>CM073760.1:23678240-24278240 GCA_037127475.1 Arma custos | reverse complement strand
TGTTTTGTTTGACTTAAATATCAGCCAATCTGTTCATTGCTAATTATTTGTACTTGACAGGTGTGGATAAAAATATACAGAGAAAAAAAAGTAAATATTGATTATAATAGTTATGGAAAGTTAAACAATGTATGTTTAAACGGTTATGTCATTACTAAATTAACCTAGGAACTTATTAACTAAATTAAATTACCTTAGTTTGATCAAATATTTGTTTTACGAAACTATTTAATTACTTTTGGAACTACCTTTAAAGCGCATTTTGTAATAAGCGCACGAGGTTATAATTATGAAGGAAATTAGAGAACATCGTCATAAAGGGAAAAACTTCTGCCTCGGCTTTCTTTGTCTTCAAGGCTTAAGTCTCCCTCTACAATTCTTTACCATTGAACAGTGCATTCAGTTATGCTACCTTCACCATTTAACTTTTGATATTTCTGATAGTTTGGGCACCATTCAGACCTAATTTAAAATCGTAAAAATCTGCAAACTATAAGATTTCAATACTAACAATATTGATATTCAAATTAATAAACTCAATATTATTGTTTCAATCTAGACCTAGGATGATCGATACTTTGACGGAGTTCGATGTTGACAGTGTTAGATGACAACAATTTTTCAATTTAACAAAATTTTCACATCTCGTTTTCAGATTATCGACTCTTCATTAAATAGGATCAATAACATAATAATACTAACTAACATTATTCCATTGAGTCTTAAACGTATAAGGCTATCAATTCGTTGCTATTATTAAAAAAAGTAAAATTATAATTTAAAATTTTGTTGATATCATACAACGGTAAATATATCATTATATATACATAAACCTAAGCCTCGTTTTTAATAACGAGGTCTTTTAAGGTTGTTGCAATCTGGAAAGGCCTACGTCAAGAAATAATTGTAAGTGTCGCTGAAAGAACACTGGAGTCCTCAAGGAATAAATTATCCTTAAACTGGAGAAAAAGCTCCGGAGGAGTTGAAGATCCCATTAATCACTCCCTTTATTTCTTCTAGACCTTAATTGCATTTTCCCTTTAAAGACGGGAGGAGGAAATTGCTGACTTTTTTCAAAATAATTTCAATTTGTTCTTGTTGTTCTACTTTATCACGATCTTATATTGTCAATTTGTCAATAAGAACATTGGCTGTTGTTGTTGGTTTTTTACGTTATATTATTAGAATCTTTGGTTTTGGTTTGAAGCGTAGTTTTAATAAAAGTAATAACTCCATTTCAAGCCAATGCCTCACTTAGCACCTTATTTGCTATAAAAATAGCACGATAGGGCAACCCTTATTACAAGAAACTCATTTTGAAGAAAATTCGACTCAATCAATTATTGATAACCACCCCAACAGCTCAACCGCTCTGAACCATGATTACCATTGTGAAGATGTAGACCGCTCCATAACAAGTCCTTTCGGGGTTAGTTCGCCATTTTCCTTCCCACCGAAGTACAAACGGATTAAAGGAAAATGAACTCTTAATCTTGAACCAGGGATTATGGTTGATCGGGACCAGCAGAGGCAGAAGGACCTATACTTATTTCCCTGAAACAGAACATCATCTGAACCAAACCTAAGAACGGCTAATTGTTACCTTGGAAAACGCGATTTAAACATCGCCCCAACGCCCGGTCGCTGAGAGTTAAGTTAAGAATTCCAGTAGGCTGGCATACCCTAGTGTTATGGGATAGATGCGGGATTCCCGCGATCGCGGGTTCGTTGCCCGGCAGATTTCTCTAAGGTTCTTTTTTTAAAAAAATAAACAATATTATAATATATTATAATATAGCGTCCTTCGGAAAGGACTTTAAACGGAGGTCCCGAGCATATTCGATTAGGTCCTCGTTATAAATTCCTATCGAAATTAAACCTGGGTTAACAATACAATAAGGAGGATAAGGACTCCAACTGTAGCATCGCCGGATTAACCATAGCAGCATAATGGGACGTTAAATGAACAAACAAACATAACTTGGGAGAGGACTATAAGTTTTCATTCCTAATAATCTTTCCTCTATGTTTACATTGAAAGAGAAATCAACTCATTATTAATAAAATCCCCTGGTATGTAAAAAAGTGAGTTATCCATTCATACATAGGGCAGCAGTTGATCAAAGTAATATGAAAAAAAATAGTATCGGATGGTTCTGAATTTGTTGCAGGTGATGCTCCACCCTGCCTAGGCGATAAATAGTGCTCGCATTCTTTATACACAATATTCACGGGAAGCCAGAGAACTAGAAGCAAGAGACAAATGTTGCCATTACCGAAGAGAGAATTCTTTGCCCGGGAAGTCCAGTTTCCTCTCTCGGCAATATAAAGACACTCCCGTTTTATTGTGGCCGTAAAAAGTTAGAGCGAGTTTTGCGCAACAAGTACCTCGGTAAGCTTGTCCTGATTTTCTGGGTTGTTAGAAAAGAATACTCAGCAAACTTAATTTAAACTTTTTACAATCGTTATGAAGTTCCACAAGTAACCAGAATGGGATGAAATTGTTAAAACATTTCACAACATTCAACTTCATATGCCACTTATACAAGTGTAAATATTTATTTACAGGTCAGGGATAACTCGGCAATTGGATAACAATCATAATAAGAATTAGTAAATCTATTAATTCTATATATCTGCAGAGCATAAAGGTTTACGGCGTTATTTGTTTGGAACTTAGTCCACATGCCACAGTTATCGCATAACTATACATAACATACTAATATATATTTACATGTAATATCACAATAATTGCATATACCAACTCCATTGACCACAGTAACCCAAAATATTATATACTACAAAAAGAAAAAAACCTATACTACTACTACAATCCATGAAGATTATTTGGTTCATTACATGCTGGAGAATGTACAGTTACGGTTCCCAAGACGATGGTTGTGCAAGGAGTTAATTTTGCCGAGATCACAATCAACCAATTAACCAAGATAAATCTAGTAAATCCACTTTATAGACGCTGAGTGAACCACACTCTTCTTTATTTCTTATACCACGCTCCCCTGACCACATGTAAACCTTCCATACCCCCAATAAATACAAATCTTCTACGCCTTTCTTGAAATTTATTTTCCTATTTATTTAAATTGAAAAAACACACACAATTGAAATTAATATAAATTATATTAATTTTTAACATTCAGTTTAATTTTAAGCACTTAAAGATTCTCCCTGATTAAAAAGGTCTTGAGAAGTCTCACAATGGCATGAGGGTTTCAGAGCTTTAATTTTTAAATATAAGTTATCAGGTAGTATCTACATCTTAATTCTATCACATTGCTTAATAGAGTCAGAGACCTGTGGTCTAATGGTTAGCATGAAAACCTGCTAATCCCTAGATCTAGGTCTATCTGCTTTATCTAGATCTAGAATTTAAAAGTAGTGAAAAATTCTTGGTTATGCCGTCCTTTGGAAGGGACGTTAAAGGGGGTCCCGAATATGTACAATGTCAGGTACACGTTCAAACTCCCTGTCCTTATTAAACCTGGATAAGCAAAATATAGAGCTCCACAGTAGCAATCTGATTGCAGCATAAAGCAACGTTAAATAAATGAAGAAACAAACACATTGCAGTTAATACAATATGTGTAAGACTTCACAAAAAATCTATTTGTAACATATTATTTAAAGGGTCGGCCCTCAGTATACCAGAAAAATTAAAGGGACAGGACAGAGAAGGACTTAGTCAGATTATAAAATTCCTTAGGAAAACAAAAATAAGACTTTAACATTTAAACTATCATAGTTTGCTGGCAAAATAGGACTTTGAAATTAAGTCTTAAAGCCATAATAATAAAAAAAAAACAAAAAAAAAAACAACATATTATTTACTTCTAAACAAATAAGCAGACTTAGTTGTAACCATCGGGTCTTATCTGCCCTATCTAAACCTTCTAACCCTTCCAAAAATTCATGCAATTCAGAAAACGATAACCATGAAGCTACATTGTTATGATAAATATTTATTTGAATATAGTCAAATAGGACTGTGTAAATGTGGTCATCCATAAGGCGTGTATGCAATTCCTATATGAAGATTACTATTTTTCAATCTATAAACAATTTATTTTTAGTAAATTAAATCAAAAGCTGTATTAATTTCGTGACATTAGATACGACAAACGTATGACAATTTTTGAGATATGTGTCGTGTGTAACACTATATTTATTTTCTATTTTAGGGTCACCAGATCTTACGTCTGCGATGCCTGAGTATGTATTTGTTTTTCCGTAACTGCCATTGAACAAACAAAAACGTAATACCCATTGAACAATTAATAAAAAATTGCAATTGTGTAAGTATATTTTTTGTCACTAATGTTGCTATGTATTTATATAGGTCTACCTCTCTTTGGAACTCACTCCCACCTGATACCCGTCATGCGTCTTCTTTATCCATATTCAAATCCAAACTATTCCCAGATCTCCTTCATTCCCAAAAAGATGCTCTCTAATCAATAAAATAAATGAGCTTCATTCAACATTATAGATTGAGTAAATACTGTAAATATTTCACACTCATTTTATTTATATTTTTATTTATAATATGTAAACAATTAATATTTGAATGTTTTATGTATGTATATGTGAAAATATGCCACACTCAATATGATAATATTATTCGTATTATTAGATGCTCTTATCTACTTTATTATTTTTTCCATTAGCTATTTATTGTATTGATAGCTATTTATTGATTTCTATTTATTGTAATTTTTTTTTCTATTGTTTTTTGTCTTATGTTGGTATATTTCTTGCTTTTTCTTTCGCTATAAGAACATATGTTTTAGTTAATATTTAATTGTATTATAATGTAGCCGTTTGGCCAGAAATATTTCTATTGATTTTTGTACAATATTGTTATTCTTAAGGGACCTGGTTCCAGAATAAATTTGTTTTTCTATCCTATTCTATTTCTGCCTAGCCGTCTAAAGAGCGATATACACTGTTAATAGCTGACACCGTTACAGATTTATCTATAATCTATATACATCCTTTAACATTTTGGTTGAATAATATTAGTTGACTCTATATATATGAGAAAGAAAATGGCCTGGGAGTAAAGGAAAAAAAATCTCTGTGCTGGAAAGCCAACGTTTCGACCAACACTGCAGGTCTTCTTCAGGGCTAAATATACAAAATACAGACAAATTAAAATTATACATGATAGATATTAAAAATGAATATTGGCATCTGAGTGATGAGTGATCCTTTTTGTTTTGCTTTCTTCCTCTTAGTATATATATATATATATATATTTAACGACACGAAAGGGAGGGAGGACAGGAGAGAGACTGTACGTGGACAATGATCAGTTCAACGGCCGGGAGACTGGTTTTGTCTCCTCTCCACTGGCCCAAGCCTTTGGGTCGGAGGTCTCCTTTCAATTGCACATCCACATAGGCCTCTTCTGTTAATATATATACATAATTTACTCATTGGAATTATACATAATATTAATCTTCAAACTACCATAAACGCAAACTATCAAATAAGCATCCACAGCATTAACTGTGAGTAATGACTATCATAGTTCTTGTTAGAAGACATATTCTCCAGTACTTCAATGTTCCTTTTTAAATTATTAAGTTCATTTTCTTTTATTATTTGAAGTATTTGCACTAAAAAGCCATTTGCCACTGAAATAGACTATTGGAGGAGAACTGTCATGATTTCCAAATAAGAATGAAGGACTAATGTTGAAATCAGAGAGCTAATGAAAACCCAACAAACCGTGTCCAACAAAATATAGATAAAAAGAGATTTGAATGGTCTGGCCACCTCAGAAGAATTAAGGAGGGAAACTGCCCAATTTAACTTTCAATTGGAATCCTGAAGAGCGAAAACGGCGACAAACACCAAGGAAAAGTTTGATAGAAGGAATTGAGGAAACCCATGCACGATCGTGAACTGAGAGAGGAAAATAGACAAGACAGAAGGAAACGAAAAAATAAAAAAAATTTGGTCGACTTAGATATGTAGTTGGCTGTAGTAGGTAGTTAACCACCTAACTTAAGCGATACATTGTAGGTAGTTATGCTAGCCACTAGACCACAAGTCAAAACTAGAACAAGATTGTTAACACTCAGTATTCAGTACTGAATAATGGAGGATCAAAATTTGGCCAATATTTTGGAATGTATACGTTAAGTCAGTGGACTTGGTCGAAGTAAAGTCTCATTTTATGACTAGAACAGGATCATTAAGATTAAGTAGATAATAGACACTACATAAATATATTCGGTTCTACAGCTACATTCCTGTTAGACTATTGCACCGGGTAGAAGGGTGGTCAGTTGATAATTTTTAAACTATTTAAGGATTTGCAAATATTTTCCAACCGGAGGGAATCTCCAACTTCAGTAGAACTGTGAAACTTGTTTTTATTATTCAGACTGAGACTGTACAGACTGCGAAATAACAATTGACATAATTTTCCGTGTCTGAATTTTGTTCTTCTAACAAGTTTGAGCCCTGGCAGTAACTCTTTAATCCCCTCTCAGTGCCTTCTTCCGTTCTTCCGACAGAAACTCCCTTTCGTCTTTTTAGTTACACTCTCAATTCAAAACCCTTGTTGCTTTTCACCATTCTTCAAAATCCACGCCTGTCTTTGTCTTTCTCCTCCGGAATACCGATTCCTTTAGGATCTTTATCAAATTTGTGGAAACAACCAAATCATTTTGCCTTAGGTTTTATAAAATTTCATCATTTTTTTATCAGGCGATCATCGGACATTCTGAAGATGTGTCCACAGAACAACTACATTTTCTTAATAACTAATGTCGACTTTGGTTCTATCTTTCTGTAGAATAGTTCTTTGTTTGATCAGTTGAAATATTTCTGTTCCTCCTCGCCCATTTTCATATGTTAAGTTTTGAATGTTATCTGAATTCTTATGGAGAATACTGCTCACTTTTTTCTTCGAATATCTTCACTGGATATAAATCGTTACATTTACTAGTATTTCGAAAGCATTCCATTGGCTCTGATTAGAACGCTGATACATAATGTATCTTAGGCAGATTATCGCTAGTGGAAGGTGCCGTGTATGCGAGGTAATACAGTTAATTGGTAGGATTCAGTGTATTCAGCGTGTATCGAGGAAATTTATGGAAGCGTGGACCACTTAAGAGTGAATGGAGCCGAGACAAACAGGAGTCGCTGTAATGTGATGAATAATTCAGGTGGACCTCGGCTGGAGGCAGGCCTTGGTCTCGGGGCCCTTGTGTATAGCCTAGGACCCTGTATGCTGTGTATGCATCAGTTTCATCTCAATATGGGACCCACCTATTGTACCAAGTCTGAGGTATAATAATAAAAGGCAAGTTTACGGGTGGAACTTTTACAATGTTCAAGATTAAAAACAATATAGTGAAGAACAACAGCTCAAAATGAGGAGGAAACTTATTTTATATAAATATCTGCAGCCCTTGTGAATTGGTTAAGTCGAATTTTGTTCAGTCAGAGATAAGATTATTGAGGGAAGCGGAATCGGGTCATTCATCGTTTTGCACATGCAATGGAGTTGTACTATAAGCAATAACTCCGGTATTGCCTTGAAAAATACCGGACTTAGTCAATTTTATATTACGAAAATAACATGATTGCGAATCCCTAAGTAATAAAACTCTGAAATTCAGACAACATCCGACTTTAACACTTATTCACCAGAACAGTAGATTTATAGTCAAGTAAAAAAAAATCGCAAAAAATAAATAAAAAAGCAAACAGCCTTTTGCCCATATTGAAACCAAACAAACCCATATCACGATTTGATTGGAATCTTATAAGAATAAGAAATGACTCTACGAGGAGGCAAATAAGCGGAAGTAGTAATCATAAAGGGAGAGGAGTAGCGCTCAAAGTTAACAAGTCGAAGATCGTGGGTTCAAATCCAATCATCTGAGTCTAAAAATGTATATTCACGAATTTCATCTTTGGTTAAATGTTAACCAAGGTCTGATCATTAATTTATTGGCGTCAAATATAAATTTATAAGACACCTTTCCTTGTCGAAGGTCCTGCCCTCAAATCCCGTTTCTGGCAAGTCTTTTATTTACTTTTATTACTAGACTTATATTCTGTTAACCGGAGATGGATCCTATGGGATCTTGGACCTTCCTGGAGCTCACCCTGCTTTTATAATGTGGGAGTCCAAAATAGTGGGGAAATCTGACGGATGAGCGTGATTTAGGACAAATCACCTCTCTGCACAACCGTTGCCGAAGAAACAGTACAGTGTCTACCACGTACTGAACTGAAAACCCATCCACGTGTTTTAGTAGTATAGGTTTTTTGGTTTTCATTTCCAGATATTGACTCTTATGTTGCAAACATTATTCTTTAAAGTTGTGAAATTTAAGTATAATTAGAGTTTAAAATTTTGTTGATATCATACAACCGTAAATATATCATCAAATATACATAAACTTAAGCTTCGTTTTTAGTAACGAGTCTTAAAGGTCTACTAAGGGGTTTGCTATTTGGAAAGACCTACGTCAAAACCTATCTGCACAACCGTTGTCAAAGAGACAGTACAGTCTCTACCAAGTATTGAACTGAAGACTCTTCATGCGTTGTAGTTGTGCAAGAAAAAAATATATATTAATCTCTGCGTTCGATAGTATTTTTTACATTAATGTGTATTGAGCGTTTGTTTACCAAGATTGGAGTTTCTTTTGGTAAGGAGAAAAAGTAAATATAAACATTCCATTAGAAACATTTGTAGGATTTTTTCCTTTCACTTAGGCTGTCGTTAATGGTACAGAGCTACACGTATTTCCCTAAGCAGAGTACATAGGCTTCCGTGTTTAATCTCATGCTTCGCTGCCTCTTGGGTTAATCTATATTTCTCAGGTATTACACCTTTTAACAAGATCATATTTTTAATATCTATTTTCCGTTCTTAGTTCAGTTTCACGTCTTTTAAGTTTTAAATCTATTCGTCGTACGCGATATAAACACAAAATTGTAAATCGGTTTACTGATTATTACTTGTTCATTTAACTTTTACCAATTGTTGATATACAGTTCATCCGGTATAGATTTGTTAGTAATGGCGTTTATTTTTCAAAGTTTTCTGTTTTAGATAAGAGATGTGCTGTATTGTGCCTTTAAATATGAAAAAAAAATCTGTCCAATGCAGCACATGCTAGATACTGGACGGTTTCTAAGACAATGATTGTTCAAGGAGATCTGAGAGACAACGGTCCAAAGGAGGGGGTCGTCCAAGATCACGCTCAACCTCTTCCCCAATTAAAGGTATCCACTTTCTAGATGTTGGGTGAAACCAACAAAAGTCTGCAAATCCAAAAAGATATATGACACGAGAAATGTACATTAAATAATTAATCGGTTACCGCACGATTCGAATCCGATTCCCGGCACCTTCACTACAACTCACCCAGCCTGCTCCCATATTTTTATACTCGTATGTACATTTTATATATAATACAATAATAATAAAAATAACCAAACATTTATTCCAAAATATTCTCCATATTTTATTTTTTCATTTAATTTAATTTATTATTTCTTAAATACTCTCTTAAATTGTCACGACTAATATTATGACCAAAGGTTTCTTCAGGTTTTGTCGAGGAATTCTTACCCAACGTTTCACTTGACATTCTGCTAGCTTCCTCAGGGCATTAATTTGGGACACGGTTGAAACCCGAAGACACCTTTGATAATAATTATATATTAGTTTGTTTGGATATAAAAAAAAGTGAAATGGTTTTACTAGACAAATAAATATGTTTTTATTACTTATTTAATTGTTATATGATATAATTTTTTATATATTTTTTAAATATTTTATTTGAAAAGAAAAGATATGGCCAGGACCGGGACTCGAACCCGGGTTTTTCACCTCTCCGTGGTGACGCCTCAACCATTTCGGCCACCCTGGCACGTATCTCGGCCAGCCCTATCAATTCTTTTCACCGATCCTATATCTCCGTGTTCTCGCAATTTGCGATGTATACACGGGGAAAATGTTATTTGAGCATTACTTTATTTTTGGATCTTGTTGACTTTAAGTCATTAATATTATTATAATTAATTTAATTGTTATATGATATGATTAATTGTTATATGATGATTTTCGTTGCGACGTTTTAGAAGTCTTTGTATTTTTATATATTGCTTTTATGATCATTAAATGTTGAGTTACATCTCACTAATATTTTAATATTTCTACCATAATCTTGTAAAATACATATTATAATTTTGTAACAACAAATATATAAACTTACCTTTGGAAAAAGTAAAACGCTTTACTCCATTTGCTTGCTTACTTAATAACATTATTGCTAATAAAAAAAAACAACAATTATTTTTTGAGGGAAAATAAATCAAGATAGGTTTTTATAGCTACGAGACGTTATCAAAACAAGTCTAATTAACTTTTATTATTCCACTGGCGTCACAATAGTGAAAGTTCTAGTTACGTGTTAGAATGAACGAGTATCATTCTACTTAGCAGGTTTTCCCACATCTGTCAAAGTTGCTCACTACGATAAATTAGTTTTCTAGAAAAAGTAAAAAAGTTTCACTCATGAAATAATCATTTTTTTCCCTGAACTATTGCCACACTCATAAGAATTACACGCTCGACAGCACGCAGTGGGAAAGAAGAATAGACGACACAATAGACGAAAAAGAGAAGAAAGGTTGCAAGAAATAGAATCAAGCAGTAATCGTGAGAAGATTCTTCGGAGAAATAAAGAAATAACTGAGTAGAAAATAACATCGAGTACGTGATCACAATTTGCAGGCGATTCTTTCTAGAACAACCAATTGACGTATTGAAGATAGAAATCAAGGTACATCGGAGAGCCCGGGGTGCAATGCCTCAGCGGTCACTATCCAACTCTGTTAGGCGGAGAGTAATAAAACTTTCTAAAACCAGATATATATATTTTTTCTTGAGTGACTATACTTATTGATCTTGTATGCCCGTATCTTTTATTCTTCAGTATTTTGTAGCTGTTGAGTGCGAAGCATCGACTGATTTCCGATGCAATAATCAAAACATTGCCACATTTTTCAAAAGTTTTAAATGGTTTATGTAAAGTTTTTCTTAAAACTTCATTTTTTTTCTTATGGCAACTGGATGGAACTTAATTTTATACGTAAAATTGTGGATGAATATGAAAAAAAAAATATTCTAAATGAGAGCTTCACAGGTTTCTATCACAATCCGGCTGATTGATAAATTATCGCGAGGTCCATAAGACCTCAAAATTTCGGCCTGTTGCAAAAACCGCTGTTTTGGGCATATACTTTCCCTCATATTTGTTTCTTGTTTTTTAATATGAGGAGAAACCATATTTAATAAATTATAGTTTTCATTCATTCAAAAATAATTATGGTAATCTGGTTGTTCTTTTACTTAAATCTCGTAGATTAAGTTTAAATGGGTGAACTTATCCCTGTCCAATAGCCAACCCTTCACGCACAAGTGTCTTTTCCTCTTTTTTCCAATGCCATGGCTATCATAATTGCTAAACACGCTCTATCCATTAAAAAAATAGGTATAAATCTGCGTGAGAAAAAAATGATTGTTCTTATTGCGAGCTAACTGTGAACTGAGTTTTTTTTATTTCTGATTTTTACATTATTAAATGCAGGAAAGGGTTTGGTTAGAAGCTTTTCAAAAATAATAGTACATAAAAATAAGAAAATAGTAAACATACAGAAAGTAGATAATTAATAAACAATTTAATGAAGATAAAGTAGTCCTGAGTCGACACTACATCAAAATATGGAAACTGAGTTAAATACTGACAGCAATATTGATCGTGTATGGTGTAAAAATGTGTGATTCCTCAGTATTTTCGTCATTCTAATACTGTCAGTAATATTGACCGTGTATGGGCCCCTCCTCTACGGTGATCATAATAGATTACCACAGTAACCATAATAGATTTACGGTTTATGGTAACCATATGTATAATGGTTTTATACCAGGTAATTTACTAACTAATGAGTTTATTACGTAAGTAGAGCTTGAACTGTTTTTCATAAAAGTAAAAATTTATTCACATTAGAGTTCTTGCCGTCTTTAGGCTAAGAACGCTAAATAAAGCTTGAACGATCTAGACAACATATTCTTCCTTGTTAATTCTTATTAAATCTGTCAGAATATTATAAAAAGTATCTATGCTTTTAAGTAATTATGTTATTTTCATATACAGCTTTTTGGCGGTTTATTTTTTTATCGGTGATATGGCGTTTTTCTTTCAGCAGGCCTGTCAGTCAGAGCATTATTGTAAACAAAAAAAAAAATTAAAATGCTCAGCAAGCATTACAACCTTCTGTTTCCCATAAACTTCTCATCGATCGCAAACCATTGGAATGCAAATTCAGTTCTATTTAATAGTAGCCGGCGGGCAACTGGGCAGTGTCCCCATTTTAGGCTATGGAGAATAAAATAAATATAGTTTCTCTCTCATATATTTTTTAATCTTTTATATTTATTATATTTAAATTATTAGAGTACAAAATTATAATTTATCCACTAATTCATTGTGGATCAGGGTTGAATATTGAGGTGATATCAATTATTTGAAAAAATGGATTTTTCAGGGATTAAAGTATACTTAAATTGATTATTAAAAATTAAAGAAATGAATGAAAGTACTGTACTACCATAAATCAATCGATAAAAAGAATTTACATTATAACAAAAACCATAGGACCATGAAATTCCTGTGAGAAAATTAAAGTGACTCTTTGAATATAATATTATATAAATAAATTATTTTTACAGAAAAAACAGATTATTATATATGCAGGTTCCAAGATATCTGATAAAATAATAAAACCCAAACGAAAATATGAAAATAATAAAAAGCCAAGTAAGAAAACTTCATCATGAACAAGAAAATGTTGATGCCTAATATAGAAATTACTGAGAGAAAGATAGTGAGAAAAATTTTAAGACCAATTGAAGAAGAAGACCATTATAGAAGACGCCAAAACCGAGGACTTTCCATGCACATGGAAAAAACAAGCAATGAGAAAGAGCAGAATTTAGTTCAATGGACACCTACAAAGAAAAGACCCAAGCAGAATGACAAAAAGGGTATTTATTAAAGGGGATATCTTAAAAAGCTGAAAATGGCCAACGCTTGGCTTAAGAAAACTGAAAAGCATATCGAAAAGCTCGAGGATGTATCTGATTGTATCCGGATGTAATTGGAGGACGTTCTCCACTCAGGCTGGAACTTCAGAATGCTTCGGGTTTTCAAGGAATACCAAAGAGAAAAACGGGCGTTATTTGCAAAAAGGAAAGAAGTCAACAACAAAGGAAAGAATGAAAGAGATATTTAATAAAAGAAAAGTAAAGATGAAACAGACGTAATCCATAGTCGCTCGATCGTTAGAAAAAAAAAAAAGTCAAGATTGATGATAGTACCAACTATTTCTGTTAATAGACCTCCGTTCAGAGAGTACTAAAAATATTAAATAAAAAAAATAAAAATGTTGAAGAGTCACATGGAGGTCACAAAACATGAATGATGAAGGGTCTAGGGTCAGTAGAGCTTTACTGTTTCTTAGACAAAGGTTGTGCTGGGAGGTCATTGGTCCTTGATTACGGGCAGCCACCAGATTTCCCCCCTTAATTTTGAGTACCCATTTAGAAGAGAATGGGTGAGGGCCGGAGGGTTTTAGATCCTATATGATCCATCTCTGGCCGCTAACATATTAAATACAAGTCTGCCAGCAGCGGGATTTGAACCCAGAACCTCCGGCATTGGAACTCGGTGCTCTACCACGGAGCCACTCCGCTCTCTTCAGAGATTACTGCCTATACCCAAATCAGCATGTCACCATTGGTTTTCTTATTATTTAAATGACCTATTTTCTGTATAAAAATTCAGTAAATAAGATGAGCATCAGAAGGAGAGGATATATCATACAAGTATGTAGGAGGAGAGGTATTTAGGACAGCGTTGGATTAACGGAGCCCTGTCAGGCGTCACTGTCATTCTTTTTTTTCTGATAAAGAACACGAACCTTTCTTTATCGTCTGGACCGGGTGGGTCCAAGTCCACTCACTGCTTGGGCAGAAATGTTAAGCGGGCCCAATCCAAACCTGCGATATTATTTCTTGCAGATTGTTTTTAAATAATTTTGAAAGGATTGTAAAAGAAAAAAAAAACTTGATAAATCAACGGTTACAAGAATTCTACTATAATTTAAAAAAAGAAAATCGTTTGTGAGAGGAAATCTTCTTTTGGTTTCTCTTCTTAGCCCCATTGGTTTATGTGTGTGTGTGTCTATATATATATATATATATATATATATATATATATATATATATATATATATATATATATCTGATATTCCATTTCCAACCTGGTGTTTTTCCCCATATTTTGAGTTGTATCATGTTCGAACTCGAAGTTTTATGGGAATAATTACATAATTATAATTAAAAAAGTTTTAAGCTTTTAAATAATTTCTGATGGTTTATAAAATAATTTCAATACCACCACTACATTAGGAATGCTTTGCTTTATCAACACCCAAATTTTCATTTTTTAACTAACATGGACCTTTCATATACCTCTATTGATTTTGAGTTATGACTTTGTTCTTTTGGAGGATATAGGATTGTGAGGAAATCTTGGTTTGTTCTAGATGCATTACTCTAGTGATGGGGCTCACTAGTTCTTTTTGATTTAGTTAGTTTGTAAGTATTTGTCAGTCTTAGCTGAGTATTAGTGCGTTTCTGCCAGCGCTGAGGCCGGCCTGGTATTGTGTTGAAAATCGTGTTTACGCAGTGTTGGAGACCATATTGATATGAGTAAATATTAAATACATCCTGCAATACTAGCAAGTTAGAGGGATAATTTCTTTGATGTATAGAGATATATTTTAGATTGAAACATTCTATTTTTAATTTCTGGAAAGTATTATATCAATTGGGGGTGTCATGGGTGTAAATACAAAATTCACATTCTCTATTTTTCAACTGTCGATAAAAAATAATTTTAAGGCGAAGAGCAATATCAACCTCTTCTCTTAAAAACTTCTGACTCATTTATCTCATATACCAGATTATTCAGAAAATATGGAACGTTTTGGAATTTAAAAAAACCCAAGTACAAGAAAAACATTGCATAATATACGTGTGAAAGAAGGACTAAAATACTACTTTCAACATAATCACCATTTAAATTCAGGCACTTATCATAGTGGTGTACAAACTTTGAAATTCCTGTGTCATAGATTTCTGCCACCGGAGAACTTGTGAGCTGCCACTCCATTGCCCTCCTTCATTGTTCTTTATGGTGATCTGTAAGAATTTTTGGAACCCGTCTTGCACAAAATTTGTGGTAGCTTAGCTTCTGTGAAACCATTTCAAACAATAAAGTTCGTGAAACTTGTGGAAAACATAAAGAAAGCTCGGATATTGTGAAACGGCGGTTTTCACGAATCTTTACGTCAACTTTGGCGACCATATCACCAGTCACAATGCTCGGACGCCCATTCTTCTCTTCATCTGAACGTTTGTTCGGCCATTTTTAAACTGAATGCACCACTTCCTGACAGAAATGTCTCTCATTAGATTGTTCCCGTACACTTCACACAGTTCCCTATGAATTTCTATTGGTTATAAGTTTTTTGCCGTACGAATTACAGACCGCACCTCACAACTGGCGAGATTTTGGATTGTAGCACACATTTCAAATTTTAATATAAATAAAAGGGGCATCACGGAGATGCTCCCGTTGCCACAGCTAGACGCTGTCTGAGGTACCAAGCACGAGCACACCAATGCATACGCTATTGGCGCGCGCCTGGTGGAAGCGGTATCAGGTATCAGGTGGAAATGTTCCTTACTTTCTGAATATTCCTCGTATTTATAACTGAATTGGTTTTTATCATAAAGTTATGAAGAGTGGAGAATGTGAGTTTTGCATCTAAACCCATCAATTACTCAAAACTGAGGAAATTATTATTTCTAATAAAGTATGAGTAGTTGAGAAAAATGAGCGAAAGAAGAAACTAGAAAAAATATATATAAAAATATGCAACTGCAATTATTATTACGTCGTATAATACGTAAATTAACATGCCTGTGAAGAGGATTACCTCGAGGTAGTATTGAAAAACCTTCTTCTCAAAAAGAACCTTTTTATTTGAAGAGAAAATTGTAGGGAAGGGAATATTGGCGGGGCTTAAGCTGTATGGACTCTAAAACGATTCAACATCATCTTAACCGCTCCATTTCTTTTATTAATGTTCTTAATTTAATAAAATTTTCTCAGCTACATAAGGCAGATAATATATGACTTTGAAGTTTTAATGTAACTTGATTTTCCTACATCACTCGAAAGGGCTTAAGCATTATGAAATATTAAAAATATCGAGTGAATAGTTGATTGATGAAGAAATGAAAAAAAAAGAAAATTCAAATTTAACAAATCATAGGAATCATTAAAATATATAAAATTATCTATTTCACTATTAATATAAAATAATTCCCAATTATCAGTTATTAAGAATTCGCCATTAAATAATACCAACAATCAAATAAATTAAATGATTAAATTAACAATTAATTTAAATTTAATTAAAAATTAAATACATGATAATAAAACAGTATTAAACTCATACGAAAACGTCATTTTTCAGGAGAGTAAAAAAAAAAAATGTTACAAGGTTCATTCAAATAAATACGTACTGTCAAACGTATTACATCCATGTAATTTTATATTGTTTTTGTGACTTATAGATGATTCTACAATAATTTTATATCAACTATCAGTCCTACAGCAATGGCTATAGTTAAAACAGAAAATGTGTTATATTCACATTCTATACTTTGCAATCGTATAGACGACGTAAAAGACAATAAAATTACCCGTTAGTACCTTAATAGGATACCATCATGTTATAGCAACCTAATTTGCTTTTTTGATATCAAAGGAAACCGTGACAAAGATTTTATGCCTTATCAAGGTCAAAATTGTTAATTAATATTTTTACTGACAAGTTCTCGAGAACATCGAACAAGGGTTATGCGTTTGAGACAAACCATCATAAACATGTGGAAGTAGGATCAATGCAATGTTCAATGTCACATTTCTATCAACGATTTTTCTTCCAGTAAAAATATTCCTTTGGTATTTCAGCCAATTATGACTATGTGGCAGTTTTTCTGTTACCAAGAATTATTAATTAAAAAAAAATATCTTAGGGAATGGCATTTTGGGACTCTGGAGAATATTCAAACATCCGTCATCGACCAACCGAAAGTCAATCAAGTATCAGAGTCCCAGCATTGCTATGAGGAACGGAAGAATCGTCACCAGAACTTTGTGACTTCCAACAGTAGTTTAATTTGAATTTGTAATTTTATTTCAGTAATAGTACATACAAAGAACATAGTACATAAGAAACATAGTACATATAAACAGTCATTCTCATTAATTCATTTACACATCTTGTACATAGAGTTAAGTAATTATTTTAATAATTAGCTGGTTTAATGCATAAGATAATGATAAGGAAGAAAATTAATAAATTAATTTCTTGATGTTCTATTGATAGAATTTATATATGAGCGTGTGTGTGAGAATGGAAAGGGTTACATAAGAACTTCAAATGTTTATCCTCCACTCCCATTAGGTAATTCCACTTGAGACAGAGACTAAATGAGCTAGGGAGAGAGATGTAAGCCTTATCGCAGGATCAATAACTCTGCCACTTCTTCCGGCATTCCTTCGAGCCATCACCTTCCAAGGGTACGATCCTTGCTAAGGACACTCTGCTGGAGTCTCGTTTCTATTCCAACCTGCCCCTGATTATACTAAGGAACGTGGGCAATGGAATGAATAACTTGTTGATAATTGAGTAACTGTTTATTTGGAAACCTGGGGAAAATAACTGTGCCCTAATGGAACGATGATAGAGCGGTTACCTGGCTATTCAGTTACAGCTACAATTCACTTGTTCCATAGCTGTGTAAGAAGACGAGAGAGTCTTACAAACTTGTAAAAATTAACAACATGTATTCCATCTTGTATTAAGAGATAGATAACAGGTTGCAAAGATGCAAAAATAACTTCTTTTAAAAAAAATTATCTGTTGAAACTTACAACTGTATAATAATAAATGAAGTAAATAGAATGAACGATCTACAACAGCATGAGATAAATGTGAGTAGAAAAACTGCCTACTGTCAGTACTCGCAAAAATAACTTATAAAACAATTAAAAAGAATCTCTGTATGAGAAGTAAATGACATGAAATGAAAGAATTCATGAACGATTTAATAAGTAACAATGCCACGGTTCTGCTAAACATGTTCAAAGCATAAAAATATGCAATGTTTTTGTATTAAAAGTGGTTTAATTTAAAAACTTTGAGCTCAATTTATATTATCTTTTTATTACTTCTAAAACCTTTTAATATAGCTGAAAAAAGCTCTTTAAGATATAATATTGGATACAACTATTATTATTATTATTGTTCAATGAGTTTTAATATTAAATCTGAATTATTATCTCAGAATATTTTTGTAATACAACCTATAATTTTTTATATAATTTACTTGCGCATCATGACAAGTTGCATACACAGACAAGATACATACCGCAGTAAGGACTTGACTATTGTGGAGTGAAAATACGATGAGAAGTTGAGGGGAGCCTTACAAATACCAATCGGAAAATCCTATTTCCCTAAAGGCTCTTACAGGATTTTCATCTTAAATACAAATATCTCGGTTATTTCTTGGAGGTTATATTGTCAGGATGAAAAGCCCTCATTTTCACTCAATGTAACCTAACATCTTTTTATAGCCCAACTTAGCAACAAACCTAATATACTTAAAAGCAAGGTTAAATTTGTCATTGAAAGATTAATGTAAAACTACCTTGAACTGAAACTTAACCCTAAATAACAAATAAGCAGCTTTATCTTTTCACCGAAGAAATGGTTGTGTTAATTAGACCTTAAGCGTTAAAAAAAAAGTAAGTTATTATCCAACACTGATCACTAATGACCTATAACTTCAGTAACTTGTTAGAAATAGTATCAAAGCCAGGGTTTGGTCTAAGGTTTATAATTTATTATTATTTTTATTTTTTATAGAACATAACTATATTTAATTAAGCTGCCTTGATTTATGTTTATATATATATATATATATATATATATATATATATATATATATATATATAGTTGTGGTTCTTGAGAAATCGGTCAGTTCTTAAACTTCATTTGGGCGACGTTTCGAGACAGTGTTAGTCTCATACTCATGCCCTAACCGTGAAAAAAATAGCTTTGAATTGAATACATTAAATAACACCCAAGTCTAAAGTTAAATTTATATGTATAAGATAACAGTAGATAATTAACATTATGTCGCCAAAAAGAAGTTTAAGAACTGATGAAGCTCGAGACGAACAAGTATACATTATCTTTAACAGTTCTTATAAAGATTCATAGATTAACTTAAAAGTTCAATCATCATTTTGTTTCTCTAAATGAATTTAGGTGCATCTTCTTGTTATTTGCTACTTCCTCTTGCAATTTTGGCGTATGAAGGAAAATATTTTAACGCTAGTAATTTTTCAAAATATAATCTACTCTCTTCATTATTTTTGCACTTATAAACCTTTTTTTTCCCTGAGCAGTAACCATATAAAAGTATATTTGTTTATAAAAAAAATGATACATCAAATCGTTAAAAAATTATATTGCGTATAAAAATATAAAATATCCGGCGAATTGTTGAAGCTACTGAGGGTGATTTTTCATTAGGTTACCGACAGGGGGGATTTTTTTATTACATTAAACCTCTATATTGCGGTATATAATAGTTATTAAATCTGTTTCTTTCTAAGTCATTTTTCATTTTGTTTAAATTAATAGTTGCATAATCTCTCGTATAATCTTATTTGAGTTCATTAATCATCTGTTTGATAAATTAACGTCTATTTGCCTTCTTCTAAGGTCCATTATTCATTTTTACTGGTGAGTTTAATTTAAATTCATTATAGAGTCACATGAAATCAGTGAATTTCATTTCAGGTGCCAACAAGTTAACACAATACGTTAAATGAACAAATAAATTGTCACTCCAATCCATGGAAGATCTTGGATTCACTACGTGGTAGAGACTACACCATTCTTATGCAGGGAGGTCACGCTCAACCGCCATGCTTTCACCCAATTACGGGTACCCACTTAATAGAGCCTGGTTATATAAGAATATCTTTTCCCAATATTATTGAAATAAACCCAATATAAATAAATAATAAAATTTGAAAATTCGGTACCTAAGTTATTTGTGTGTGCGTAATTAAACTGTTTTCTATACTGCTGTTGTCTTGATAATAGTGTTTACTACCTCTTTAAATTTCTTTATTGCTTATTAAATTAAATTCTGTGTGATTTTTCTTATTCCTTTTATAATTGCCTATTTAAAATGAAAAGAATAGCATTTTAATAACTTTGGGAATATAAATAATTTTACAGAGCATTATTTTTCGGTGGGTTCAGTAGTCCATCTTGAAGTAGCAATCTATTTTATTCAGTTTCACTATGTGTAGGTTCGATTATTATTATTATTTTATATCTAAATACTTAATGTAATTTTAACATTTTTTGTCTCTTTATATACTTATATACAGCTGCAATGTACAACAGATTGAATATCACCATCGAATATCATCACACTGCATGCCAGTAAAATTACAACAAAATGGCAGGAAAGACAGGAAGAAGAACCGTACACAGCGGTACCTCTCCCGAGCCCTGATGTAATTTTATTTTTAGTCTTCTTCTTGTGTCCTCAGGCATGTGAGTCTTTGCCGTTTTTTCTATCAATGGGTTCGGGCCTCCAAGTATTTTTTCTTGAAAACATTTGTAATATATTCGTATCTGTTTGTCGACCATTGGTATTTTTAATAAATATGCAAAGATTTGTGATCAATATACTATGGTACTGTTGTGATAAGTCTTTTGACTGAAAAGTATTTTTATGTGAGTATGTTTAGAGACTGGTAAACTTGTACAGCATAGATCCTAACTGGTTTTAGTAAATATACGTCGTTAATTTTTGTTTCTAAGTTAATTTTAGCACATATTTTGTTTGATTGATACACACTAAAGTAATACTTTTACTAATATCAGATTTCTTTTTATATCTGGAAACTTCTTTAATTTCGCAATTGGATTTAACTTTAGAGAGAGAAAAGGTCAGAGAGCAGGGATTGATCAATTGTCTCAATAGGCTTTAGACGAGAGAACCCTTTGAAATCATACTCCAAGGTTTAGGGCCGTCCTTTATAAAAATCAATCTCTAACTGCTTTATTCTACATACCGGATATTTGTCTTCGGTAAATTGTTAGGCAATTAATTAATCAAATTGCCTACAACTTTAAAATGTAGGCAACAATCCAATAAAAAAAAAAGATGAAATCCCTTGTATTATTTCTACTTAAAATTTTATTGACGCTACTAAGATCATAAATCCAACAAATATGTTTTGTTTGTTATTTCAATAGTTTCAGGAAATGTCCTGAATGATAAATTTGGTGTCATTTTTAATGCCAGTGTATAATTAGTCTGCAAAACAATTAAAATTCCTAAAATATATATGTATTGCTATGTTTTGGGTATTTATAAGTTTTAAATACTTATATTTGTTTTGGGATACCTGTGTAATCATTTAAAAAAATTAATAAAATTTTTATTTCTTTAAAAGTCCTAACTTTATTATAAATTAGATCCTTTTCTAGAGAAATTAAACAATCAATATAGTATTCATAAATATATAGTGCATCTGGGTTTAGAATTATAAAGAATATAAGTATATTAATTGATAATAAAGTTATAAATACATTATCTCATTTGGATTATCATTTAATATATATATGAGAGTACGATTAATGATTCAGATATATATAGAGGATTGCCATAAATACAAACAGAACTTAAATTATAACTTGTCTGGGAAAACTAGGCTAAGTATTCTTCTTGTCCTGTATGATTGAGCCTCTCCCAAATATCCTAATCCTAAGCTCACTTCTCTGCCAGCATCTTCTTTGGTTGCTCTTCAAGTAGCCCTCGCGAACTTCTTCTGAATCTTTTCGCAATCAAGCAATCCTTTCGCGTGTCCTTGCTGCTTACACTTAGGTCTGCTTACACTTTTTACCTTACTCTCGAGGGAGGTCTCCCTCATATTTCGCTCGCTATCTGTGTACACAGCCTTGTGACTGTCATTTTTTACTATTCTTATTTTTTACATTCATATTTATTTTTATAATAACGCCCGCGCAACAATAAGTTTTTAATTTAATCAAGATAATTTTAATTTGTGTAGAGAACTAGTTATCAAGATACCGAACATAATTATCATTGATTTCTTGTAATTACGTATACAAGACCTAGAGCGTAGCCAGATTCCTACACCCCACATACTGAACGGTAGAGGTAAAACACCCACGTCCTGGCCTGCTTCCATCTCGTCTAATTCAGGATGGATTAAATACGACTTATACATAAGATTAATTATTAATCACACAACACGGCACACATTTAATTACTTGGAGTGCTGGGGATTATTCCTCCTGCCACCTCCATTCTTACCTTCAAATCTAATTTATTTTACCATCCCTTCATCGTGATTTACCAATTTTGGATCTAGTTCTGTCAGATTTGTGGCGAGAAGTACCAATATACATACTAAAATATTTTAATTTATAATCAAAAATTTCCTTTCCATAATTATCTTTCTTAATAATTGTACCTATATATTTTTTTTGTCAAATATTTTTATTTTTCTTAATTTGTTTCGTTTATTTAGTACTGTTTGGAAACCCAGTGAGGCTACTTTTGTATTATCGAAATCGCATTTACGCCATTCACATAAAATATTACAAAATATTACAATTTATTGTTACCCCCGAGTTGGCTGTCTTATATACTAACTGTGAATTAGGCCCCGCACTTCACCTTGGAGGGAGTAGCTTTTTTTAAGAGCATGTGCAATATCGTCATCCATAAATTTTATTACTTCCTCTTTTTCTTCTTTCTTGGTTCTTCAGGGCATCAATGAGTCTTGGCTCCCTTGGTACGCTTCCGCCTGTCTTCCCTGTACAGTGCAGCGGACATTTACTGGGCTCCTGGAGTCCTCACAGGCCCCACATCCAACCATCGCAGGTTGGGTCGTCCTACTTTTCTTGTTCACTATACATTTTTTTTTCAATTATTCTCATGGGCCCTTCAACACTTCATTCTGGCTACATGGCCAGCCCGGCGCAACCTCCCATGTTTTACTACTTTGCCCACGTCCGGGGCCTGAAATAGACTTGCCAGTTCCGCATTGAAACGTCTTCTCCATGCTTTCCCCTCTCCAAATTTTATTACTACTATAAAGTAATTACATCCGAAAGCCAACTGGGACAATGAAGTAGTGTTTGTAGTAGTTATAGCTGAATATTGGTAATTCTACTTCTTCTTTTTTCCCTTAGATGACAAGGTCAAAGGTTACCATGAGGACTTTTCAGTCAAAGCCACACCAATTTGCTTTGCTCAGAAAACAAACTGTGTATCTTAGAATGTGTTCTGTATTTCATTTATCACCCCCGGACTCGCAGAAGGAACCGAAACCAATATATAATTTCTTAAAGAGGTGAACTCTGTTCGCAAGCGATGATTAAGACCTACACTCGTTCATCAAGTTTGTGTTGTTATTATCTGCAGATTGTTCTTAATATTTATCTGCAGGGTAATTATTGACACAGTAGTCTTTCCGGTTTAAGTGGATACCACGAAAAAGAAGTGCTTGATAATGCATACTAATTATCATGGATAGTTGTTCAAGAACACCTCAGCAGGGTAAGGAGAACTATCAATATCAAAGAGATGCAGGAGCAAGTTTTGGAGTAAGTTTTATGGTTGTTTTACATTGAACATTAGTTTAATAGTTTTCGCTTTTAGTGAATAAAAACGAAAAAAAGTTGTTCTTTTATATAATTGTATGATAAAGTAATACTCATTGAGCTTACCACAGTTCTCAATAAATAATATAAAATTAAAGACATGATCATCGGAATGCATTAGTCTGCTATCTATAGAATCATTAATGGGACCTATCTAATTTATAATGGAACGGGAGCAATGACTGGATAAGAGAGAACTCTCCCAGTGCCATCACATCATGTTAACCGAGGTTGAGGAGGAGGGACACAGCAATTAAGAAGGAGCGAAGCCAAGCAACTGTGAAATGATCTGTCCCTGCCTTTCCTCAACCCAGGCTTCCTGTCCGCTCTATATTAATAAAGTCCCTTAGATTTACTTTGGCGCCAGGCCTAAATTCTTCGATATTTACAAACTTTTGTTTAATAATACAATGTCAATGTATGATTTCTGATAATTTGTACAGACAATGTAATAAAAAACACCTTTTTCTACACGTTTAAATTCTTCTTTTCAATATAAAACAGCAATTCACCATACTCCTATTCAATCTCACATACTCTTTGCCATAGAGTCATCTATAATCCGCTTGGACACATGTGGTCTGTATATTGCCTCAATTATCCCAATATTACCATGGAATAGAAACTCTCACAGAGTAAGATCAGCAAGCCAACCACTTCCTCCGACCAACTCCTTCATTAGCAGTAATGACCACAATAAAATAGATCTTTTAATGATTAATTTAGTGAAAAGTTCCTTTTTTTGTGAGTATTGTAAAGTATATAAAGCAACTGTGCTGATTTTATAATATAAGTATATAAAATCAAGCTGAGTTGACCCACAACCCTTGACCCCATTACAAGCTCTGTAGAAGACCTGCAATAATAAACCGTTCTCCATATTTTTTTTTGGATTAATTTGAGTTTTTTATGATCTCTACCCGGATCTCTTTCATCCCCAAAAATAAAGTAGCGTAACAAAAAAAAAAGTAATTGCATATTTACAATACATAAGAGGGTCGTATGGGGTAATTCCCAACGCCCTTGGGAGTTACAACCTCATGTAGCTAGAATCTCTGTTCACTTCCAGGCCACTAGATGCCAGTCCTCAGATCTTTAAAATACCTTTTCATAATCTTCTTTTCCTTTATTTTTCCAACATGCCTCTTCTTTATTCTTTGGCGTTCTCTTTTCCTTAATATCCAGCTTGCCAACATTTGAAATTCTTCTACATCAATTCTTCCTTTTATGTGGATCAGACGTTGGTTAATACAAGGGTCGGTTTATTGATGGGAAATATATTTAATTACAAATGTTATTAAGTTATAAATAATAAGTAATGTTATGTTATTACAAAAATTATTGCCTTCAAAGTTCTGAGGATTGTCTAGTTTAATTGTTTTTATTATTTAATTAGTGCTGTCAACTAAGACAAAACTAAATTGTTAGGAAATTTAAATACTCAATTTATAATGTTTATGTCAAATCAAGGTTCCAAGTTAAAAACATTCTTATTTGTGTTTTAAATGTTTATTTATTTTTAATGGAGGGAGCGGAGTGGCTCAGTAGTAGAGCAATGAGTTGTCAAGCCGAAGGCCAGGGGTCAAATCCCGCTACAGGCAGTACTTTTATTTAGTCTGTTTGCAGCGGGAGATAGATCATGTGGGATCTAGGACCCTCCTGGGGCTCATACAGCCTCTATAAACTATTACAAAAATACGTTACCCAAAATAAGGGGGGGAAATCTGGCGGTTGACAAGTTACCTCCTTACAGAACCGTTGTCCATGAAACAGTACAGTATCTAGCATGTACTGAACCTCAGACCCGTTCACGGGTCGTAGTGGTACAGTTTTTTATTTATTTTAATGGTCCTTTTTAAAATATACAACTAAATTTTAATTTTTTTATGTACGCTATTTTTTAATAACTTTATTATATTGTGTAACAAGAACTATTATACTTTTTCATATTATAAATGTTTATATTATTTTTTATTATAATTACTTATTGTAATATGTAAGTTTTCCTTATAAATATTGTTTTTTGTAGAATAATTCGTTATTCTTAGGAACCTTGTCCAAGGATAATTATATTTTTTTTTCCATTTTCCTTCAACTTGACTCCCCCCAGACGACTGTCCTGTTAGCTACAAACTCGGCAACATTTCCTGAATACTGAAGATATCTCCCAATAGACTTGTATACCCTTTTCATGCGACGATTCCTTTAGAAAATTCGTTGCCTTTTCTATCGGCAAAGATTCCTCCAAACAGAAATTCTTCACATTCGTTGTATTTATATTTATATTGTATTTATTTATTATTGATCGATCAGTCGATTGTACAGAGAATAAACTTTAGTTGCGTGGGGACATGGAACAGTCGAGGACTTGGTAAAGGAATGAACCCAAAACATCCTTGTATAAAAAATAAATCGCTATTGTATTAAAATAAAATTACACTCAACTACTATTAATAAGAATAATCCTAAAGGCATTAATAAAATAATAATTACAAATTTAAACCGAGATTCCCCGTCAACAAAATAATAACTAATAAAAATAACAACTATAATTTAACTTTCATTCACCATCAATACAATAATTGCTAGTAACGATAATCAACAACTGAGCTGCCATCTGGCAACACCACAAATCCTATCAGACTACAGAAAAATAGAGACCCCTACATTCACAGCTCATCTTCAGATACAAGTTCTCAACTCTGACTTATGGGAGAAAACGAACGGGTATAAAAAGGGTCATTCGAGCTAGCATAAACCTTTTTACTCCGTGTCCGGCGTGTGCTGCTCCTTGCGGACAAAGTTGGCGAGACATTCTTGAAGTAAAATGTAATCTAATCAATTGTTCGATTAATTTCGGGATGGAAGTGAAAAGACCCTGAGTAATACCCGGCCTCATCGCGGGCCAGGACTGGGCCTGTGAAATGTCTAGTAACAGCCTTAGTAAGAACAGCCTTAGTAATAGCCTTAGTAATAGCCTTAACAATTAACATTTAATTTATCTACTTTTACTTTATTCAGTTTGTTACAGAGATTTTTTCTAATTTTCCGTGCGTTTTTTATTTTCAAATGTTTTATATTTGCTTATTTTTCGGTTTTGTACTTTTTTCCATTACCAATTTGTTTCCATTTTCGCATTTTTATTTTTAATTTCTGAATTTTGTCAATTCTCTACAGGGTTGCACTTTTTCGAGTTTCGTAAAATATAATATATAAACTCCCCAGTTGTTTTCTTAATACCTTCCATTGCTATAATATTGTATTGAAAGTTTAGGAGTAATTTTGGTTGGTCTCTGATTTATGTATTTGATGCATTTGATCCTCATCGATGTGATTTTTTTGTGTATATTATTTTGATGTCTGAATGGACTCGATAATTATGTTATTGAATATTAGTTGACTTTGTATATATATATATATATATATATATATATGAGAAAGAAAATGGTCCGGGTGGAGGTCAAATCAAGGTGACCTCTACCCCACCATTTTCTTCCTCCGTAATTACTTTAGGTTTTTATTTTTGGAGACTTAAGAGTTTCAATTTTTGATTCCTCCAATTGCATTCTAGTAATTCTTGTTAATTTACCTACTATTTTATAATACTAAATATAAAAAAAAGTTCAGAAAATTCATTAATGATATCAATGATTTTTCTTATTATCAGTTTTAAATTAATATTTTTGAAACAATATGTAAAGCAGATCTCCTTCATAAAAAAAATCTAAATCTCTAAGCTTTAAATCTTTAAGCAAACTTTATTAAAATGATAATATAATTGGTTTAAAAAAAAATTTGCAAGGCTTGCAAAATGTGCGTGAAATTTTCTTTTAATTTGAGATATTCATGCATATTTGTAAATGGAAAATGAAATCTGAGCTTAGGGGTTTAAATAAAATTGGTTTAGGCCTCTGGTGTGGAAAACCCGCTTTCCGGTGAATCTGATGGCTTTGGAAAAACTCATTTAAGGATAAAATAACATGTGTGATTTATGCCTCAGGCTAGGATTTGAGCGTTATGATTTTTATATTACAAGAATATTTAGAACGAATGTGTTATCATAATAATTTATGAATCAATAAAATTATGATTTTTGTCAATAAATTTTCTATTTGATGACCTCTCTTATTTCCGCTCCAATATATTTTTGTCTAATAAAAATATGGTTGGAAATTATTGCTTATTTAAAATAAAATAAAATAAATTACGCACATTAGAAATTCATGTTATAATTGTTTTAAAGCAATAAATCTTCATTTTAATAAAGTTTTATTAATAACTTATTAATTTTGACCAAGTTTATAACTTATTTAAATACATATTTATATCAAGGAGATTTGTTTTTCAAATGATCTCTAAAATTACAGCACAGAATGGTTAAAAATACCATATAGAAAAACATATATTACATGATATTATTTTAAAATAATTCAATAAATAGAAAGGAAAGCGAACAAAAAACTCTATAAAAACCGAGAAAAAAAGCACACATCTATTTAAAATCTGCACAACACAGAAAAACTACCAATCAATATTGACCAGTATTATTATACAAACATAAGCAGGGAATAATAATTAAAAAACATTTTGATAGAATAAAAAGGCCAAATAAATATAAGGCGCTGATTTAATTATTACAATGAATCTGATATAATAACAACAACGATGATGAGCCAATTTCAACTTCTCAAAGTAATGAAATTAATATAAATTTTATTAAAACAAACCTGTTTATCAGAAGAACTATTGATAAAAAAGAGAATGAAAACATTCTGAGTTAAGAAAACCAGCAAATCGTGCAAACATTGTCTTAACTAGATGGTCAGAACGAAATCCGTGGAAATATTCAACGTTTAAGCATTCTATTTGAATATTTGATAACTTCAATATTTCATATCACAGAAAATATGTAAACAAAAGATAAAATGTATATTTTTGTCTTTCATTATTCATACTCTATATTTAAATATATTGCGTATAGACTACGAAATTAAAATTATTTGATATACTAGATAATGTGGTAGTTTAAAATTATTTTTATAGGAAGAAGGCATAACCCTCCTTCAACGAGTCCTCTCGACCTAAGCCGAATAAACAATAGATCAGGCAGTGTAGTGCTTGTAGAAGCAACCAATGGATAAATAGAACAGAGTGTACAGAAATAATAAATACAAATCAATATTACAATTAATTTATGTTTTAAAGGTACATTTATTATATCATTAATGGGCTAATTAGGTCGCCCTATTTATTATTATTACTATATTATAACAATAATACAGAGGTAAACGATATTTTTGTAAGAGAGAATCCCCTCAGACCCTGATGCAGAAGACACGACGAGCAAAGCAGTAATGAACTGGTTGGTGGCAAACATCGTTAGTGGCCATACTTAAACAAACATCGTACGTATTCTGGAAGCACGTCTGGAGAAGTTCATTCCAGTAGTATGTCACTACGTATGGATAATACTAAGTAACTGTAACTCAGGGAATTTTACTCGTTAATTATAAATATAATTATATTAATTTAAATTGCAATAGTAATTAGATAGAGCGGGAGAAGTTTCGAAGGTCTTGGATTCGAATTTGGCTGTTGGCAAATTAGTTTATTTAATCTGATAACGGCCGGAGATGGATCCTTTCGGATGTGGGACCCTCCTGGGGCTCACCCAGCCTCAGTAAAGTAGGTACACAATTAGGGGGAAATCTGGAGATCTATGATCTTGGACGAATCACTTCCCTGCACGAATCGTTATCCCTATAAACATTACAGTCTCTAACAAGTAATGAACACCAAGACCCTTGATGGGTAGTAGAGACACTCTTTTTTCTGTAAATTGGTTAGAAGATTATTTCTTTGTTAGGGCTCTAAGACATAAAAATTCCAAGACAATCAGCTTTTATTTAATTAAAAAAAATTAAAATTAAATAAAACTATATATTAAAAACACTAAAAAATAGATAACATAAATAATTAAAAATCAATGAAAGAAACTGGTAAAGTTGTAAAGTGACTTAAATAAAATGTGAAGTTAACTCTTACTAATAAATAATTTAAAAATAATAATAAATCAACTGGTATTAATCATATGAGTTTTTAAGCACTTTTAGGATGAACTCTAAAATGTGGTTCGGTAATTAAAAATTCCAAAATTAATAAAAAAATACACGCTATTATAATTATTTTTCATAGTCAAGAAGTAATGAGCATTGCTGAAATTAAGAACACATATAGTATAATTGTTATGCCAGCATATTGGTATGCCCTAGATTGTGGATTCGCCGTCGGCCAGGTGGCTACAGGATTTTTAAAGGGAGTCAAATATCCTAAATTACATTAATAATAAATATCCTTAATTAAAAATGGCAATCCTAGGCCTGTACTTTGTTAGTTACTCGTTAAAGCCTCCGGCCTTAACTATGCCTGGGTAGGAAAAATTCAGGACTCTTCCTGTAAACTTGAAAGGATCGCTGTAGGTGAAAAACACAAAAAGCGGTAAAGATAAGAATAAAAATTCTCACCGAATATTTCAATATAAAGTGTCTACTAGAACTAATCAAATTCATTAGAAAGAGCTCTAAGCTGCTTTTTACGGAGTAACTCAACATAAAAATATAAATGTACTTTCTTGTTTGTTAAAAAATAAAATCAATTGTACAGCTCAACAAAGAAGTGGATAATTTCGTGAAAATTTGTCTTTGATATTGTCGAATAATATATATAAAATATAATGAACATAATGGAGAAAAATCACTAGGACCTCGTTACATTATGTAATGCGTGAGGGAACCGATTTTTTTCTCGTTTCTCAGAAGTACCCTTAGAAAGCAAGATGATTGTGGAAGGATAAGGGAAAAATCTACAATAAGGAAGCGCTTCTTTAATGTGGGCAGACATTTTGACCTGAATTATAGGGCTTAAACAAGATTTAATCAGACCATGTAGTTTTATGGCTCAATCTGCTGATTAGTTTTTTCTGATATTTCATTTCATTTTCATCATTCACAGAAGATAATTCAGTGAATAATACAAAAGTTTTTGAACATAAACGTTATATTTTATAAAAAATATAAACGCTGACTACGGTAATAACTTTTATATCAAACAAAACTATTCCTCCTGAGATACTGAATATACGTAATATAGTAGCATATCTAATTGTAATAAACCTGACGCCTTTGAATATTTTTTATTGTACATTTTATATTTAAAATAGATCAGATTTATAGAAATAGTTTGTATTTAAAGTATCCTCATTTCATTTCAATTATCATTTTAAATAACTTTTTTTCCACATGGTTAACGCCCACATTGGAGCACTTGAATCAATCCATTTACATTATAGCCTAAAATATTAGCTTCGTGTCCTCTGTTTCTTTTCCCAAAACTTCTTCATTCTTTCAGACCTGGCTGACCTTTCTTCATCCCTATTGGTGTATTGTTTCCGTGCAACTGTTTTCAATTTAACTATCATATCCCTCCTCTTCAGAATACTCTCCTCTTTTCTGTCTACAATTTGTCACATTGTTAAATTTTCTTTTCTCTTTTAAATCATCCATGAATTAGTTATTCTTGGTTTTATTATTCCAAAATTAGTTGAATAATTGTAGAACGGAGATAGTTGGGGGTTGCAGTAAAAAAAAATACTGAATAAGTGCTAGACTTATATTTATGTGCCGATGTTTCGACCTACAGTGTAGGTCATCTTCAGGGCTATGAGAGAGAAACAAACTGAACAAAAAATATATAAAAACGAACAGTAACAATAATATAGTGACATGTAATGTAGAAAATTAAAATAGTGACAGATATGAAAATTAAAGATAACGAATATTAAAACCATTTGATATCTTTATTTTACTAGTTTTTCTAAATCCTTCATGTTCCAATACTTTTTTTTTATATGTTAATCTTCTCATTTTGTATCTTTGGTTTACCTCCTCTTTTTTATTTCCCTTTATATTATTTTTACTTTTCTATCTTTTCTGTACATTTATTTTCTGTATTTTATTTTATATTCGTTATCTTTAATTATTATATCTGTCACTATTTTAATTTCTGTTCATTATCTTTAATTTTATTCTATCTGTCTTTATCTTAATTTTATCACATCTGTCACTATTTTAATTTCTTTTCATTATCTTTAATTTTATTAAATCTGTCTATATCTTAATTTTATTATATTCTGTCACTTTTTTTAATATTCGTAATCTTTAATTTTCATATCTGTCACTATTTTTATTTTCTACATTACATGTCACTATATTATTGTTACTGTACGTTTTTAAATATTTTTTGTTCTGTTTGTTTCTCTCTCATAGCCCTGAAGATGACCTACACTGTAGGTCGAAACGTCGGCACATAAATATAAGTCTAGTACTTATTCAGTGTTTTTTTTTTTACTGCACCCCCCAACTATCTCCGTTCTACATTTGGTCATCCAGTCAACTATTTTCCTCTCATAGTTGAATAATTGTTTTACTAATCTGATAATCTTGATATGAGACTGAAAAAGGCAATTCACCTTTTGCGCATTGTATCTAATATTGATTCATTTTCCCAATAGACCACTTAATTAGGCTGCCATCTCCAAAAATAAAAACAACAAAGAAAGAACTCAGAGAAATCAAAACACAGCTAAGTGACCTGGGGACGATAATTAATAAATAACATTTTATATTAAATTTATTCTTTTAATTTTACATTTTGTATTTTAAATTAAAAAAAATTAATTTAATAAAAATTAAAAACCACAACGAAGGAGAATTTTTTATTACATGGCTTTATTCCTGCTGAGGCACGGAATATATTGGCATACCTCCTTGTTAATAAGATTGCTGCCCATGAGCATGTTTTATTGAATATTTAATATTTAAAATAGATAAAAATTTTTAGTATTAATTTTTTAAAACATATTTATTAATTTTCAATCATATTGTATTCATTTTAATTAATATTGTATTCTAGGTATATTTTTAAGACTTACATTTATTTTTATTTAAAATTTCTTTTATTATTTAATAAAATAATATGAAATTAATTGAGCTAGGGATTTTTACTTACATGAGCACAAGCTAAAACATATTCTGTTTTAAAATTTTGTTTGGATATGAAAAAATATAATTTTGGATAGTTAATAAACTGAAGTAATACGATTTTTTCCTTTCGTTTCTAGTAACGTGATGGTGACGATATAGTAACTATATTACAACCTCAAAAACTAACATTTCATGTTTTTCTCTTATTATTTTCAGTTATTATCTATATTCATACCAAAGGTGACAGTTTAAAATATATATATAGGAGACCCTTAAGAAGGTTCGTTAGAACGAATTCCAAACCTATTTAGGAAAATTATAAAAGGCAGGATTTCGAGTGCATTAACTGAAAAATTAACATAGAATATAGGTATGCTTTAAAGGCTTAACATATATTTTTATGTTAACTATTTTTTTTATGATTTAATAATAACTTTTTATAAACAATTAAGAACTCTGGCTACTAAGATGACTTTTATAGCTTACAATCGTATTCAAACCATCATACAGAATATACTCGCATACATACTTGGAATATTGTTCATAAGATAGGCCTTCATAAATGTTGAATCTTGTTCAATTTAGCTCAAAATATCGTTAGTAATCAAGGACGGTCAGATAGAATTTTTTTTTAATATTCTCAGCACAAAATATTTTTTAATGGCGGATGATTTGACTGAGAAAGATATGTTGACTTGTCCCCTCGCAAAAACGTTATACTCGAACGAGCCCTCACGATAAATACGTTACCTACGTTTTTTTTTTTGCTATTTAACGTCAGTTTATGCTGATATGGCTAATCAGGCGAAGCTAACAATGTAAGTCATAAATTTCGCCTATCCAGGTTTAAAGGGATTTTTAACGAGTACCTGACATCGTACTCGAAGGCTCGGGACCCCCGTTTAACGTTCCTTCCGAAGGACGGCATTACCAAGGATTTGTTGGGTTTAGTAGGTTGTTATGCTAACCACTAGACCACAGGTCGGCCCAACTAGGACGTAATAGGGCAATAAAAGAACTTGTTTCTTTTATGTGAATTTTTTTTTTATATTTTAAAAAGAATTAAAAAAAACGTTATTTTTTATTAAAGAATAATATTTTGAGAAGAGAATTAGCGACATAGCCTACTTTTAATTCACGTTGTCAACAAACTTATTCCGCCCGAAGCGGTCTTTATCAGGATCGTCCTAAAAACTCTTTTAACGAGTTGAGGAACTTTTATAAATTCAAAAGAATACATAATTAATTTCCTCTCTAAAGTAAACGCAATCAAAAAGATTAAAAACTGAAGCCCCCCTGCACCTCAAATATAAGGCAAACTCAAAACATAAACTAAATATTTAGGTTAGGCTAATAACCTCAAATTTTCGTAAAAAAAGATAATAGTCAAGTAGGTGAATTCTCCCTTTCGCTTTTGTTTTACTTTTTGACTTATTTAATTAATTGTACGTTTTTGTTTCAATAACAGTTTACTTATATCGTTATTGTTTGATTTATTTTGTTGTGATGTATTTAGTTATGCATATAAATTATTTTTTATACGGGTCATTCTTGGACAATGATTTTTGGGTACCCACTTTATATAGGCTGGGTGAGCCCCAGGAGGGTCATAGACCTTATAGAATTTATCTCCAGGTGCTAACAGATTAAATGAAAGCCAGCTAGCGGGATTTGAACCTTTCAAAACTTCAGAACGATTACACTAATAACTTTCTACCACCTAGCCACTTCACTCCCACATCTTACATAATACATTACATTACATATATATATATATATATATATATATATAAATATATATATATATATAAAATTATTATCATATCGCTACTAATGATATCTCACGAACGAATTTGTTCCTTTTTAATGTTTTTTTTTGTAAATTATGTCAGCTGATGCTGGCGTAATTTATAAAGCTACGTGTTTAAAATAGCTCTATTCATTACATCAAAAATACATACAAATAGAACGATTAGTGCGCAATAGCGACTGCTCAATTTCTGAAAAACCAATTTTGATTGTGACACAAAAGCTCTAGTGATTTTGATTAAACATAAATAAATGCTTTTGATTAATTCTCTTTAAATATTTACTTTTATTGTGCTGAGATAGAAAAAAAAATTAAGAAGAAAGAATATTTCGTTCTTAAATGACTCAAAAAATGGAGAGGCATTAAGAAAGATATGACGTACGTAACATTATTCACACACTTTTTTATAAAAATTCTGTTCACGTTTATTAAGAAACCGTTATGCATTATTTTAGTTTTTATAATTCTACACTTATCTATCACCCGGGAAAATCTAGAATCACATCTATTCAAAAATAATTTAATTGCCTACAGAGCTAATCGTTATAAAAAAGAAATAAATTAATAGCGAAGGTATAGGAAGTAAGTTTAATTTATATCGTCTCTCAACTTAAGCGGTAAGGAAAGTTCTGTGAGTGGTCACAACAGCTAAAAATCATTTGTTAGTTTTTTTCTTTTAAAGTTAGTAAATTTATATTTATGTATGAAGTTAAAATATTAATTTTGTATCTAGGTAAGAACCTTCTGGATGGAAGTTAATCAATTTAGCAAATAGATATAGTTGATTGGAGGGTATAGTTCAACCTTTCACGGTTGGTTTGTTCATATTTGTTTTATTACTCTAGCAAATATAGATAGTTCTTTCCTCCAATAGACTAATCTAACTTATATAAAATTAGGTTTCAGTAAGTTACTCTACAAACTCAACTCTACAAACTCTATAAATAGGAAGAGAAGATGGAAAAAGTGAGAGGAAGAAGTAAAGATAGCTCAACACTTTAGAGTTGCGCTACTGAAGGTTCCGCGTTAGAAATTCAGATGTAGGCCAGCGGCCAGGTACCAAAAAAGGGCTTTAGGTCGCAAAACATTGAAGAGAGCTGCCTTTTTGATATGTTGTAAGGGCATGTCAGATTAGTGTAAATTCAAGTTTGCAACCGAAAAGTCGAATTAGAAAACTTTTAGTGGCCCAAAAACCTCAAAATTTTAGGAGTTATTTCAGTTTTTCGCCTGTATCTCATAGTCGGTACATTAAAAAAAAATTTGCTACAATTTGAACCCAACCGCGGTTTTGTAGGTCTAATAGATTCTTAGTTACGCCCCTTTGAAAATGGGTCATTTTTTTCCAAAAAGTAAAATTTTGAATTTTGGTCCACTTTCGTAACACAAAGCGGTAAAGTGTTCTAATAAAAAATAATGGATATTCAAATAAAAATGGATGGGGATACTTTTACCTACTAGTACTACCATTATTTTTTGTATAGGTAATACGAGTAAAGATTTGTACTTTACAATAGACAGGCTGTTTTAGGTCGATTCGCGGCGTACAAGGTCATTTTCTTAAAACACCCACTTTCCCCGATTTTCCTTTTTTTTTAATTACCAAGAGAAGTATAACACCTATAGGCCTCGTTTTGTTTTTAAATTAAAGCTAATTAAATTTACTACAACTTCATTGCCAATGCCTTTCATCGTAGGATCACTCCTTCGGCCGGTGTCCCTCACGAAAGTTGGCCAAAACTTAAAATTTGGACTTTTTGGAAAAGGTAACTCAGAATGTGTTGCACCTACAGAACTGCGGTTGGATTCAAATTGTAGAAAATTTAATCTACTTTAAAAATGTTTACCCATGGATATTTTTTAAAAAAATGCACCGATTATGAGATACAGGCCAAAAACTGAAATACTCCGAAAATTTTAAGGTTTTTCGATTCCCAAAAATTTTCCCATCCGCTCTTTCGGTTGCAAAGTTGGATTTACACTAGTCAGACCTGCCCTTACTACAGATCAAAAAGGCAGTTCTCTTCAATTTTTTGCGACCTTCAAACACCTGACCGCTGGCCTAATGAGGCAAACAAATCATTTAATCTGTTAAGAGCCAAGGAAGGACTGACTATGTGCTATATACGGACTCTTCTAGTTCTAAGAAAGCCTTTAAAATGTGGGTACCCTTAATTGACTGAACCCAAGCTTATTCCTTTTTTTATACTCTTCAGTTATAGAAAAAAAAAATTCAATTTTCTGTATTATTAAGAATTACTGGTTTCTTCAACCATTTGAAATCTCTAGTAATGATTCGTTGTAAAACTTATGGTTAAAAATATTTTTTTTTTACTATTTATAAATTGAACTTATGATTTCGTAAATACTATTACACGCTAGTATTTATAGTAGTAATGTTCCGGGCATCGTTGATTTTAATTTTTTTTAACTCTGCCACTTCATTAAAAGAAATCATTAAATAAGACATATGCCCAGAGAGTATCAATCGTTAATTTTTTTTGTTTCGTGTAGAACATTATGTTTGATAGTATCTAAGGACTTAAATGCAATTAATGTAAGTGAAAGACAATTTTTTTCAGGAAATATGAAGTTTGGAATGTGAAATTTAGAAATAAAAACTGAGGAGTGACGGTTAAAACCTGGACAAAAAAAAAAGTTCTAAATTTTCAACTTCAAATATTTTTTCATATTCATGTTTATATTTTAAATATCGCCAAAATAAGCATAAATTTTTACCTTTTCTATTGATATTTATTTCACCAAGCACTAGATAAAACATCTTGTGTTTGTTAAATATAATATAGACAATTAATATATTATTTCAGCAATTATTAGATATTTTTCTTTCGTTACTTACCAAATGATGGTAAAAATAACGCTTTATGTTTTTCTGTTATTATCTATATAAGGTGACAGATTAAAATACAAATAGCAGATCCCTTAAAAAGGTTCGTTAGAATGATAAGAACATCAAAACCTTTTAGGGAAATTATAAAACGCTCTGCAGGATTTTGAGAGCTTTTGAAGGACCGAAGCTGGGCCGTGTCGCTCCTGGGTGTCACCAAATAATACAACTTAAGCCCTTCCATGATAAATCGCTTTACTGAAAACCCTCCCTTCGCGCTACCTCCGTATTTTTCCACATTTTGGAGTCATATTTCAGGAAATATTTCTGCAAAAGTCGAAATTTATTGCCTCAAATAATTAGAGATAACATGTATTCAGAAAGAACATACAAATTCCAATTTATAAAACTATAACTTTTCCAACTTAAGGGTCAAATATAAGTTTGAAATCTGGCCATAACCTTTAAAGGATGAACAACGTTTCAAGGTGTTCGAAAATAAGGCATTGCATAGAATATTGGGTAGAAAAAAAGAGCCGGAGTGTATTATTATTATTATTATTATTACAATTATTATAATAAATAGCGCTAAGCCAACTGGAAAACATCCGAGATCCAGTTGGGAGGATTGCGTTCAAATTTCCTAAGCCTTTTATAATTAACATAACATAGAATGTTTATATTAAGAATTTTTATTATTTCTTCCAGCGGAAAGGCATGAACCTAAAAAATATTTGTTTTTTTAAATTGAGTTACCGTGAGATTTTGAATGGGATTGTTTTTCAATATTTGACTATTATTTGGCACAAGCGGCATTAATGACAATATCATTTTATGGTTTGTATATCTAATGCAAATAATTATATTAAAATACTGTAAGTGGATGGCTTAAAACCTATTTAAATTCACCCTAGCATATGCTATGGTGGAAGCGTTTAAGATCAAAACCTGATAACTTCAAAATTAAAAAAAAAAATTTGTTTGCAGTTTTCGCTAATTTTGTCTAATATGGCACTTTCCTTACTATTTCTCATGGTTTATGTCCGGTTCTGACCTGAAAGTTCCTCATAACATAAGCCATTCCTTGAGTAAACGAGTGAAAATTTGAAAAAGAAAACGTTTGAAACTTGAGTAATCCGCTTTTGATCCTGTACGCCTTAATATTCTGAAAGTATTGTTTCTCGCTCTTTTGCGTTTCAGCGTCATTTTATTTCTACTTCTCCTTTCTTTCATTATTTGGTGCATCTGGACTGATATCTTTCTCATTCTTCTTCCGACTCTTCCAGATATTCGTTATATGCAAATCTGGGTTATTGTACAAATCTTCGTTCTATTGTTACCATTTTTTTTTCTTACCATTTGATATTACCACCTGGATTGAAAGTTCTCTGTTTCTGCATTCACAGAGACTGCTTCTAATACACCTCTAATGACTTAATTAGTTGAATAGATTTGTCTTTCAAACAATTATTGTTAGAAAAATCTATGCAACAGTCTCATGTTTTTTGAAATCCTCATTAAGTACCTTGTTGTAATACTTAATACTTTGTAAACTTAGCTTATAATTTGTTATATGCATAAGTGCGCATTAAATTTTATTCCAGGATTAAAATAATCCAGTTTATTCCCTGATTACATTTCGAGGATATATTATGCTAAGGACTGGAAGGTGGAAAGTATTACCTTTCGGAATCAAACTTAGTTGCTCGGAGTTGGAGGGAGATACGACCCCTTCCATAACTCCCCCCACATCTACTCCTAACCCCAACTTCATACATAATGTATTCGTATGTATTCATACAGTAGGAGATTCAATCATTACAGGAGCTTCTACATATCATAAATCAAAATGTACTCTGATTTCGTAACATATGGAGGTCAGGTGATCAGATTTTATTAAATTTATGTAATCATTTTAGCATTATAATTCTTTTTTGTTGTATATTTTTTTTAATATGACCACATCGAAATAAACAAATTGATGTCCTTTCCCAGGTCGTTATGAAAAAAAAAAAAAAAAACTATTATTTCAGAGTCGAAAAAAGTATTTTCAGTCGTTTGGACTTTTTATATTTCGATGTAAACCATGGTCTATGCATTAATTTAATGGTATGAAATATGGATTTAATAAATACTCTTAAATTTAAATAAAATATACTTTAATATCCTACCAAAATAGTTGAATGGGAATGGAATGGCTCAGTGGTAGTCAACCCAAAGGTCCTGGGTTCTAATCTCGCTTACATTTATTTAACCTCATGGGACTTACCCAGCCTCTATAAAGTGGGTACCAATAATTAGTGGAAAAATCATGCGGTTGAGCGTGATATAGCATAAATCACCTCCTTGCACAACTGTTGTACAAGAACAGTACAGTCTCTATCATATCCTGTATGTAGTAGTACGGGCAACCTACCAAAAAAAAAGTTCATTTTTGTTATTGTTTGTATTTAATATAATCATATAAACAGTTTTAGTTACGATTTGAATGCTACTACACATATACCTCAAGAGACACGAAAGACGGAGGTCCAAAACTTCACCTTTGGATGATGCACTTTTGGAAGAGGCAGGAGGAGTCAAAATTAGAATTCTGGAAGCAGGACCGGAAGCGAAGACTGACAGAGATGAAGATGGAGAGATTCAGATACCAGAGACATTGATCTATTTGACGAAGAACCGTATAAGTACCCCTGTTTTAAACAGATAAGTTTTAATTTAAGTTCTGTATGTATTTTATGGCATTTCTCTATTGTACCTGAATCATTAATCGTAATTTCTCAATGTATATTAATAAATGGTAGCCCGAATAAGACATTGTATTAATAAAGTACATTCATTATAATTCTTTAGGTGCTTACTTAACCCAGATGCTCTTCATATTAATGAATACTATATTGATGGCTCAATTAAGGTATTAAGTTGAATGATTTGTAAATTGCTGAAGAAACAGTCAATCAATGGGAAATAATCCAATTAAAGTTAGGACATTAAAAGAAATAATTATTTGAGTAATTATCATAAAAAATTACTCTGGTATCCCAAACAAATAGAATCGAAAGACTAAATAGTCATGTTTAAAGACATAGTGTCATAATGAAATAGTGAGCAGAGAATGGTAAAAATATAATATCGAATTTATTTTTATTTCATTGATATTCGATTGGAAATAATTTCACTATAACTGGTATAACTTAAGCAATAGGATTGCAGGATGACTTCTAGAAAAGCAGCAATCTATTGGAACTAGTCTCGAGCCTAACTCTAATCTCGTCCTAGCGGACTTCAATCAGGACAACCTGAATCAGGCTCTCAGTCGGCCTTCGATGTTTAGGCGATTACATACAGATTGTATATTAAAGATAATTATCCATCACAATAACATAAATAAATTATCTACATTAAAATATTATCACAATGAAGATACAAAAAACAGTAGCGTGATCAGAATCTGTTTTCGGAGAAATTTTAAAAAAAAAAGATACAATATTTTATTATATCTATTTTATTTTGAATGTTATTTTATAATTAAAGTATTACTTGAAATAAGAACCTTCTTTCGTAAAAAAAGAGCATTTTTTTTTATAAATTTCAAAGCGGCGTGATTACTATGGTCGAAATATGCTAGTGATAAAATGTTACGACAAAGAATTATATTATATTAGTATCGACATATCACTTTGAAGTATCCTATTTTTTTATATTGGTTATTGAGAGTTAAATTAATTATTTTCAATACAATAACAATGGAGTACCCAGTTGCAGCTGCGATATTGTTTAATAAGGCCATTACACCTTTTGTGGGGGGTCTAATATCGTTCTATCCTAGAAATGGAGAATGATAGTATGTATCAATCATATGCTTAATTATCCGGAATTAACTTTGAAATAGTACAGACGTATGTTGTACCCTCCGTCCTATCATCATTGTGCACAAGGTCCTGGGTTCAAACCTGGCTGTGGCAGATAACACAGGTCTGCGATGAAAAAAGTGTAGCGTATTTAACTGGTTTAATAGTATTTTTTGTGCTGATTACGGAAAAATAGTGAAAAATTCCATCACCCCTAGATAAGTCACAAATTTCACCTGAAAATTTCTTATTTTCAGGGGTCTGCTCCCTCCCGATTCATCAAAAAGGAGTTTGAAAGCTGTACTTCTTCACAATGGTAACCGATACTTCTGTTACTCCTGGGTTGTATACGACCCTTGGCCTTGAAAAAAATCAATCATGTAGGGGTTAAAATAAAAAGTAAGAAACTTTTAATTATAGAAACTTCACTCAGGAGAACACATGTACTTACAAAGCAGCACTGGGTCGCTGACGAGGGAGAGGGTTAATACATAAATAACCCAGATAAAGATTATTATTTGCTATCTCGGAACAAAGGGTTCAATGGCCCACTTTAATTCCATCCAAGAGTCCTTGAGCGAGGCCTACTTTCAGCCTAGGTAACAATGTATTTCTTTTTTCCATTGTGTTATTTGACGTAACTTCCGGATCAGCAGGAAGTGGTAGGTATGTGAGTAGGACAACATAACCCCCGGTTTAGGTTCGAGACCGGATAGGGTAGATAATTAATCACTATATATATTTTTCATAGTTACAGGACAATAATGAGTGCCATTAATAGAATAATGAATACAAATTAATTAAAAAAAAAAAGTCTTGCTGAACCCGGAAGCTCATTTACTCCAACAACAACGGTCCTTTGCCAATACACTTCCGTTCACTTAACTAAATCGACCACAAAGATCGAATGCATTATCCTCCCATCTACGTTTGGATCGATCAATAGACCAGACGGGCAAGCATTGATTATTTTTTTTCACTGTTTCGTTCAGCAACATTCCGAAAATTCGTCAATTTCTATGAACTCAGCTATTATTTGAGGATAAACTAAAAGAAAATATGGTGAATGAAAAACTCATTATATAATAACGGTAAGCATAACTATGTCTAAAACCCCTTTATATAAAACATATAGAGTAACGGACAAAGAAAATAAACCAGCGAATAGGGACATCTCTGGGTGTGACCATCGACAGGCACTTGATGTTATCCCCACACTCCAATAAGGAAAATCAGGTCTGTTAGAACCAAATCTTACAGACTTAACCACCTTTTATACGTTAAATAATAATATCAAATAAATAAAAAAGTCAAGGGGCTAAGAAAATAAAATGAGCCGAAATAATTTATAAATGCGCATTATGATAATTATCACTTTAAATACATAAACATCATTTTACAAAATTTATGAGACCTTCAATTTTTCCATTCAAATTAATGAGTCCTTATGACCCATACATTGACTGATCTATAAATTAAATAATATTACATAAGGCTTGACTTTGTTAAATCATAATAATATTCTAATGTTTTAACAAGTATAGGAATGAATCATTAAATGTAACTAAATTTATCATTATAAAAATTATTATTTTTTTTTTGTATACTAAAATACCATCCACTGTCATAAAAATTCGAGGAATGGATGAGTTGGATTTTACCATATTTCTCTTTAATTTCTTTTAAAGCTATAATGGTTTATTATTGTTTTTTTGTTTTTATTAAATCAAATTACTATCAAAAATGAAATAAGATATATCTCCGAATAATAAAATTAATTGAGAAAATCTAATCTGAACAAATGTATCCCCGTAACAAGTTCCCAGATTGGCAGAATCGTAATTTTATTCAGGATCTATTCGAGAAGAAGATTAGTCTCATTTGTCGGACGAGGTTCGCTCCTGGCACTAGAAGGCCTCCGGGGATTTCGATTAATGCCAATATCCTCCGAGAAATATCGGTAAATTTATGATAGCCTGTCCTTCCTAGATCTTAATATAAATAAACAGTAAACGAAATAAGGGAAATTGATTATTTAGGAAATAGTAACATTAATTTGCTTGTAGCCTGTCATTATATAGTAGTGTAATAACTTTTTTTTTTTTATCGCTTGTCTAGTCTGTTCGGTGCTGCTACCTATCGGGGTAGACCAAAGTCTACCATCTTTAACTCATTTTGTGGTGAATTTTCGTTACGTGTGTTCGTATACCTAACCTCCATTTATTTTTTTATTTGGCCAGGAAGTAGCAAACATTTTCTTTATATTAAAATTTTTTTTTGGCGCTCAGTGTTGGAGCTATGCTAAGTTGTGTTAAGTTGTTGAAGTAATAAAACTTTGTTTCCATGTACTGTTTTTTTTCACAGTAGAATAAAATTTATATTATAAGAAAGTAAACAAAAATATTTTTCAAAATTCTAAACGCCTAAAAAATACTTTATATATCCTGTGCATACACCTGATGATATTATTATTTATATGTAAAGAATTATTTGCGTTTGATTTATAAAAACAAAAGATTTATTTACAATACAAATTTACAAGTCTTAAATTATTACAATATTTGTTAACAAAACATCCATTCATCTGAAAAAAGAAGCAGCATTTAAATCATTTACTTCATGTTTCTTTATATCTTTTAGGAGATTAATTTCAGCTTACTCAACACATAAAATTAATTCAAAAATTTATAACCGTACATTAAAACTTTACAATCTCGAATTTATTTAATTATAACAGCTTTGATATCAAGTAGGCTGTGTCGCTATCAGGGCAAATACAAAATTAAGAAAAGCGACCGTACATTAGCCACGTAGTTTTCTTATATGACATATGCATTTTCAGAACATTATCAAAAGTGTGTATCTAACTGAACAATACTAAAATACAACTGAACAGATATACTATATATGAGAATCTACAAATCCTTAGATAAAATAAAAAACAACAAGTTGTGATTACCAAAGGATATGTTATTACAAAATAGATTAAATAATGACAAAGAACTCAAAAATACCCTTGATAAAACAAAAATTAAAAAAAATACTACTTACATAATAATTTAACAGGTATATGAAATTTAAAAAATGTAACAGATGTAAATATAATAGAAATGCATTAATAGTGAGCCAACAATTATAACTACATTAGGTTTTTATAAGTATAAAAAATAAGAAAATTTAACTGATAACCAATATTTTTATGGTGAAAAAAATCTCTGAATTAGCCAAGACGAGATGCAATAAATAAAGATAAAGATAAAGAAAAAGTAAGATATAAATTCGACCTAGAGCTAAGATGGGAGATGGGAAGGGATATTGTCTCCTTTATATCCACTCATTGAGCATTCCACGGCTCCAGCTCTCCCTTTTGGAATAATCTGAGCCTTCTCCTCGACCTCCTGAATCTATTCCCATTCTTCAGGGTCTTCGGATGAAAAATTTATTCCCGATTTGAGAGGAAGCCGGCATTAGCTTATATCATCGCCTCCAGGATTGCTTTTGTACGGGAATAGCATTAACGCGTAACTGCGGACTATTCCTCAGAAGAACAGTCCAACTGATCAGTAGTGGTTGACTTCAGTCTACATCTGTCTAAACGTCCTTTTTTTTATATTCATTTGAGCATATACTAAAAAAAAAAAAAAAAAATTAAAAATAACTGTACCCCTGCGACTCATGAAGAGTCTTCTTTCTAGGGCAATGGTTGCACATGGAGGTGAATTGTTAAAGACCACGCTCACCTCAAATTGGGGTACCCACTTTATATATGCTGGCTGAGCCACAGAACGGTCTCCAAGACTAAAGGATACAATATCAGTTGTAAATGGATTAAATAAATTATTCGCCAAAGCCGTATTTGAACCCGGGTCCTTCGGCACGGCAACTCAGCGCTCTACCACTTCGCCATCGTTTATTACACTGACACGAATTCGTTTTTCTATTTTTTATTTATTTAGAGAATTACAGAAATCTTTTTAATCAATTAAATTTAAATTGAAAGGTGCATAATAAATTTGTACTTCATGCTAATAAATGATTGCACTGACCTTGAACAAAGATCAAAATACTTTACAGAATAATTAAAACATTATTTTATTTTATGTTTTAACTTATCTAATGGATATGTGACAAGGGATTAAAAAACAATTTCAAGTACTTTTAGAAGTTTTTTAGAATTTCGGCATTTAACTTGATTCAAGTCAAAGTATGCAAAGAAACAAGTCGAGTGATACAAACAACATTTACTTCTTAATCTACTATAAAATTAAATCTAATTAGTTTTCACGGTAAAATTAGGTTTTTATTATCTCCATTCACTCATTAGTTCCATTACCTTATACGATTGTAAAATAATATTTTTCTAAAGTCATTAAATTTCCAACTGTGAGTTTTTATTTTCTTTAATACTCTTATAACTGTTTTGGATTCTTTATTATTCAATAGATTAATTTTTGTCATCAATTTTTAATTTTTTTATATGAATTTATCTATTTTACATTAACTATGAATATTTTTCTTTGACCATAGGATGTAGTTTTCTAACAGGCGAATTTTTCTTGGGACTTAAGATAGTCTGGAGGAGGTTTTTAAATGTTGCTATGAACCCACGTGCATTAGGGTTCAAGAACAGTTAAACATAAATGTAGATCCCTGGATTATGGCCATTCAGGGCTAGCATGCGCGCAATTTATTATAGTTCTTTCCCCGATTTGGCTATTTCCTGATAAAATCTCGAGACGTTGCATTGATACAAGTAAATCTATGGATGTGCTTATTTCTAAACTTTCCTCAGGAGTAAGAAGAAACAAAAGATGTAATCTAATCGGTAATAATACCGAAAATAAAATAAATAACTGGAATAAAAACAATTACAGTTATTCTGTCTCAGTATTTTGTATTTTGTCTTCTCGAACAGTAAATGGGCAACAAGTATTTTAAAATTTTGATTATTTTTTAATGAGTAGAACAGTACTTCAAGTAGAGAGATGTTTAAATTGAATCATTTAGAAGCAATTCGCGACCCATGCAAATTTTCTAAATATATACCAGGAGTTGTAACAGCTCCTAATATTTAGTTGGTTATTGTTGGTGCAGGATGAATACGAACAAGAGTACAGTTGTATATAAAATACTGTAATGAAATTAATGAAAAAAATCCTGAGAGTTATTGGGGAATAAAAATATTTTCTTCGAGGTTAGCAACCAGAGCGGAAGTTGTAGCTTGCTTCTCCACGGATATTAAGTTCTATTTCACCTCCCGTGCCTGAGAGGCGGGGTCCCTACCCCGTCCTTCTAAGGGTAAGAGATTTTATTTAATTGCTACAGTCTTTATTAGGTTCCTAAATCCGTTTTATCTACTGTAATTACGAAAATGAAATCAATAACAGATAAAAATCTCAGTACCACTACAAGAACCCAAAAGGGTTCAGTACATGGTAGAGACTATAACGTTCCGATGACCGAAGTTTTGTCCGAGATCATCCTCATCAACTGCCAGGTTTTTCCCGAATTAAGGATACCCACTGTATGGAGGCTGTGTGAACCACAGGAGGGTCTTCAGATTCTACAGGGTCCAACTCTGGCTGTTAATAGATTAAATAATTTATCTGTTCCGGCCGGATTTGAACCCGGAACGTTCGGCATTAAATCCTAGCTGAGTGGATACACTGCTAAACCCCTGCTTCATTTTAATAAAAGATAATAATATTAATAAAAATTACTACTCATATGTTAACTAGTGATACGCCGGATATCCGTACCCGATGATAGTTATTTCTAGTACAGCATATAAAAATATATAGGCTATGATAATTAGTAACTTGGCAACGTTTGTAATTTTCATAATTCATTTTGTTATAATTTTATTTTGTATACATTATTCGAAATTATGTTTGATTTCTATCATTAAAAGCACCTATTATAAACTCTAAGACCATTCAAACCTTATACTTATAAATATCCAAATGATTTCAATTCATTCAGTTGTTTATTCGAGATGTTTATAAATTATTGAGAATTTTTTTATAAAAGTAGCCACGTCCTTCCAACATTTTCTTTCAGAATTTCTTTGTGAAGGAAGCTAAAGAACATGGGGTCAGGACTTTCAACGTTGATAGATATCTGTTGACGGCAGAAGCTTTAGCATTTGGCATCGCTGAGGTAAAAGGAAAGTGAATATCGAAGAGAAGACCGGATACATTTCTAATTTCCACAAAACATTAAATCATCTTATTGGTGACACAAAAATGTATCTAAGAAATAATCATTTTTCTGAAATGATTGAAATAGTTATTCATAGGCGAGTCATAAAAGCTTGTGACCTTAAAATAGACCATGAAAAATAGTGTTACAAACCAAACGGATCTCAATGATGTTAATTTTGTAGATACTTTTTTGAGTCACTAAGGCGAATAAATTTAATATTGTTTCTTGTCCTGTTACATGTTTCAGGTTTGATCTATAAAGGTATAAGTCATAAACATCTAGTTCTAATATTACAATCTTTCACGTTAGTCTATTAACAAAATTTATGATCCGAAGCAGATTCATGTAATGTTGAAATTCTATTCCTTGAATCAAGAGCATAGAAATTTTCTTGATTAAGCGTGGATTACCTAGGAATATGACCGATTCCCTCCAGATAGGTGCCTTAAAGTTGGCTTCCTTTGACCCATCCACTGGTTATTGAAAGATAAAAAAGGGATCCTGGTTACAGCAGTAACAATTAATATCCATATGGTCATTAATGATGATTATATTCCAAGTAAATTAAGGTGCGTTGAGAATTTTACTAAGGATTTGGGATTGTAAAGATCGAATACCACAAGAATTAGATGATTTAGTGCAGCTCCTAGCAGAATTCTCTGAGTCCAAAAAGGCGTTTGTACAATAAGTGCCGAGGCACTCAGAAACAGTTTCTTATCATTTCTATCTTGACAACTTCAGATTTATGAATTTGTGGTTTGTATTTGTTGATTTTTTTTTTAAAGCAAATCTTGCAATTCATGGGTCATTAAAATTTTGAGAATTTGAATAATCAAATTAAAAAACAACAATCGACTCTAAGAATATATTACTAGGTAATGGTTAAAATATATATGACTAGCTTATGCCCACTGCTTCGCTCGCGTGGAAGTTCCTGATTTGCCTTTAATTATGTACTATAACGGGGGGGGGGAACATGCCCCCGTGCCCCCACATAAATCTGCCCTTGCTGTAACCTATTTCACTCAATAAGTTTCATCCAAATCCGTTCAGTAGTTTTTGCGTGAATGAGTAACAAACAATAATACAAACATTCACATTTATAATATTAACAGGATATCAAAACGATAGTTTCACTCATGTTCTTTCTGTTATTTTAACCACTATTATCATGTGATTTGCCTTCAATTATGCACTATAATGGATTCTTCACAGTACCTAAAAACTGTCGGGAGGGGCGGCATGTGCCCCTGTGCGCCTCCTCCCCCATAAATCCGCGCTTGCTATAGCCTATGTGTTATTCTGATGTATAACCTATAATACTGTAAAGTTTCATCCAAATCCGTTAAGTAGTTTTTTTATTTTTAGTACATTTATAATATTAGTAAGATTAAATATGTGAAATAGTTATTAGTGTTTATTTTGGAATCGTAATTCTTATGAGAGACATTGATAATAAATATAAAGAGACTAAAACCTCTAATTTAAAAAATGAAATATATCGTCAATACAAATGCAAGATAAATGCAAAAAAATGTTTGTTCTCGGTCTCTAGCGATTGCTTTTAGGATTGATTATATATATATATATATATATATATATATATATATATATATATATATATATATATATACATATCCCGGCCAAGAGATAATCTTTTCTCTTAAAAAAAAAAAAAAATTAAATTATTAAAAAAGAACCATAAATAAAAAAAATATATATATATATATATATATATATATATATATATATACATATATATGTAAAATTCATATTGAGTCATCTGTAGGACACAAGAACAAGTATAATGACAAAGGTAAACTACGTTTTACGATACACCCTGAATTTGATCAACTTTAAAACCGTTTTTCACTTTCCTGAAAAGTATTTTTTTTTTTCAAATTCGATAATTTGCGTTTGAAATAAGTACCTTTTCTGGGAAGTAAGGGTAATTATGATATGGTTAAAAGGAACTTTTGGGACGACCTGTGGTATAGTGGTTAGCATAACAGCCAACTAAACCCATCGTCCGATTAGCCATAGCAACATAAACAAACAACAAAATGAACCTTTTCCTTTTAGCTGAAGGAAGAAGCCCTAAGGACTTCCCGACGAAGGGAATTTAATGAAGACGAGGACTCCGGTGCTGGAAGGATATATATCGCTGTATATAGCCCTCACTAAAAATAGCCGGCTCTATTTCAGTCCCCGTATCTCACCATCAATCTCCCATTTCCCACTCTCTTGTCAGCATGAGATCCTAGTCAATGGGGAGGCCCGTATATATAGAAATATTCTTGCCCAGTTGCGAAACACTTTTTTTCTTCTCCATCAGGCTGCAAATAGCGGAAAAGTGTCCCTCTCGACATTTATACTCGTATTTCTTAACTAAAAAAAATAGTGCTTGAGAGGGAAACTAAACTCACGACCTTAGAAGGCTGTATGCTAGGTACTGTGCCACAGATGATCCTTTTTTCCTATCTGTGTCCTATCCTAATAAAGGAGCTAATAAGGTATGATGAAAATAGACCATATTTAAGTGACAATACTTTTTTTAGTTTCAAAACACACTAGATTCAAATTTGTACAATTTCACAAATATAGTGCGGATAGATAAAGTAGCTGCAAAGTAGATTGACTGTAAATATTTACTTTTCAACCTAGATTTTATATATTTTTTTTGTTATGTTGAATAGATAATTATATTTAAATATTCCGTTTGAAGTTTAGTTCCAAAGACAACCATCTTACTTTACTCCTGCTATCAGGCTTTGCAGGGACACTAAAGACAAGCGGTTAAAAACTAGAAAACTCTCAAGATCAAATCTCAAGGTATTAAGAACAGTTTCTATAGGTTTCACATATCTCAATAAAAGTTATCTAGAGTAGATAAACAGGGATAACAGCTGTTCCGAAGAAGTTGCAAGATACTACTTTTTCAAGAGCCTGAAACTATTATCTTTACATTTCGTTATCATTCATCTTCGTGGGCTTTCGATGCCGAGGTTTTCAGCTGCAGCGTTTAGACTGCTCAGTAAATGTAGCTATTTTTTGAGGGCTTGGATTTACTTTAACTAATTATAAACATTACCGAAAGTATAACCGTATCCTAATCCGAATCATAAAAAAAACATGTGTACAACATTATTTAACAATCGTTCACAAACACACATCCGATTAAGGAATGTGCACTAATAAGTTTTTAAAACAACTGCTTAAATAAATGTCGATATATATAATCCAAAGTTCCAATTTGAATTTCAGTAACTTATGGAAAATGTAAAGCAATATAAAATTTAAATATAAATTTGATTACCTTAAGATCTCCTCATGATGTGGTAGGTAGGGATAGAATGAAAACTTACCTGAAGAAAATAAATAAAATTTAATATCAAGCAATGTTTATTGTCATTATATACAAATATTTCTTAGACGAGTTTTATCGACTGTCGTCTAATAGTACAACATTTATGTGTTTTATGGTTATGCAATTAATTCGAATCATTAATATTCCTATTAGCCAACGGCCATACCACGTTGAGCACATCGGTTCCCGTCAGATCACCGAAGTTAAGCAACGTCGGGCGTGGTTAGCACTTGGATGGGTGACCGCCTGGGAAAAACAGGCGGTAACCATCTGAGGAAAAACCGCGTGCTGTTGGCATCACAGTGCACCAAATAATAATACATAGCTGGCTGTATCGATGAAAGAAAGAATCCAATGCCATAAAAAAAAAATAAAATAAAAAAATATTCCTATCGTATCACTTTGCTATTTAAAGAATAGACGTCAAAATAAGTTTATTTGTCTATAAAGGGAGAGAGTAACTTTACTAGTAAATTATATTGGGTATTATTTCTTTTATAAAATGATAAAGCACAAAAGCGCGTTTAAAAAGGAACTCCTTTTGCCCCAGGAAGGGATTTTTACATGAAGTCAATTCTATCTGTCAAACAGGTATTAAGTGAGTAGATCTAAGTTTGAAGGAAAATGTGAACATGATCAGCACATTAAAAATGTATTTTAAAGATTAGAATATATAAAACAAGAAGTGCATCTCCTGGAATTCCAAAATATGATTGTCGTAAAAATGGAAGGCCTCCTTGCTAGTGAAATAAACTGGATGTCGTGGAAAGAAAAATTATAATAAATACCATGAGTGCAGTACACACTCAAAACGGAAGGAAACTCCGTCTATTAGGAAACAGAAATCTTACAGGAAGTGGAAAGAATCTCGGGAGGCTGACAGTCCTCGGACATCAATACATAATTAGCATGCAAATATTTGACTATTTCAAGAAGAAGAATACAACTACAAAGTGGACTAAAGAAGTAACGAAAGATTTGGAAAAGTTGGTGGTTATGTTAATAGAAAGTGAATTTGGGAGCAAAGTGAAAAACATGGAATGGTTTTAGGAGGAAGAAAGACCAAAGAAGGCTGAATGGAGTTGGGCAGAGGATCAAAGGAAACTCGCAAAGGAACACACAATGGAATAATGGAGACAGAGAAAATTCCAACAAAGGGAAGGAAAGAAATAAGGTTGTAACGTGATCCGAAGTGGTATGTATGGTATATGTATAAATACACATATGTGTGTGTGTGTGTAAAAGACTTTTGAATGTTGCAGATATGGTTCCTATGGTAACAGCTGAAATATAGAAACCGAGAAGGCAACTTTCAGTTACATTTTTGTTGACCAGTTTAAAAAGAATAATTTTGTAAATAGTGCGTGAAATGTTCAATTTAATGTAGTTTTATAATGTTGGTAGATTTAATATTAAATTTGGGGAGTTGAGATAAAAACTAAATTGAATTGCTCTGTAAAAAATGAATTTTTTTTTATGTAACAATATTTTTCTTTAACATGTTTTACTAACTCTTATTATTATACAGTCTTAGCTGTAAAATAGGAAACGGCATTAATAGATACTATTTAAACTATTCCCTTTAAACTGTTCATTACAAAAAACAATTCAGAGTAACCTCCCCTGTTTTTATATCTCAGCTGTTACCACAGTAACCAAATGAGTAAGTAACATTAAAAATAAGTTATATATATATGTATATAATATAATACTTATAAATATGTATATAACTTTTTTATCAATTACTATTTTGCAACAATCAACAATGTTTGTCTTCTCAAATTTACAAAATTTGGAATACTAAGGGATAACCATCTTTATAATCATTATATTCTATAATGATTATGAATATATTGTATTATTACAAAAATAAATAAATAAATTATAATTATATACAATGACGTAAGTCAACAAGATCCTATTTAAAGTAGTGTTCAATGAACATTCTTCCCCTTGTATACATCGCAAATTGCGAGAACACGGGGATATGGGATCAGTGAAGAGAATGGAATTTTCTTACCGAGATAAAAACCAGGATGGCATTACTGTTCTGAAGATCCTGAGTTAAAATCAGTTAGTGGCGGATAGATTATTTAATATGTGTTAACAACAAGGGACGGACAATGCGGGTTTCTCCTGGGCCTCACCTGCCTCACCTCACCAAGCTACCCTTCAAATAACAAAAACCTGGCTGTAAGGCGTGATCTAGGCTAAATGCATGATGATTTGGAAAAAGTACAGTCTACGCTATGTACTGAACCCAAGGCCTTATTTAGTTGTACAACGCATTAAAATTATTTATTTTTCTACAGACCATCAAATAGTTCGGGTGATAAAAGCATAACAACACATACACCTTACTTCATTCTCGCTACTTTTCACATTGTATTATGTTCAGAATTGTTCCACTCAAGAATAGCCAAAGGATGTTAATGATAATGGCGTCTTTGGTTGGGATTGCGAAATAACTCGAGCCCAAGGTCCTTGGTTACCAAAGGCCGCAGCATACAAGATCAAACAATCCAATTAAGAAACCTTTTGTCGTATAATTATCTGATCCTTTACAGATTAATTACACACGGCCGGTACACGTAGCCCATAGTGGCGGCCCATAACGCCCAACCGCCAAAGCTATTCAGATCTGACAAAACATCATTAGCACTATCATTTATAAAACCAATATCTCATTGAATCGAGGCCATTATTATATAACTAACGATATCCACCGCCACGCCATTACTCTTTGTATCATCTCGTAAATAGTCGAGCTTTAGTGAATAGCTCTTGTTTAGGCGCTGAAAGGAAAGTAGAACAATACCTGCCACAACGACCGAATAATGTCTAGCATTAAAAACAGAACCTTCAGCCAATGGACAATAATTTACAATATTCAGTTTGGTAACCACCCATTATGGTTCTTGTTATATGAACTATGATACATTCTAAGACAGTTATCTAATATAACATATCATAAAGTTCTCTTTAGAAATTATAATCTTTTTTTAGCATACATATTCATTATTTTGTTCATTTAACGTCACTTTATGCTGCTATGGTTAATCGGACAATGCTACAGTGGAAGTGGGATTTTTAATGAGTACCTGACAACGTACAGCATCGGGACCCCCGTTCAACGTTCCTTCCAAAGGACGGCATAACCAAAGATTTTTTACTCCTTTTAAAAAACTTCTCTTGGATTTAGTATGTTGTTGGATGGGTAGTGTAGATTGCACATGCCGCCCTATTCATTATTATTAACATTATGAAGAAATGATAACTTTCATTTAAACATAAAATTTACTGAATTTTGAATAGAGCGATTTTACGAAGATAATATGGTCATCAACATCATGTATAGCGCGACAGCCGCTCATTGGGTCTTGGTTTTCTCTCATTTTCTCTCAAAGTCTCTGCCAGTTAGCTAGTTCTGGCATCATATATAAGTGTATGTACGGTGGTTGGTTACTGATGTATCAGCCCTGTGTTCAAGATCGGTTGTTGCAAAGAAATTGTTTATCTGTATGCAATTGCCAATCGACTCTATGGGATCTAGTAACACTCCTACGGTTCACACAACCTTCATAAAGTCAGTACCCTTATTTAAGGGGAAACACCTGACTCCAAAGCTCCATGCACGACTGGAAACTGTCTCTACCGTGTAATATTCTTGGGTTCAGTGGTAGGTTTTTTAAGCATTAAATATTTAGCATTAAAAAGTCTTGTTAATGTTAAAAATGGATAAATATTAACTTTGGAAGGATATGATCACTGAAATTTTTTTTTAGATATCTTATCTATTTATCTACGCGTAGGTCCGAAGTTCTTTCTGAGCACTTTTCTATCTAATCTCAGTAAGATTGTCTTAGCACATAAAATCATAGTAGTCTAGTAGACTTATTTCATCGCTTTTTCGTGAGGGTCCAGCATTCCAAGCTGTACTTCAGTATCGGATATATTATGATTTTGTGCTGACACAGTTATTTCTTTATTAAAGAAGATGAACTTGATTATCACATGTTTGTGGAGACCAAAATATACTTATCAACCGCAAAAATCCTTCTTTTTATTTCTTGGTGCATATACGAACTTATTATACATGTTTGAAATTAACCATAAAAGTTTAAACATGGTTACTGTAGAAATCTGATTTTTTAATGACATAATAGAATTATTATTATCTACAGCAATCAATCAGGTAAGTTAAGTTTCATGTTTAACGATTTTTAATTCACGGTTGACTACTCAATGCGTATGATAAACCATGCACTGCGATACAGCGATATTGCGATATCGTACAGCACCGCAGGTTTATTAAACAAGCTAGCTAAGCCCTAGGAGGGTCTGCACATCCTACAGGGTCGATTTATGGTCCATAAGATAATAAATTATTATTAATGATATTATCAGTTGGATTTCGAATTTGGTAACACGAACGACATTTTAACACCAGGATGGTATATTAAGATTTGCATACAAGACAGTACCTGTGGCAATACTTAATGTATCATTCATACCTAACCATCTTTTCTTCGACTAACTTAGTCAATAAACCTAGATTGTGGCGATACGATTACTAATTGAACGGGTTCGATTATCGCACAAAGCCACGAAATCGGCTACGGTGGGGGGGGGGGGGTGGACAATGTATTAGAGAGATTTACCGTAATAGGGATATCGCTCGTTATCTGATATTCCTGTTATCATTGACACGTCCTGTTATCATTGCGACTTGATGTTATGGGCACGGCGGTTCGTGTCTGGGAATTCTAAATAGTTCTGAACTGATTATAGAAACGGTTATAGCCATTAGCACTAAAAAATATATACGAAAACGTTAAATTATCTCTTACAGTTTATCTCTAAGTTAAATTATCTATTTACAGTTTTTTTCTTATTTTTCCAATAATGCATGTAAAATTGACTTATATGAATTGTTAACTGAATATAGACATTTAGTCCACTTTACTAAATTTTACTAAACAGGCAAAACAAAAGACCTTGTCCTGAACTAGTTCCCCGTCTATAGTAAATAATTATTGAAGGCGTTGTCAAGACAGTGCTATTTTGCAGACAAGTGTCCTTTCTCTAGTAAGAGATGTCTTCTGTCTAGGAAACGTTTATTAAATGATATAAAAGGTTCTATGTGCTTTGGCATCTACCATTGTGTATCGTTCATATTAAAAAATACATTATTTTTTCCAACGATAAATTGCATACGTAATGATACATTTGTACTATGAAGCAATTTCCCGGATTTTTTTCTTTACTCGAATGAAAATATTTCCCTTTTTTTCATATCTAATTGATTGTCAAATTGTTCAACAAAATTAATCCATTTTTCATACCACTATCTCTAATAAACAAAGTTAAAGGGATCCTGAGCCTGTACGATGTCAGGTACTCGTTACAAATCCCTATCCTAATTAAGCTTGGATAGGCCAAATTTAGAGCTCCCACTGTAGCATCGTCCGATTAGCCATAGCAGCATAAAGTGACGTTAAATGAACTAACTAACTAACAAAGTTAAAGGAATTCCAATATTTTAGGAATTCAGAAAATTCGGCATTCAGAGTTCAGTAGTTAATTGTTTGATAAGATTTCACAATGAAACTGAAATTTAAGGTATCTCAATATAGGACAAATCACCACCCTGCACAGCTATTGTAAAAGAAATAGTACTGCCTCTACAACATATTGAACACAAGACTCATGGGTGATGCATTTTTTTTTGGTTTTTATTGCACGATACTAAGGAACCAATAAAGCATCGGGCTATACACACTTTCTTTGATAAAATACCATAATAAAATTAAATTAAGCAGCAGAATATTTACGGTATTGAAAAAAACAACAACAAATATTCTTAAAATAAAGTATTCAAATATTTTAAAGACTTTCATAATTTGTATATTTGACTTGGTATCTGGTATTATCATTATTAATATTTTTAGATATAATATGTATTTAAGAGAAGCATCCTTATCCTGTCAAGCCAGTAGAGCCTCGATATTGCTCATACCCAAAAACAATGAAGCCCTATTTCCATAGGGACCTTGGGGCGACCTGTGGTCTAGTGGTTAGCGTAACAAACTACTAAGCCCAAGATCGCGGGTTCGTAGCTCGGTAGGTGGCACTAGGATTTTTTAAAGGCAGTAAAAATTCCTCGGTTATGCCGTACTTCGGAAGGAACGTTAAACGGGGGTCCCGAGCCTGTACGATGTCAGATACTCGTTAAAAATCCCTATCCTAATTAAACCTGGTAAGCGAAATTTAGAGCTCAGCATGTAGCATCGCTCGATTAGCTATACCAGCATAAAGTGACGTTAAATGAACAAGCAAACAACACATGGACCCGAAAAACGTTCTATTTTCCCAACATCCTCATCTGGGACAACGTAGAGCGTTATAGAGGTACGCCTTCTACCTCTTCTATTTTATTCTCCTATAAGAAACGAAATGGATCTATCGGAAAAATGGATAACCGATTTTCTGGATTATGGATTGGTTCTCATGAATTTAATATAACTTGCTTTTTTGGTGTCAAATAGACTCATGAAGGCAATAATTTAGGTAGGGTAAACCGGGGGAACGGCGACACCCCGGGTAATACCGACATGGCAGTTCTAGCCATCGCTGCAGAGATATTTGTGAAGTGCTATTCGCTGCAACCTTGCGGACATCACTGCAACTAACGCCCAATGTGCCTCTGTCGTTTAGGTAAACAAGTTGTGCTGTGAGTTGAAATTAAAAGTTTTTGCTGATTTCGATGTAATATTTCCTTAGCACTTCATAGAAGGTAAATGTTATTATAAGTTTGTAATCCTAAATAAGATTATATAAGTTATAAAGCACGATATTTAGCGAGTAGTTTAGTATAGTTTTTGTTTCGGTTCGGTTACTAACCTGCCCTCATAACCTGTTTAGACGCCATCTAGTCTTGCCGGGGTAATGCCAACATCCCTGTAGCGGATTTGGTTCTGCGGAAAACTATACTTGCGACCATTGCATTAAATAATAATTTATCTTTTAATCTAGCTTAGATTAATACAAAATATGTTTACTCAAAGTTTGGATTTGTTGTAAATACTTTTTTATTCCTAATAATAATTTCCTCAATATTTGCACATTTATTTTACTAACTGTTCACCACTTCATTGTAAACGTTACATGTACAATAAAAAAGTTTTTTTTAATTATTACAGCATTTAATTTGCCTTCTACAACCTATGTTGGCATTACCCAAAGGTATGTCGGAATTACCCTGGTTCATGGGGCAATTCCGACAGGTGGTTATAGTTTACAAACAATTATTTACAAAAAAAATGTGAAGTTGTTTAAGCATATTCATATAAGAAATCGGTAGGCCACATTTTGAAGTAGTTATGTGTTTTATTTTGTATTTATATCTCTTTAAATACAAAATATAAAAATTAAAAACCCTTAAGGTGTCGCCAATTCCCCGGTTTACCCTACAATGTAACCAATTCGTTGAGTGGAAATATGGCGTATTATGAAAATTGTTTAGGTTATTTGCAACGCAACAAAAACATCACTCCATGTTAGTTTACTTGAATCGTAAACCACAATATTTTATTGAACCTTTAAAATAATTCTTTTTTCGTATTGACCACTTCAGACCACGTTACTACTTTATTTTCCTTTATTTTATTGATCCTCACGTTTCACTTAAGTTGCCAGTTGCCTTTCCTCACAGCCGTTCGGTATATTTGCCCTGAAGATAACCTACAATGTAGGTCGAAATGTCGGCACACAATAAATAAGTATGAACTTAGTGTGGTATTTTAATTGACTGCACCGCCAACTATCTCTAACCTTACATTAGCCAAACATTTGCTTAGTCAATCTTTCTTTGAAAATAAATTGTTTGAATAGATAACAAACCATAACGCTACCAGAAGTAAAAGGAAATCCTCCGCCTAGGTCCATTCCAGACATGGAGGGAAGACAGCTGTCTGGAAACGCCTCGGAACCTCGGGTAGATGGCCTGCCATATTCACTAAGTGCCTGATCCATCACCGTCTTCATTCCACTTCCTCCACAATTGCTTTACTTAAACAGCTACCATTAATCACCTCTATCTTCTAATGCCTTTTTTAATGTTGGATAACTAACTTTAATTCGACTCCGAAAGTTTTCCCAAATCAGTAAAATTATATCGATTTCTAATTTAAGGAAGAAATAGTTGGGGGTGCAGTCAATCAAAACACCTAAATAAATGTTACTGCTACGTTTTTATATAATTCTGTTTGTTTCTCTCTCTTAGCCCTGAAGATGGCCTACATTGTAGGCCGAAACGTCGGCACATAATAAATAAGTTACGCTTATTTAGGTGTTTTGATTGACTGCACCCCCAACTATTTCTTTCTTAAATTAGAAGATACAGTCGACCAATTCTTCTCATATATAACATATCAATTTCTGTTCTTATCAATATATTATTACTAACTGTAATGCCTTCTAATTTATTCTCATTTTTCCCATCTTTATTATTTATAATATACAATCCACAAACACCAAAGGAGGAATGTACCATATCCCATAAAAAAAGTATCATGGTATTTTTCACTTTATACACGTAACAAAGTAAGGAACATTGGAGATTTTGGACTGTAAAGATTGGATGCGAAAGGAATTCGATTGCTTAATGAAGCCACAAAGCTCCGCTCCGTAAATCCAAATATGTCTTACAATAGTCATGTGTATGAGTCTATTGCAATTAATTGGGAGCCTAGAGCGTTACTCTAGTAAATGTTGAAGTAGCCTGAAATGGCCAGCAGTTTCTAGTCTATTCAGTTTTGTATGAGGATTGCAAGTGTACATAAGGATAAGAATTAATTAATTAAGTTCTTCTCAAGGTTAAGAAACTCAATGGAATCAATTTTCAGGCTGATATCATTTACATTACTATCGTTAACGAGCAAATTTTCAAGAATGTTTCACCGAACAGTTTTAATTAAGGAACAAGCTTGTAGATCCGTAAAGATTTAATTATAATTGTCTAATCTAAAATTCTTAAAAGATGTTTTAGGAAGGGGAGTTTACATTCATATAAACTGAATCGTTTTCTTGTATGCCTGAAAAACAATTCTTTGAAAGAGGGCGATGCTCATCATACGTTTTCTCATTTAATAAGAAATGTATATCTTAGTTTAAATTAAAGTATTGAAGCGGCATAAACACCAGCGTTATCATTTTACTCTTTTGATTTAATTAATTAATAATTTTTTCTATTGGCAAATAAGGTGGGAAATGTTTTATATAGGATAAATATCTTATAAACCAATTTTATCATCACATCATCTCTGGAGCTTACAAGACCAATCTTTGGTCCGTCCAGGTTTGGACTTGGGTACCTTATAATATACACACAGGTGGGAAGGTTATAAATATTATAAATGGGGATAACCTCCCTTATATATAATCCATTATGTTCGTGCATTACATTTCTTTGACTTAGTTATCTGTGGAGCGTCTGAGAAAGGTTGCTATCTCTGTATGATGAGTCTGTTTGGACAGTTGGTGTGAAATGTACTGCACTTTGTCTTCTTTGGTGTGGCATCCTTGTGAAGTGTTGTCCTTATGATGCCAGAATAGGTGAAACGTTAACTGGTTGTTTTTATTCCGGTAATTTGGAGACTTAGGGATTTGTTTATTGGAGTTTTGCTGTTGTATCCTATATAAATAGTACATATATAGTAGTATATGCATCTATAGCCGTAACGATATGAATTAATTACATAAATGAGATGAAAAATTCTTAAACTGTTGAATTACATTATCAATTTTTATTCTAAATCACTTCAAATTTAGCTACTTACACCTATACACTTATACTATTGTTAAATTCATACATCTTTTTCTAAAATCTCACCATTTTTTTTATTAAATTATACTGCAAGGACGGAACTGAAGAATTTAGGATTGATGATCAATATTATCATTAAGCTATAGTCGATTAGTTTAAGAACTTTGAATAATAAATAGCATCTGTTTCCAATATGCACGACTAATAACTCTAATACATCACCTCTATATATTATTTTTAGATGAATGGCCGGCAATAAACAAATGCATTGCGAAACTAACAACTGAATCGAGAAGCAATACCCATTACTGTCACGACGGTGTTTGAACGCACGACTTGGCATTGAGCAGCAGAGAGAAACGTTAAAGTTGTGTCCTTTGCGGCAGTTACTGTCGGGTCATGAACCGACTATAAGGCGACAGTAGGCCATACATTACACCGTAAACTCACAGCGAGTGATATAATTGCTCGAATTGTAATGGCGACCTCGATAGAAAAGTTGTGAAATCACAGGTGTCAAACAGAGTACATTATGTTGCAATACTATCATGTTTATTTCATTCTCCCATGGAGAAAAATTAATGATTTTTTTTCTGGTTAAAAAAATTAATCTTACCTTAGGTTATCGCTTCGAATATAGTCACAAGTTTTAAATTTTCATTCGTTTTTCGCTTAATGGTTTACAACAACACAAGTCTCAAACGAAAAATTAGTCCACTCACGAAATAAGACCTCTTACAAAGCAACAGAAAGAATCTCTAACACAATGAAAGGGACAAGGGTTAATTATGTGGACATATCCTGTGAATGAATGCAAGTAGTCTACCAAAAAGAAAATTTGAATACCTTAGATATAAAAAATCTAACCCATGCTAGATTTTGGATAAGGTCCACAGTAAGAAATGTCTTGTTTCCAGGCCTAAGTTTGTGCTATGAGGTTATCCTGCAGGTTTACCCCAAATAGGGTATCTACTTATAGAGACTAAGTGAGCCCCATTAGAGTCTGCTTGAGCAACAGCAACAGGGCCTATCCGTGATTGTTGACAGATTTAAGAATTGATTAATAACTATTTCAGAATCTATTTTTAGCATTTGAAATAATTCATGGCACTAGATTTTGCTAAAGTTTAATGTATTAATAACGATTTCCATCAGACATATTCCTCCACCCGTTCCTATCTGAGCCATTTTTCTTCTTTACGTAATGCACCCCATTCCTTTACTTCAATATTACCTATTAATCTACTTTATTCTTCAATTTTCTTTTAATTTATTTGTAAATGTTCCTTTTCTTTGGCAATCTTAATACAAAGGCTTTTCCTGATTTTCGTTTGTTTTTAACTATTATTGCAATTTATTTATTCATTTATTCAAGCCAACTAAGAACTATGCAAAGATAGCAACTTTATCCATTATTATTATTCTATTTTCTCTAGCTACTTTTTTATAAGCTAATAGGTTAGTGTATCTGTAAGTAACCGTGGTTAATCTGGTAAGTAACACATGTGCTTTAGTTTTAGATAATGTGAGAAGTATTTAAATGATCTGTGAACAATACTGATATATTCCATTGCCTAAAATACCTTCTATAAAATATGAGGATAGTTTTGTGCTGTCAATAGGCTAACATATATATTCCTGCATTATTGAAGCCGTTTAGGGAATGAATTACCGTGCCATTTGTCACTTTACACTATTTATCTTCTTCCTTGAATCTGGTCGGACTTTTTTTCGTAATAGATCCTTCAAACATGTCGGTGCCTTTTTCTCATTCTTTATCTCTGAGCCAACATTCGAGTTTTTGCTATAACATTTCATATATTGTAGGGTATTGGGAGTATAGAAAATAAAAAAAAATCCTTATATACTATAATATTTTACAAGAAAATGTAAGAATACATATAAGAAAGTTTAAATAAATATATACAAGAAAGTTTAATGTAGCACTCTTTAACGAAAAATATTTGTTGCAAAAGTCGAAAAAAATAAAAGTTGATTCAATGATGTAAGTACCTTTACATTCATTTTTAAACTTCTGAAAGCAGTAAAAGAAATATTGCAATAAAAAAATCTCAATAAATTTTAACTAATTAAATTAAATTCAATAAATTTTTAAATTTTAAATTTAATTAAATTCAATAAATTTTTACAAAATTTATTTGTAATATATTGTAAATAAAAGTTTGGAGGATGTGAAAAAAAAAAATTTCAAACTTTTTTTCCTTATTTCTCAAACAAATACGTTTTCCCAAGTTTCGTAATTATACGCTCTTGTATGTCTCACATAATTCTAAAACGGTAAACCCACTGAAAGTTGGTATTACATATTTGGATGGTGCAACAGAAGTAGTGCACTCACTACCTTTATTGGGTACTTGTTTATATGAAGGTCACTATAGATATTAGAAAATAAAACTATCTCTGCTCCAATTTCCGAAACATCTATAGGGTTTCAACATTAAGTTCAAGGAAAAATTGCGGCAAGACCCCAAAGTCTATTGGAATTTTAATTTGATTTAATTTAATAACGATTTTCATTCTTACCATTTTTTTTATTTCAACATGAATTTAGGTATCCAAAGCATCGGTTTTATGACCATAGTATAACTAGTTTTGCCTCAAATTGTTTATGTCTTCAATTCTAAAATCATTTTCAGGCATGAATTTTTGAGTAAACAGACCCAAGTATAGGTTCATAGACTCAATATTACAAACGTTACAAGCAAAATATTTTTAAATATTTCCTTATGTTCTGTAAAAACTTTTAGGTGATAATTTAGTTATAACACTGATGAGGTAAAACCAGATTTGAATTTGATTAAGAATAATTTATATAGCTACCAGATATTTACAAGGAAATCGTGTGTGGAAGTCCAGGCCAGATGTTTGAGTTTAATTATCATTAATGTGGTAGTAAATATCTCTTTTTCGGTACCCAAGGATTATGGATTTTGATGAAGGAGACAATACGCGAAATGAATGCCATGAAGTAGCTAATTTCCATTATGATTCTGAAACGTTCATTTAAGGAGGACATGAATAACCTTTAACAAAACAACTTTTAGAGTAGTTCACTATGAAGCAAGCTCCGTTACCTCTAGATAAGAATCTCATCCGCCCTGTGCTTATCTACGGTTCCGAAACTGGACTACTGTGAAGTCCAATGATTATATTTTTTTTATTTATCAAAGAAAAGTACTTCGACGAGTCTTATGTCCCGTTAATAATACGGGGGAATGGCGACGGAGAATAAATTACTAAGGTCATCAAACGAAATCGGGCAGGTCACAAGGATGCTGATGACAAAAGAGTTACAGAGAAGTCGAGCAGTCGGTGGGCAAAGACTAAAATAGATGGATTGCATAGTAAGAAAGCAGGAGTGAACAACTCGATGACGACATCCAGCGACAGAAGAGCACGGCGATTGGTGTCGGCTGAGTACCGAACCAGCGGGTTGTAGCTCCATCATAATAACAACACTAATAGTAAGGGTGGAATTATTCGAAAATATGTATAATAATCATAGAAAATAGTTGTTAGTGATGGATTTTGAAACTGAAGGGATATTTTTGAAATGGACAAGCTCAGTAAAATATGCCATTTCAGTAAACTATAATAGTTAAAATTTTTTCATCACATGTTATAGCCTTCATTGATATAATAATATATTGATACCTTACCACCACGACCAGTCACTATTATGTCATCCCTCATTCCATTTTATGGAAGACCTAAAAAGAAGAAGAGACGGAGAAGGATAGACTGCACTAAGGAGATTTAGAACCTTTGTTAGAACCCTTTGAAGGGAGGAGGACGAAATGTGGTTCTGAAGGCTTACAAAGGAGGCGCTCTTTGTGTTTGATGAGTCTTCTATCAGCCTCGATTATCGCCTCCCACCAGCTTTGTCGCCTCTTTCTTATTCTCTATTTTCTCTCTATTACTATATCTCTCTACAATGAGAAGCTCAGGGTGTAGAGTGCTGAGTTTCTACGCTGAAAGCGCGTAGTTGAAAACCGGCTGTGGCAGTTAAATTATTTAATTTGTTAACAGACTATCCAGATGTACAGACTATCCAGGGGCTCACAAAATCTCAATTTTAGGATAAAATTATTGATTCCTTTGTTTGAGCCCAATACCTTACATGGATTTTAGAGGTACAGATTTTTTTTTATACAATAGGATACCACCTGTTCACCCAATGGCAGGCCAACTCCCATTTAATAAATTCTACAGTTGTTAATTTAATTATATTGCTCGTTGCCAAATTGTATAACTGTAATGTAATGTATATTTATTCTGTAGTTCAGAATGTCTATTTATAATGTATATTTATTCTGTAGTTCTGAATTATTTATTTCATTATTGTGCAAGTCGGACCACCGTATATATCAACTAATATAACAGATGTTATTAAATAAAAAAAAATTATATAATTTTTTCATAAGTGTAAATCAGGGCGTTTAGTTTTATGTTCAAAGTAAATAAATAATATATGCTTATGCATGCATATTAAGAAAAATAAACGAAACATAGAAAATATGTATACAATAATTACGACAATGGAAGAAAAATCAAAACAGCTAAAGCCTTAAGTTTCTAAAACACCATAGGGTAACTAACCAGTTGGCGTAACGATGATCAGTCGATCTTGGACCAAAAATTTCCCATCAAAACAGTACATGTGAGATCAGTCGTCCAAACAGACGGACAATCTATGTCAGCATTTTTAATCAATTGTCCACCATTGTTTGAAATAAGTTGTCTGTTTTTACGGAAATTTAATCATAAGACTTGAGGCTTTGTGTTTTTGATTTTTCCATTTGCATTTTAATTAAAAAATCCAAGGAACAACGCAGTGGAATGAATTGTTACACACTCACTTTTAAATTTCTCTTGAACCACATACCACTTCATTTAAGTATCTAAGTTTCATTATAGAATTTATTTTTGTTGTTCGTATCAATTAATTACCTATCTGAGTTTAAATAATGTAGACATTTTAATTATTTGGTTATTTATTAAAGAAATTGTATCGTTATTCTAGGTAAGAAAATGAAAAGATTCGGTGAATCAATATTAATATATGGGTTAGAGACTGCAAACAAAAATATTTCAGCCCTCTTCCCTAAAGTAACTGGCGAAATTAAATATAAATATTAAATTCTCAAATAAATAAAAAATTAGGAAAAGGAATAAAAGAATAAGGACTGCGCAAAAATGAATAGGGATAAACTTAATTTTGTTATATTTACTTTGCCAAGCATTTTAATATTATTTTCATTATAAACAGTGTTAATATTTATTAGAAATTATACTATTAATTAATATTAAATATTAAAGTAGTTATTAAATTTATAATAATCTAAATGCTAGGTAAACTATATATATTACAAAATTAGCAATATCTATTCATTTTTGCGCAGTAGACGACGGCAAATACTCGTATATGCCGAAGATTTGGCCAGAGATAATGATCTTAATCAGTGATAAGAAGACTTCCAACAATCTTTCCTGAAACGTTGGTACCATGTGTTTCTTTCCTGACCAGCAATAACTAATTATAAGTAAAACTTTACTTTGCCAGAACGTTTTGGGATAATTCCCAGGCCCCTGACAGGATGTGGCACGAAGCCCTACATTTTAAATCCAAACCGTTACTCCCACGCACCATATAATTATCCAATCTATTCTTCCCGATATAACTATCTCTGTTCCACAGAGTTCAGCAAGTTTTCTCATCAAAGCTATTTTCCTTCAAGACTACGCCTTTAAAAAAAATATTTGGTATACACTCGATACCTAGAAGTATTGATCTACAATACAATTCCATAATTATAAAGTCGCGAACTCTGCAAATAGGTAAATAGGTCAACCACTACAGAACATTCTTGACAGCATAAACTTTTATAGTGAAAAATAGAATCATGAAAAGAAACATGTTATGTTTCATTAAATATAGGATATGATAGTTGCCTATTAGTTTATCTTCACAACTTCTCAAACCGGCAAACTGACTTACATAATATGTTACATATTATGATGATAGCATATGACAGATGATTGACAATTAATTATAATATTAATTAAAAACGTACTGCTGTCCTGTCTCACTTGCCTAATTTCCATTGGTATTATTAATTTTTTAAATAGATCTATGGGATGCCAACCTGAGATCATTACAATTTCATATTTCTGAGATACAGTGATACTAAATGATTATCAATTAAAATCATTTCTCTCATATATAAATAATAAAAATCTCTCTCTTTCCCAAAGGTGTATTAAGTTGACCGAATGGGAATTGCTTTAATAAATTAACATCCTTTTACATCAGATAAAATAGCTTTGCTTTTATTATATTTTGACTATGGTTACAAAATATGCATGTCTACTTATAAAATGCCTCTTTCTATTATATGTCTTGAAATTCCTAAATGAAATTACTGGACATCTTGACTCTATGTTGTCCTGCCTAGCACTATCCCATTTCTCCTTTCCCTTGTACAGACACTGGGAGACCTGACAAGGGTTTACTCTAGCTGTCCAGTATTCCTTTACCGGCTCATTATATTATTATTATTAATAGTGTCACATTCAATAGTATGTAGGAAATGTTGGAGGGTCAGTTATATTCAACACTCTAACATTGCTGATGTAATTTATTAGTTTCCATCCAAATTATACACATTCATTACCCCTAAAGTCAACTATTTCCAAATCAAATATGAGTTTAGAAGCTCCAACCGAATTCCCTAATATGGTTTGGAGACTTAATTTCTTATTCAGTATATACCTTACAGTCTACAGAATATTATTAAATAATATATATATTCAAACAAGAGAAGATGTAGGAGTATGTTGTTGGATCGCAGAACAGCCGATCGTAGGAGAGAACAGCTGGCCTAGAAACCTGTCACTTGCCATTTCGATCATAGGCACTTCGGCCAGAGGGACAGATATGATCGTCACAGAGCATGTCCTACCTTTGATCCTTCAAATGTGAGAGCTGCTAGGGTGAGGAACACAGGGAATACTTGGTATCAATATCAAATTGTTCACTTATTTCTTTCAAATTAATACAATCCCATGTGTTAATTTTTGCTACATATGCATTAAAGTATACATTATTACTTGTAGGTAAATTAATGAAAATATATACTACAATAAGACATTTAAAAAAAAATTGTATCTCTACAACCAGTGAAGGGTCTGGGGTTTAGTATAGGGTAGAGACTGTACAGCTTTTTGGACAACGGTTATAAAAGGAGATGATTAGTCCTAGATCACTCTCAACCACCCTTATTTTGGGTATCCACTTATAAAGGCTAGGTAGGCTCCAGGAGGCTCCTAGATCCTTAAGTATCCAATCTAGCTGCTAAAAGATAAAATAAAAGTCTTGTCAGCAGTGGGATTTTAATCCAGGACCTTCGGCAAGGACCTTTAAGCCACTCTACTCCCTATGATATATACAATATGATACAATTACAGTTTTTGATATATACACATATTAATTCACCTGTTTATTATATCAGTTCTTTGATTGGGAGTGAATATCGCCTATCCCAAAATTTCTATATGAATTAATGAATTTGTCAATCGTCGTGTCACCAACTGTTCTCAAAATAGTCAAGGCTTAAACTCAATACATTTTTTTTTAATTACCGTATTTTAGTGTTAATAGTTTTATGTTTTATTTTACAAATAAGTTGGAATAACAAAAATGGGTCGTAAAAAATTGGGTTTAACTGAAGAACCTATCATATCATACATCATTTTTATTTAACGATTTTTTTTTACAAAATAGTTGCTTTGCGTATCTAAAAGGTTTCGCCACAGATCTCGGTCCATCCAGCTCCCTCCTATATGCCCCCTCGCTGCCCCATGCTCTCCTCCAACCATCTTTATTTCGGTCATCCTCTTTTCCTCCTTTCCGTAGGGCAATAGTCGGAGATTGCTTTTGGCCATCGTTCCTCTGTAGTTCCTTTTAAGTGGTCATATCATTTTAATCTCCTTGTTTCCATTGCTTAGAAGAGCTCGTTGTTTCCTGCTCTATTAGTTGTCCCATTTTACTGTTAGGCACAACAACTTCAATCTCCACGGCCAACAACTTCCATTCCTCCTTTTTCGTTATTGCTCATGTTTCGGATCCGTAGAGGATAAAATTGTCAACCAACGAGTGAAACATTATTTTTTTTTATATCATGTAATTACAAAAAGAGGGACTAAATTTAGTACTAATTGAAATCCTGGGATAAAGACTTGAACATTTTTTTTTCTTGTTTACACTATAATGAAAAAAACGCAAATGAACTAAAGAATACATGTGAATGAATCTAAATGAAATTATCGCTGTGCATCAGAATAATTCAATCAGAACTTAATTATATGTGATGAGATAATAGTTCAATGTAATTGTGCAGCATAATTAAAATTACGTCAAATTAATTATCGCCAGATGTGAATGATGAATGAACAAATAAAAAAGTCAAGGCAGATAAGTTCAATCTAAATGATAGCTATATTATCAAATGAAAAAAAAGAACTTGCTTATGTGGGGTGTATTTATTCCGCGTCAATATTATCGTACTTCCAGCAATCGTACAAATATTTTAGTTGATTGGTCAAATACCAATCAGTTTCTTTCCTTAATTTGAGAGGGTTGATTTTGAGATTTATAATCAAAATTAATTATTATATAATTACCAGGAATCGAAACTCGAACTGTTATCTGAAATTTTATTTTCAGATATGAATTGTAATAAAAGATTTAGGTTACCTTTTTCGCTAATATTGTCAATACACTGAATAGGAGAATTTTTAAATACGTAATACTACCTCAAATAAAGATTTATTATTTTGTTTTAATATTTAATATTCAAGTTAAAAATAAATTCAATGATAATTCTCAATATTCTCTTTTCTCCTTGCCTTAGTGACTTTCAAGTTTACTGAATCAATGTTCAAAACCTCAAAATTCGCATGGTTCCGAAAAATAAAAACGCTAAAATTGTAAAAAAAATAATACATTTAATAAGCTAAGACTACTGGAGAATATAGGAGATTACATAAAACGGAATAAGCATGCGTCCAGTAAATATTATTAATAAGTGATAGCGTCACGAAGATTAAGATGGACCTTTGTGATAAAGATGCTGGGGGTTTTGGGAGTTAGACCGAGGCGTAGGTGGGATGTTTGCGTTAAGAGTGATCTGGCGGATTCGAGTTAAGGTAGTGGTCCGTGGACAGAAGTTTATAAGAAGGGATTGGTTGTATCGGGATCGAGCCTTCGGGCTGGCAAAGCACTATTATTATACATATTATAAGCTATACAAAATATAATTATTTAAATAGGATAACCAGTATATAAATATAAAATAATGATGTTCAATGAGATTTAAGGAAGTAAATAAAAACTAGTCTTTTGATATAAAAAAGGTTTTACAGAAAATATTAATTATACCGTACTGTTATTATACTGTAACGTTTTTATATATTTTTGTTCTCTTTGTTTCTCTCGCATAGTCCTGAAGATGACCTACACTGTAGGTCGAAACGTCGGCACTTACTAAATATAAGTCTAGTACTTATTTGGTGTTTTTTTTTTTTTTTGACTGCACCCCCAACTATCTCCGTTCTTCAATTATACCGTAGTTTGAACTACGTAACTAATATATAACATACTATAGTTTTAACTACAAACATATTTAACAGGGGTTAATTTATTTAAAATTAATCAAATATGAATAATCATGTTTATATGAAAGCAAAATAATGTATTTAATTATTGAGTAAATAATAATTAATTAACTGATTTTAAAATAGAAAGGTCTTGAAGTGAAAAATGTAACAGACTTTTTAAAATATAATAAATTATGACACATTATTCAACTCGAAAAATTTACATTAGGTTAGCAAACTAGAATCACATTTTTTAAAATCATATTTAAAAAGTTTAAAATTTAAAAGATGACCATAAAATGAGCAGATATTGATTTCCACTCAGCCTTAGAGCAGGGCGCATTACTGGAAACCGATAAATTTTTTTAAGCCTTATGAAAAGGTTTTCGATATTATAGCAAAAGAGTCCAGGCTGAAGAGAACTAACTGTTGGACTCTCCTAAACCCAATTACAATTTATTAAATTTTGTGTTGAGAAAAGGAAATAATGTCCAATCCAAAAGAAAATCATTACAAGTATTAATATCTTTATTGATCGATTTTACGAGCCCTGAAGCAAGATAAAATCCAATAAAAATTAATTTAAGTGAAATATAAAAGTTTTAAAGCAGAAATATATAGAATCCATTGACGTTTTTGTCCATAAGAATGTTTATCAGAAGCACTAGCTTTACAGACGAATATGTTAACATTTCTTTATACTTTTTGCATAAACTGTTTTGTATATCCAATTGGTAAATTAATTAATTCAATTTTATTGGTATTTTTTCTTAAAAGGTGCCAACAATGTCCTTTTTTATTTCAGGATAAAAAACTTAGGGATACAAATGACTATTTCATCACCAAAAAAAATATTACTGATTACACGTACAAATTAGTTGTACAATGAGTATTGCTATGTAGCGTTCCAGGCGTTATTACAAAAAAATAAACTTATTATATAAAATAAACTATGTCACTTTAGTCACAAAACAAATCAGGCAGGTAGCAAGGGACACAGAAGAAGGTAGCTGGCGAAAGACGCTGACGGAGGAGAGTCAGAAAAAGGTGAATCTTTGCATTATTTAAGCCTCATTTGTTTACATTATCAACAATATATTAACTAATTGACTGAAACGTATTTATAATATCCGTTGGTTTTTTATCCTAACTAGCATTTGTTTTTTTTTTAATTTTATCGACAATTTCACCCCCCTCCCCCCACCATCCAAGGTCGGTTCAGTTAATCCCGACCCAATTACAGCAGGGCCTAACTGGCTCTGTAATTAAAGTAATTTGTTCTTGCTTTAACTTAAGGTCCTTTGGGTCTTTTTAAATTCATTAGCTCTGCGGCCGTTAAATTTAGAGAGCTCTCTCAGATCTGAGCAACTCCACAGCTTTTTTTATAGCGAGTTACTTCACTTCCATGTAATGATGCGATTTATATGACATTAACTATCTATAAGTGGATGAAAGTAGATAAATTGTATGTATTAATTAACTATAAAAGCAAATGCCACTTTATTACTGGTATGTTGCAACACGAAGATTTTATTCCAATAAATCCTTGAGTAGGTCAATAACACTGGAGAGAAAAAAATCACCAATAATACCCTAATTGAAAGGTTGGAAATCAATGAATGGAAGGTATTATGGAAAAATTAAATACTTATAGGCCCTTATTTCTTTAACGCCAAAGTAGTCCACTGACGAATAGAGATCCTTTATAAAGCAACAGGAAGAATCTCCGACACAATGAGGAAAATGAGGGTTAATTTCTATGAACATGCCTTGTAGCAGAGTAGGTTAATGAAAATAATGTTTGAATTCTTTAGAAATAATACAACTAAATGGAGCTGGTTTAAGTAGGCAGAAAGATAAATGAGAAAACTTTATAGAGGTTTATAGAGGATATGGTTAAGGATGGAACTACGAATATACACGAAACCAGAGGATGAGGTTTGACGTGAGAATAAACCGGGCGATCAAAATCTTCGATGAGGAAAGGAGTTGGAGAAAGAGAGGATGAAAAGATAGTGTGTGGAGGAGAAATCGCGGAACAGACACTGATGATTGATCCGCCAATTGACCACAAAGTAAATATCTACAATAACTAGATCCATTGAAAATTTAAATACCAGGAGAAAAAGTTATTTAATCTGTGATTGTTAAATCTAATCCGCAATGGCTTACAATCTTCAAAGACGGACCACAAAGCCAAGAGGTAATCTTTATTTAACGATACTAGCGACGGTGGTGTCCCACTAATGTATATGTTAACTAGCTTTAAATATTGAGGAGGCAGTGGACGAGGCCGCCATTGACAAGCAGTGCTGCCAACCTCTGTCTTATTAATGAGCGATAGGCATCAGAGTGTAGCCTATCTCGAGGGTCGCTATCTACCTTTTGATAATTACTAGATGCTACTTAAACTTCAATATTTAACAGCCTCAGTACTGGGTAGGACGGCAGTCACTTATCCAATCATATCCCATCGTTATGTTGTAAAAAATGACAATAAGTGGAAAATAGTTGACTGAGGAATTCTAAAAGAGGTGTGAAATGGTAAAGGGATGCAGTCAATGATCACATAAAATAAGAATGAATTTTTTTTTATTCTGCCCACGTTTCGGCCTAAGAATTAGGATTGAGAAAAACAAAACAGAAAATCACTTAATAACATTTTATAGTACCAATGAAGAATAACTTATAAAACTCATAATTTTCTGTTATTTGAAGTTTTTATACAATTTCTTATATATCTTTATTTGTAATTTTACTAACAAAATATTTTTTTCATTCTTTTCTCATTAAAATATATTTTCTATTCTTATTATTTCTCACCAGTTATTTCATGATTTATCTCACTCTCTTACACTTTTTTTCATTCTTACCATTTCAGTTTATATAAACTGTCATTCTTCTTTGGCACTGCAATACCATTTTAGTTTTATATAGTTGTTTTTTGTTCCTTAAAATAATAATAGGTCCTAAATCTTAGATCGAAATGTAGGCACAATACAATAAGTCATTCTTATTTAATGTAATCGTTGACTGAGCCCCATGATTATTTCACACAAATATTATTTACTATGGTTCAGTTACACCATCTTTATGGTTATCACTCACGCAATAGTAAAAATATAAAATAATAAAATGCTACAGACAGTTGTATGTTGAACGTCTTGGTGGTGGGCTGCTGTCTCATGTTTGGAGCCTGTTTGGGCTGTTGATCGTTGGGATGTATTGCACCTTTTTCTTCGAGATGCGATTCACATAACTCCTTTTTGATTTTGGTGTCTTGATAATGCCTGAATAGGCGAAACGTCGACTGGTAAGTAGGTGTATTTTTTGAAACATAAGGCTTTGCATTGTGGTTTTTCCCAATTGCATTATAATAAAATGCTATATTCAAGAACTATAAAAAATTAATTAATTGCGAAGGAAAATATTATATATCAGCTTCTATACGGGACTTAACACAACTTCATACTAGTGGAAGTTGATTACTAACGAAATTAATAACTGTAAAACTATTGAACATGAATAAAATTGGACAGTCAGGGGAAAAATAGTCTTATATAAAACATATTCTCTTAAACTACAGTATATACAAAGTTGCTACAATAAACGCAAGGCCAAACATTATATATATATATATAAATGTCAATAATGTTTCTACCGTTACTAATTCTACGAAAGACTTCCAGAACTGGAATTTCTATTACAACAGTTAATTGCAGTTGATCATAATTAAATCCATAAATGATAATTTCCATAAAACTACTATCTATTGAAAATGTTATATGCCTCCATAAAAAGCACATTTCTATTAACTACTATTAATGTTAATTATTTTAAAGGAAAACGGGAAATAAAACTCGAAATATAACTTCTGCAGATCTATAATTTCTGTTTATCCAACAGCAAACAATAATTGCGTTGTTATTGAAACCAAATTATTGAAAGTATGCGGAATAAATTTATAATGTGATTTTCTTATATATAATTAAACTATACATTGCATGTCAATTTTTAACAAAAAAATAAAAAACGTTGCAGCATATTAAATAGTACAACAATGAATTAGGGTTTTAATAAAACATTCATGTGTCCATCAGTAATCCATGTGGTCAAAAATTAAATAATCTTGATTAAATACCACTGATCCCGAACTTCTTGAAGCCATGTTGCTTCTCTAAAGTGGATACTCTTAATTGGAGGATAAGCGTGGCTGTTGAGCACGATCTCAGTGAAATTGACTCCCTGCACAACCGTTTGATTACCACGTACTTGAATTCAATACCTATCAAGGTTGTAGTTGTACAAGTTTTTTTTTTTTCACATCACAACTTACGAGGAAAAACCATTTTATTATTATTTGTATAATGATATTCATTATCTAATAGCTTTATACTCTGAATTAAAAGTATTTTAAGATTTAAGACTTTTTAAAGTAAAACTTTATTTAAAAATAAAATATATATTATAACATTTAGCTGAAGTTGGTTATAACTAAACTGATAAATAAAGTTTTCTATAAAATGAATGTGTCATGAGCTTCTATAAGAAGCATATTTTTACTAACCACAATTAATATTATAAATAGGTATGTTTGAAAATGCACTAATTAGCATTCCTATGATGAAATATTGTCCATGCACATATAGGTTTTTAAAAGTTTTACTGAAGCATTTTTTAAAATTCGAACATAAGATTTTTGATGATTTCTAGAGTTTTTTTTTTATATTACCGATGACATATCTGTAGAAAAGTGAATAAATGTAAGGTACTGTTTAATACAAGCCCAATTTAAAACTGAATCAGACAGTTTGAATGGAAATCGACCCAGCTACGCTCTGCCTTGAGGTCACGTAGGTCTTTGCGAACGTGAAGCCATCCATCGTTGTTTCCTAACAGGAGTTGGATATTAGCTCCTAAGCAATCCTCCCAAAAAATCAAAGCGCAAAGGCTGAAAAAAAAATATTTTTTTTAGGTGTTATACTATAGACCATAAGTCTTGGGTTCAGGACATGGTAGCGACTACACTGTTTCAAAGACAGCGGTTGTGCAGGGAGGTCATTTGTCCGAGAAAACGCTCAACCAACAGGTTTTTCCCCAATTGAGGGTACCCATATTACAGGAGCCGTGTGAACATCAGAAGAGTCTGCGAATCCCACAGGTTCCATCCGTCGCTGTTAACAGATTAAATAAATTATCTGTTATAGCTGGATGTCAACCTGGGACCCTCAGCATAGGAACTCGGTGCTCTGCAGACTTAGCTAACCGCCTACTGACAAATGTATATAGATTTAGAAGAACTGGGAGAGGGTTGGATGTAAACCCTCTGTACCAGTTTTACAAATCGTGCAAGTCTCTATTTAATTGCACTACTCATTGCTCAAACAGTATAAATATAATCCTCTATTTTTTTAAAAATATATTGTCCTGGATGTTAAAGTGGAAAAGAAAGGTAACCGATTAGGAAACTCGGTGTACAGAAAGCCTACCTACACTGACCGGTATTTGAATGCTGGCTCGCACCATCACCCTTCACAAAAACATAGTGTGATAAGAACATTGATGGCTCTAGTCATTTATGTTAGAATTTCAGAACCGTCATATTTAAAGAAAGAAGGAAGACGCCTAAAGAAAGCATTAATAAAGAATGGTTATCAGGAAGACATCATAAAAAGAGAATTTAAGAAAGCCCAAAAGACAGGCGAACAAGATAAAATAACAGAGGAAAAAGGAGAAGAAATTAAAAAAGCAGGGATCCCATATGTCAAAGGCACCACCGAGAAAATAGCCAAAATACTAAAAAAGTTCAACATAAAAACAATATACACCACAGGCAGGAAGATAGGCCAGGTTTTACCCAGTGCGAAGGACAGATTAGGGCTAAGAACACCTGGGATATACCGCATTCCATGTTCCTGTGGAAAAGAGTACATTGGGCAAACGGGTAGGCTGATATCTACAAGACTTAATGAACACATTAAAAGTGTGAAAAAAATGGATAATAAAATATCAGCTTTGGCGGAACACTTTACTGCTACGAACCATATCATAGAATTTGAAAAAATCAAAGTGGTTCAGAAATGCAGCAATAACACAGAAAGGAGGATACTGGTAGCCATTGAGATAGTCAAGCGCCCAGAAAACTTCAACACGGAAGACGGGTACAGATTAAGCAAACTATGGCTTCCTAACATACCCATAAAGGAAAAGAAAAAACAACAAATCAACCAAGAGGAATCTAAAAAACCTAATTCCAGCCAAGCAGAGCCCAAAAAAACAGAAACAACTCAATCACAGTCATGGAAGAGCAGACTCCGACCACGGACACGAAAGAACCCGGTGGACTAGCGAAAGGACCCGACGAATTACGAGTGGACCCGAGTGAACCCGAGCGACTGCTATATAAAGCCACGAGTTACCGGAGGGTCTTCATTCTCGATCCAGCCTTGAAGAAGCTAGCAGTAGGTCTGGCGAAACGTTGGCGAAGAAAAATTCAACAACATGGTCTAAACCAGAAACCACTGAAGTTTTGTGTATAAATAATGGCCGTGGAAACCTGAAAGAGTATTTAATATATTGTAAGTTGAAAAAAAATTTAAGTCTTTATCCCATTATTACTTTCATTCCCATTATTATTTTGTACTGTGATTATATCGTAAAAATAAACAATTGTATACGTAAATAAAATCTTACCCTATCACTAATTATAATGTTGAAGCACTTACGAATGCTTCTGTATTATATATAATTTTGAAGAGAAAAGATTATGTCTTGGCCGGGATTCGAACCCGGGTCGCCCGCGTTTCTAGCGCGGTGCTCTAACCACTGAGCTACCAAGGCACGCATTCCAGCCAGACAAATCCTTTCTCTTCACTGATCCTACATACCTGTGATCTCGCAATTTTTCGAGGTATACACGGGGAAGTATGTTCATTGAACATTACTTTAATCGGGATCTCGTTGACTTACGTCAAATTTATTTTTTATTTATGGTTCTTTTTAAAAAAAAAGAACCATAAATAAAAAAAAAATATATATATATACATATATATATATATATATATATATATATATATATATATATATATATATGTGTGTAATCAGTAATTTTGTAAATAAAGGAGGGTCAAGATTTTATTAATGAATTCAATAAATGGCAGTTATATCTTGACTCATTTATTTGCTACACAATACACGATACTTCTACCGAAGATATGAACTGAATAGGAAATATCTGGACTGGGCATTTGAGTTGCTCAATGGACTCTGTAAGTTGAGCCATTGAAGAGATATATATTGTTTCAATGGGAGCGGGGCGACTGGAGGTGAAGCCAATTTATTTGAAAGTCCTGGCAGTTGGCAGTCGTTGGACTCAACTAAATGGCTTTTTCTTCATAAACCAGCGAGATGTAACTTCACGCTTTAAAAATAATTTCATTTTTACAGGATATAAAAAGGAGCACTTAAAATATGATATTTATCGTCCTTGGAAACTTGCTAATGTGAAAATCACTACTTTTCAGTAGAATTACTGTTGCTATCTGTTTTTATCTGTGTATATGTTACTAATTGTGCATATTAGTAAAATTATAAAATGGTTGTATAAAATTATATATATATAATTTATATATAAGTTGTAAAATATTAATTTCAAACTGTCTTATGTCTCCTTGTTATGTGTAATCATTGTTTTCTCTTGAAATATCCGTTACAAATGGGAATGAGGCATTCGAAAATTTACAAAAGCAAAAAAGAAAACCTATACTTCTATAAAGGATCATTGGTGCAGTGCATGGTTATACTGTTTCTAACCTAACGGTTGAGCAGGGAGCTCGAGACAACACTCAAGCCAGAGTTTTCCTACAATTAATAATAATAAATTTATGGAGGAAGGTTTAATTATTTAATAAATAATTTATATTAGTCACAGCTGGATTTGAACCTGGGACTCTCAACATAGCAACTCAACGCTATATACACTAAGCTACACAATTTTCTAACGATAATAACTTCTAATAACTTTAAAACTTATAACGTTGAAACATTGAAAGTATAGATGATATTTGAACTTCGATTCATTGCAAATAGGATAATATAATTAGGAAAATCTAAAAACTTTCGTACAATGAGATAACAGCTGTAAAGCATTTCGTTGTTGAAATGTCCTTTATTATTTCTGCTTAAATTTTAGTGTTTGATTTTCTAAAAGATTTAATTTGTTGAATCTCACTGAGTCTTATGTTTACAAAGCTTCGAATATCTCGAATAAGTAAATGAGGCCCCACCAACCGCTGAATACATTACATTTAGAGATACATTAACAACAAAAAGCAGAGAGAGAGTGTGAGCCATATATAGAGAGATCAGGTAGAGAGGGCATCATTACCAGGCTCACGGCTGGCAATAGAGCACCTCTAACTGAAACTTTTTCTAAAGCTCCTGGCAATTGAACTTCTCTTAACGATCAATTCAACTGCGGTAAATGGCAATGCCTCGTTACCCTTGTAGAATAGCTTCTATACTATAATTTTTTTAACAAAAAATATTGTAAAATTATTTTATTTTCGTATCAAAATGTTAAAAGACGAACGCAAAAAAAAAGAAAGAATAAAGTTAAATATATTTTTTTTTTCTAGTAGGCGCTGTACACTATGGAAATCACTCGCCGAGTGATATAATTTTCTTTCAGATGTATCCTGTCTTATTTCGAGAAAATAGACAAGACTAAAATAGATCACTCAATCACGCTACTGGAAACCTTAGTCTATAATGCAACTATCAGCCTAGTCAGTCTCTCCGTGCCGATTCACCAATGGCCTTTCCACCGACGTACAATCGGGTTCAAGGACTGTGACAAATCGGTCTAGATTCATGGATTATGGCTGTTCAGGGTCAGCAGAACCACGAGGACCTATATGCCTTTCTCGAAAGATCATTCCTGAACAGCTATTGATGTCCTGGAAAACCACAACACGATACCCAATAGTTTTCAACTTGGGTAGAATCATCATCCATAAGCCTGGTCATTGTTCGTTGCCTCCTTAAGCTGAAGGCCCTCAGTTACCCGTTTGCCATACAAACATAATCATTATCATAACATGATCTTAAACATAATAGTTACGACAATGATTACAATAATTCCTTCTAATAAAACCTTGGGTAAAAAGAATTATAATAGATAATCAATATACTCCTAAACAATATAACTACGTGAATAAGACAAATGTAAATAGTTCGAAATCGGTCCGTGGCCTGAGCAATACAATGCAACTTATATGCATGGCTGCTGAGTGCAAAGTGTTGTTATTATTCCCTTTTTGAATCATATAAAATTAGATGATTGACCTAATTGGATAATTCTTCTCACAACGATTTGACAATAAATATTTCATCAGTGAAAGTTATATTCGTTCATAAGGGCCTAGCACCTCTATTAACGACAAAACTCTTTGTTGTGTTCACTACTTCTTAAGCATAGTACTCTGACATGCAGGTTATATTGATATTATCCTGAAGACGCTCACCATTGACTGCCCGATGACCCTTCAACCTCCTGGCGACGGAAGGGCTGAGAGGGACCTGAGGCCTCGAAGGAAGAAGAGGCGAGGGAAGCTTCCTGCTGAGGGGGTTGCAGGCCCGGCTCTCGACCATGCTGTCGATAGAAGAAGACCGCAGCAGGTTGCCTTCTTCCTCAGGGTAGCGGCTGCAAAACATTAGGTATAGTCAGGAAGTTGTAAAGTGCAATGCGTAATAATAGAAAATATCCTTAAATGATAATTTTTTTTTATTTTAAAGAGAAAAGATATGTCCCCGGCCGGGATTCGAACCCGGAACCTCTGTCTCTCCATGAACCTTTGTCACGGAGGGACAGAGGTTCCGAGGTTTGAATTTAAAATTCAAAACAGCTAACCAATAATTATAAAAAAGATAATAAAAAATGTGTATAATATACAATGAAAGGTAAATATATAAAAGTACACCTAGGTGAGATCTTACACAAATATAGATTTCGAGGTTTTATAGAAATCAAATATTTAGTTTTCATTCTATAGAAATTCATATTAGACTGAAACGACGAGAAACTACTTTCTGTTTCAGGCTACTTCAACACTTACAAGAAAACGCTCTAAGCTCCCAATTAATTACAAAAGACTCATAAACATGACTATTATGAGACTTATTTAAACTATCAGAGTTGAATTTGGGGTTCCACTAAGCCATCCATCCATTTCAATCCAATATCCTTCGAGAATTCTTCAACACCCCCTACTTTGTTACAAATAAAACATCCGTAATGATCTCCATGCCCTGTTTGTTGCTCATTTGGCCTCCGATATTAATCTTAACATCACAAATTTTATTTTCACTCAAACCCACTCTTGAAATCCTAATAATCCACCGAGGCGTTTGAAAAGAAGATAAGAATAATCCTATCAAACTATATATATATTTGTGATTGTTTGTGAACGTGCCGAAGATTTATTTATTTCATAAGTTTACATAACATAATAATTAAATGGTTTTATTTTTACTTCAGATATATCTGATCATATATTTAGTATATCCCATGTGGAAGGTTACAGGATATAATAGAAAAGCGCCTGAAACATTATCAGCATGCAGACCCAGCAAACAGTAATGTTATGCAGGTTGCAGCCCAATTCCCGTTCAGGGGCTCCTGCCTGATGATCTGGCACGCACGTGAATAATCAAGGCTCCTACTGCAGCCCTCATTCAATCATATTAGCCATTTATTGGCACCTTTTTTAGATTATATGTATAAAATAAAAATTATATGTACATATAAAAAGGAAGACTGTGAAAAAAAAGAGAATCGGAAAGCAAAATTGATATAATTATATAGATGACTTCATTAAACTCGCGGACAAAAAAAACCGGCGCACCTATATTTTTACGTAAAAAAATAACAGGTAAATGGTCAAACTTTTATTACCTTTTTATCAGTAATATATTCTAGAAGAAGAATAAACGATAAAAACACAACCTCAATCGAAAAGAAAGAAGAAGGAACATGCTATTTTACTTTCTCCTTAGGAATAAACACTTTTTTTAATGTGATAATGCTCAGTTTAATTTTTTTCATTTTTTTTTAATTATTTACTTCTTGAGAAAAAAAACAAAAATTTAAAACTTTTTGTTTTAAATTTTTTCCTGAATTTTTTGTAAACAAGAATATTATTGTGGTTATTACCAAAACTATGAAGATACCGTTGTTAAGTTCAGATTAGATGTTTTTACTTTTTTTAAATTAACTTTCTCAGAAACAAAAAATATACTATTTGTTTTTTGAATTATTTCCCTCATTTTTGACCTAACAAATTGAAAAAGGTTGTGTCGATTTTATCCTGGTGAGTTCTGAAGCCATAAATACGCCCATTCCCCAATACCGTAAATTTTCAAAACTTTTTCAAGGGTGACCATTGAAATATAAAGGGTGACGACGATTGAGTTGTAAAGCGTTACATTTGCTTCGGAAAGGGTTACATGGATTGGCAAGGGTTGCTTGTGACTTGGAAAGGGTATCATTTGATTTGTAAAAAGTTACAGTTGACTTGGAAATGGTTCAAATATACTTGGAAATGCTATATTTTATATAATACATTAATATATATACAATATATAATTATTGTGGTAGTAGAAGATATAACCTAAACAATAGGTGAAAGTCGATTATTTAATGTATGAGTGTTTATTCGTACTTATTATATTTATTCACAGTAAAACTCACGTTTATTTTTATTTTCCATGGTATAATAAGTCGAAATGATGTAACATTGATGTTATAAATAGACATTAACTCGAAGCGACAACCTCCTGAACTGATACTGGATTTTTTTTCTTTATGGTTTATGGACTGCATTTAGGGAACCTAAAACGAATTTATTTTAGTAAATTCGATCTGCTGATAGAGACGCAGTTTGCGAAAATTTACCCAGAAGAATCGTTATTGTTATTCTTGGTTCCAAATAAGCAATTCTAAGAAAACTTTATACTTTGGTACAAAATGAAAATGACACCTGCTTTCTAGTTTCTTCAATCTTACATTTTATTTTTTACTCTATTTAAAAAAATATTATTGCAAGAAAATAAATGGTATTTAGTATCTAAATACCATCGATCTAGGTACTAAATCAATGGTACATAATAAACCTATTTAAATGAATAAGTCATTGGCTAAAGCAAATATAAGTCTACAGATTTTAAACCGAATCCTTTTATTAGGACCTAGAAGGAGTATACCTAGAAGATTTAAAGACTGCTATAAATTGGCCGGAAGAAGGCTTGAGGAGCTGATTAATTGAGCCAGGAAAATATCGAGCTGAAAACCCTTCGCCATCCCCTATCCTCCATCGTACAATCCTTCCATCCTCTCTCCATCTCTCCTATCCTAGAGGCTCAGACGGATTAGTGTGGATAGCCACACGCCAATCTATCTGTCAGAGTGCACCACACTTCTCTGATTCACGCGAGTCGTTTGAGGTCTCTTCTTGGGGTAAGAGCATTTAGCGGTGTACTTTAAAGCAAACGGCTTCTAATAACAGTGGTCATTAGAAAGGAATTAGGAGATAGTTTGGTTAACCAATGAAAATAAATCAGAACATATGTATGATTCCCACCACTACAAGCTACAATGACTTAAGGTCTTGCTATAGGTGAGTATGGTGGGGGCCTGGGCCAGGTAGAGTAGAATAAACCTTAGAGTTTATTACCTTTACTTCCAAGAGAGGACAGTCGTCGGTAAGCAGCAGTCAAGTCAAGATGTAAGGTGAAGAAGGAAGAATGAAGCCACATGTTTCAAATAAGCCACCTATAGCTTCCCCTTTTCATTGTATGTAGTGTATAAGTTTTATTAAGTCTGTAATGATGATCAGCACCAATAAATATAATATTATTCTATAATTATTCTTATTTAATAAACAACTCTTGGTCAGTCAGCCACGGATATAACCTTTGGAGAAGACTATATATGTCTCTTATTTATTAATAACATAAAATTACTATATATAACGATCTCAGGGTGGCATCCCAGTTCAGTATTTAAATATATTCTTATCACAGGATCTGAAATTTCCCTGAGAGCATAGCTTGGGCAGTAAAGCCACTATAGCAGTCTTATAGATTGCAAAAATAACATTATTTTAAATTTTTACCCATAAAATGCTTTACAGTGCAGCCGCCTTTACAGTGAAAGAAAAGATTGTGACTTCGAATCCCTGTTTAAGGATTACTCAAGCGACACAACGGCCAAGGAATGGAATGTTGACCGTACACCGTTTACTTCTATCATGTTGCGTTTTCCGAGCAGATGTTAAACAGATAATTTAGAGAGTTTAGATTCTCGTGTGCCTATTGATCTCGAACTGCAATATGTTAAATGAATCCAGAAAAATTTCCCACTGTCCTTAAACGAGAGAAGAGAGCACATCGAAGGCTAAGTCACAGGAGCTGGTCATGAAGACATAGGCAGCCTGGCAGAAAGAGGTGCAGCTGTATTTACTCTCTATTCTGCCGGTCATCCGACAATATTACATTTTTAGCCAGAAAGTTCACTGTTGCTCTAAAATTCTTACAGTTGCGAAGACAAGAACATGAAAGCTGGAGGTTTTCATTTAGATGCCTAATATTAAATAGTTTTCCTGTATCTCTTAATTAAAGTACCCATTTTATAGAGGCTTGGTGAGCCCCAGAAGGGTCTGCATATCCCACAGGTTCCATTCGTCGATGTTAAAAGATTAAATAAATTATCTGCCACTTAACCGCCATATTTTAGCACTTATTTTGAATACCCACCTGATAGGGTGGGTGGACATCACCAAGAGAATCGCTCCAGATCCCAAAGTCTCTACCTAGCCAGGGACTTTTGGCACGGCAACTCAAAGTTTTACCACATAAATATTAAAATATTTTAACAACAAATATATAGCGACTTATTATTATCAGAGAATATTTACGGTGCTGAATTAATCATTATCCTAAGACAATAGACGCTCTCTTTCTCTCACACACTCATAAGAACACATATACACAAAAGAGGGAACTTAAACCAGGTCAACGAGGAGGTTGTGATATTGTTGCCCGTGGTACCTGCCAACTTGCTGATTATCGCCTTAATTAATTTAATCATAACAATCTATTAGCTCCCCCACCCCGTTCGGCGAGGACTTTGCAATTTAAATTTTCTTGCCCCAGTCCTTAGGATAATAGCTTTATCCCCTCTCCCCTGGTAAGGCTATCCGAAATTTGAAAGCTATCTCGTATCCATAAGTTATATTATGGCTTATATTCCAGTTCTAAACCATTCAAATACAAATTAAATTTTAGTGACATGATTTAATTATATGTTTCTACCTATATGCCTTACTCATCAGTGCCAATTTTAAAAATTAATATTTTGATAATGAGATGCATGAGGTAGCAGACTCAATGATAATAAATTAAGGCCAATTCTAAACTGAGCTCTTTAAAGAATGCTTTAAAATGCCACGAAAGTTCTCGAGCCGCAGACCTCAAATCCCTCGTCTCATTAAATTCTCAAGATCCTTTATTTGGGCTCTAATCCCCGTAAATTTTCCAAGTGAGCGGGGCCCCAAGAAAATGCTGCATATGTTTTTACTCCAACCTTCATCACGAGGTAGATATTTTCTAAACTTATTATTTTCAACACTCCATATATATTTTTTTCTACCAAATATAGCATTTGTTTTTATTTCCAAAACCCAGATTAGAAGGAAATACAGAGTAGATACAGAGGTGAGTGGGGGAGGGAGTATTGACCGTGCACTGGCTGATATGATTGATGTATCTGTCACCTTCTAAGGGCTACTATCAATCAAGTTTTCCCCTTATATTTTATAAATGTTATATTTATGTAGCAAAAAAAAAAGCAACGGATTTGGAAATGTATGGCCAATATGAAAAGTGGAAACTGGATTGCATGGAGTGAATAGGTTTCAAAGAATGCACTGAATGAAGGTCACTCCAATGCATTCATGCATTTTTTAATGACAGGTAGTGATTTATACTCACTAATAATATGGAAAAATTACAGATTAGAATCATAATCAACATATGTAACTATAAACAATGTAAAGATTTTTGTTTTCTTTTTTTTTCTCATCCTCCAAAATTTTATTAACAATATAATACAAATTTACAAGAAATACCTGAAAATGCTTCCATATAAACCAAAAGCCTTCTGTTACCTTTCGGTATTTCAGGCGTTACAGTGGGCTGAGTCCGCTGAAGGCGGTTTTTACTCGAACCGGCCGAAAGCCACTGACTTTATACAATACAAAACAGGGAAGGACCGTTTAGCGGGATCAAGAAATAGTAGTAGAAAGAAGAAAGTGGAGGAAGGAAGAAGGAAAAGGAAGGAAGGATAAGGACAAGGCAGTAATTACCCCATCCCAAGATCAAATGTAAGCACATCGACCAAGGGAACACTGCCCTGCCATCTCCCAGGCCTGGGGAATGGTTTTAAGTCCCTGAATACGGGGTTCGCAAAGGTCTTCAGCCCATCAAAAAATTTGATGTGCCTCCGACCTATGTACTCGGGCACCGAGGGAAGCCCAAGCTCCTCCCGGAGTGGTGGTGTTAAGTGCTTAATATTATCTATCAGAAAAAATAATTTGGATATAATAAAAACAATAATAATAAAACTAAAATCTAGCTCGAAGTTTCTCCGGATGACATTATAGGACAGGACATTCTTCACTTCGGAAAGAACTCCAGAATTCTCTAGGCATTCAAGAAATACCAAAAAGAAAACCAGGCGTAATTTGAACACATGAAAGGAAGCAAAAACTCTAAGAAAGAATGATGACATATAGTATAATATAATATATAATTGTTGAATATAAATCAACATGTATTATTCCATTTCAGCTTTGCACGAAGGATTAGATATCTGAGGTTCAACGAAACTGATGAGGCGAACGATATGGAACTGGTATCGTTATTTTATCTTTTATTTAACAAAAATACTTAAATTTCGGGGAAGTATCGAATTTAGATCATTTAAATCAAAATGTCCAGCGTCGATGTTGTATCCGCATCTGCACGCATTGTATAACTAAAGTGAATTTTCAGGCTAAACATGTAATACAGTATGAGGTGATGGACAGGATAGAGAATACTGCGAAATCACTTACAGTCTTAAATACTGGGTAGAGGCAAGGGTATCATTTAGTCAATACTCATTTAGGACAAAATTCGACTTCACCACTTATTCACCGGGGTCGGAGATATGTATTGTATCTTTAGCATTAACTATGTAGTTGATTCTCTCAAAGATAGCGTAAGTGATCCGTACCACGGCAATATAACTAAATCGATCGCAATGTTTTCAATAAATGTGCAGATGTTTCTCTGCATTATAGAAACCAAGTGACATACTCTTAACGACTGTTTATCCTTCAGTTGCAATATTTCATTAACGGATGTACTTGGCCATAATCACCCCCATCAATTTTTAAATTCAAATTTTTACTTAAGTAATTATATTTTATCCACTTAATGACAAAAGCCAAGGGAAGGGGAACAGGCATTTGTTCGACCTGGCTAAGCCCATCACGCCAAATTACTGATGGCAAAAACGAGCCCACTCAACTTTGCAACAGAAACTGGCTTCTTTTTTTTTTCAAACGGAGGAATATAAAATTTTTTTTGGACTAGAAAATACAAAAACACATGCAGGTGAGTCAACCCATTTATAGGAACATAAAGGTTAGCAATATGTATAACTCACAAAAAGAGTAGATTGGTTCAGTGGTAGGGCGCTGAGTTGCCATGGTGAAGGTTGGAAATCCCGCTTGTTGATTGGCTTTTATATAATCTGATAGCGGCCTTAAGGGGATCCTATGGGATCGAGGATCCTCCTGGGGCTGACCTAGCTGCTGCAAAATGGTTACTCGACATAAGGATGAAAAATCTGGCACTCGAGCGTGATCTAAGGCTAATCACCTCCCTGTTAGCACAACTGTTGTCCAAGAAACAGTGTAGTCTCTACCAATTACTTAACTCCAGACACTTCACTGGTTTTAGTCGTACAGGCTTGTTTTATAATTCACATGGCCTATCAAAATATCAAAAAATAAAAAACCTCGAATTATTAGTTTGAAGAAATAACATAGCTTAAATTGTATACAAAAAGAAAAAACAACTGTACCACTACAACCCATGAAGGGTCTTGATATTATTGCATAGTGAAGGCTAAGATTTTATGTAAGCTTTTGTGTTTATACTTAAAATCAATTAGAAACTAACAGCTTAGGGCTCTACCAGTTCATATTAGCCTTATATTTATATTTTTTATTAAGAGTTTTTATCATGTCCCTACATCCCTAAATCAAACCTTCATCTCTTGTTCTTACACATTCCTCGTCTCAGTTACTAAGATCTTTCCATAAAAAGATTGAATAGGACCATTGTTTGATTATTCAGTTCTTTTTTATATTCCATGGAAATGTGCGATACAACGCAGCTGCAGATATAGACTAAAAACAATTTTAAAAAATCCCTTCCTTAGTTTTGTTAACTTTTTAATCAGTTAAAACTTGGACACTCCGCAGCCCAGTAAAGGGCGCTGTTACGCACGAACCATTGCCGTTAGTTTAAGAAATTTTCCAACCAAAACGTTCTCGGTTTTTGTGATGATGTCAATAATTCCTTCTTCTTTCGGCCCTAAGGTGAAACTATCACAGTCACATCGTACTGCTGGAATATTGGCATAGTGCAACAAAAATTTCATCGAAAATAAAACTGCATCAGTTGATCGGAAGGGACCTATACTCCATCAAGACAACGCTAGCGCTCATGTTCCGCGACAAACGGTGAAGAAACTAAAAGAGCTGGGTTACCAAGTCCTCCCACACCCACATTATTCGTCAGAATTATCTCCATCAGGTTTCCGTCTGTTCAGAAATTTGGAGAATTTGTTTAAGGGTAAAATCTTTGAAAATGATTTTCTCGTCAAAACGCATTTTATCACAAAATCTTGAATTATTCAGCACTGGGGTCGATAAGGCATTGGCGAAACGTATAGCGAATGAGGGTAAATATTTTGAATAAAAATGTTATGATTTCAGAAAGTTGTAACTAAATAACCATTTCGTTGAAACTGACATTTCATATGAATTGATCCGATATTTTTGTTTGAGACTGATGACATAGATATCTATGTATGATATAAACTATAGGCATAAACTAATAGATGTAACCATAGTAATGAAGATAATCTCGCCTAGAGATATCACTTATTAATGAGTCCCTTAACGAGAATGTGCTTCGAGTTCCTGTTTCAATTACCTGCGCTTAGCCTAATGTTATCTGGTAATTAATAGTTAATGCAATATCTATAGGCTGCATCCAACACATAATAATTAAGCGTAGGTGCACATATTGAACGTCGTCAATGAAAATTATCTTTAGACTCTATATAAGATATTTATTATTTTAATTATTATTTTTTTCCTTGAGTGTATAAAAACACAAAAATCTTTAGTCCAAAATTCATTTGATTTCATCTATTCTTTATATACGTTTCGACCCAAATTGGTCATTTTCAATATATAACTTTCATCATCACACCATTAGCTATAGTAACAGCCTATGGGATGGGACTCACCAAGCTTATTTTAAATATTGAATCAATAGATAATAATAGCAAAAAAAAGATAGAGCTTTATGCTGTTTTGAGCGATGATGATTGTTGTATATTGAAAACGACAATTTGGGTCGGAACGTACATAAAGAATGGATGAAATCAAATGAATTTTGGACTAAAGGTTTATGTGTTTTTATACACCAAAGGAAAATATAATTTTTAAGTCCACTACTCTAGACAATTACTATTGAAAAAAATTATTATTATTTTAAAAATAAATCCTGAAGTAAAGGGTTATGCAAGGCTCTCTAACTTAAGATACATATATAAAAGTTTAAATAAGAAATTTTCCTATTCGAGAATCATTTCGTGGAAGGATACAAATCGCTCTAGAAATAGTAAAATATAGATAAAGTTGAAATCAAGAGCTTACGCCTGCAAAGCACAAACTTGTCCTAACTGAACTAGGACTGAGGCCAACAAGCGAACAAGTTTCCTACTTCGGAAAAATGAGTTTCTACAACTTCTGCCTGACGCAGCTCAAATATAATTATAACTAAGTAATAATTCTTATGTATCCACAATTTCATGAGTTATTTTTATAAATAATACTATTATTTTCTCGTCAAAAATGCATTTTATCACAAAATCTTGAATTTTTCAGTTCCGATGAATAAGTGGTCAAGTGGAAGTTTCTCCAAAATAAGTTCTTTGTGGTTAGGGAAGCGAAATCTTATTGCTTTCGTATTGAATAAGTGGCTAACTAAGGCATTGATCTGGAAAGGAGTTATTTCTTATATTAAAACTCCATTTCAAGTCAGATATAGAAATAGGCATGTGTTTTCTCGGCTGTTTACATTATTAAGTTCTTGAAATTCAGTCAATAAATGTAAAACTAAATTTTGGCGTTTCGAGAGTTTACTGTTTTCATATACAAGTCATCATGTCAAATTCATGATGAAATTTCATTACATCACTGGAAGTCCTAAATTCTAGTGTAATTAAGATAGGGATCTTAAACGAGTACATGACATCGTACAGGCCTCAGACCCCGCTTGTCGTTCCTTCCGAAGGATCCTGCTCCTTTTGAAATGTAAAAATTCTTTTAAAATGCCGTCATCTGCTGGGACGCGAATCCGCTACCTTGGGCATATAAGGTTGCTTGATAAGCAATCCACTAGCACTGGTGACCTTATAAATACTGTTCAAGCCGGTAGAAGAGAATTCGGATGGAATAAAAAGTTCACAGTCTTAATGTGCTTGAGAATAAAACACTAAGAATTTATTTTTCTTCAATATCGTTTTGGTTCAACGGAACAAACGCGGCCGAGGACTTTATTTTGTAATATGTATAGATTACAATTTTAGATATAAATCATTTGCCATCCGGATTATAATTAATAAAAGTCAGTTTGTTATTTACATTTTTAGCATTATGTAGGAATATTTTATAATTTCAGATTTTTAGAGTCTTTTTGTAGCAAGTCATTAAATAAAACGCGGACTGTTTTTCAATCTTTCTTATTTTAGAATTTTTGAAGTCTAATAATCTACAGCTCCATCTCGTAAGTAGGTAATAATGGATTGAATTGGTCAGGGGTGCAGTCAAATATTACACAAAATAAGCATGTAACACCACAAACATAACCTGACCTGTCACTGGGGAAGGTCACACCTGGCACAGTCAGTGTTGCCAGTGATTAAACAATTAATTTATTAGCAATATTTTTTAGCAACCCTGACATAACCATGTACATAACCTGCCGAGAGTTGGTGAACAAAAAACGTGGTGTGTAAACAAGTGACTGGGCTTTGAAAGACTATTATTCAGCCTCTAATGAGAACTTTATTCAAGTATAATTATTTACTTTGATTAAATCATTTTCTTTTTGTAACCTGCAGTGCAGTGATTATTTAACATACAAGTGTTTTTATTTTTCCGAATATAGACTTTTATTTTTTTTTTCAAATTTGTTTTAATTATTCGCCCCTTCAAAAGCAAAACTTATTTTATTGTGCTATTGTTTCGGCCTACGATTTTGGTTATCTTTATGGCTGCCGGGGGGGGGGGGGGGGAGATGTGACTATACAATCAATTATTAGAATTATATTAGGTGCAGGGTCCTCATACAGTCTGATCACTCTTCTGAATTTGGCTCAAACAAAGGACAAGGCAAGGAGATGCTTTGGCGTGCCTCCTGTTTAATTTGGTGTTGGAAAAAGTAGTGAGAGAAACAGGTATCCAGAATAATGGCACCTTATTCAATAGATCGGTCCAACACATCCGCGATTTTATTGGAGGTATGCACATAAAAAGGATCATTGCCCATCCACGTCTAATGTAACTGGTTGTATAAACAGTCGTAACGCCCAAAGTGAAGCAATTGATGCTTTATACTTACTAATGTCGAGCAATGTCAGGAATTAGTTAGTAGATCGGAAATAAATTTCAAATAAAAGGCCACTTATTTGATACTTGATACACTCAAGGGCTAATTTGATAAAAAAAACAACTGACCATTAATAAAAAAAAGTAGTTACGAAGCTTTATTCGATATGTCATCGCCAATATTAATTTAAAGGTTATCCAACAAAAGGACAACTATATCGATATACATTTAATTAAGAACATACAGAATCATCGGAATTGAAATAAAAGTCTTAAAAAAAATATCTGTCAATATTCGATACGTAGTTAAGTAAATCAAACTTGAACATGGGCGGATTTATAGTTTATATAGGTTTGTTCCAACACTGATAACCAATAACTATAAATTGATATAATCTACAAATTACAATCTGTAACTGTACATGGACATACCAAATCAACCTTACACTGATTTCACGTAAACAATGATATTTGTTAAATAGGCAAAGAAGCGCAGGCATTTAAACACATAATTTATGACTGCCAAATGTATGAAAGGCAAAGGTCAAAATTAATTACTTCAATAGTATTAAGAGGGAAAGATTCGCCAATATCTGAACACGGACTATGTAATACATTTCGGCCCGAATTCATTAAATTCATTAACAGTATTGATTTCAAAAGTTTACATCAAATTAAGTATATATATATATATATATATATATATATATATATATATATATATATATATATATATATATATATATATATTTATTATATAATCATTTTTGTAATTTTATTTTTTTAAATTGTATCTGGTTGTAAATAATAATGCTTTCATATACATATCACATTCATTATCACATATGTTACTAATTCATATTGTAAATAAGTATGCAATGTGCATATAAATAAACTGTCCGTTCCAAGGGAAAAAAAAATTGAAAATGGGCAGAATCTGCTGTTCATTTTTGCCTTTTTGTTTTTTACAATAAAATACCTACCTATTAGTTGACGCTTTGCAGATATCCGGAAGCTTAATTGGTTTGGATAGACTTGAAAAAATAATGGAAAATAGCTCTAACCAATCAATGTTTCGTTAATTGCATTTCATTGCAATTCATTCCAAAGGAGAACATCTCACTCATCAACATTCCGGACAAACCCATCAGAGACCAGACTCCAAGATCAAATTGTTTAGTATCAGATCGAACGTCTGTTAATGGTTTGTTTATAAACATCTATGGTTCTTGTACCTACATTATATGCATTATAATATTGACAAAAAAAAAGTGATGTTTAAAATGACGACTCAGCTCATGCTAAGCTAGATCAATAGGGCAGTGGCACCTGCCGACCCGTCAGTCGGCTGGCAGCGTTCCAACTCCGCTCAGGACTCGTCTTAGATCACAAGTCGATGACCGTCTCCTCTATCGGCCATGGATCTTCAAAACAAGATTCTTAATCATTTCAAAACTTCCATACCCTTCAATGCACAATAGCGTACCCATCTCATACTGAAACTGAAACTATTAGCGTGCAAACATGCACAGATATATAAGCACGCTAAATAAGGACGAAAGTCAATCTTACAAACAATATTAGGAGGAGAATAAAATTGTGATGGATGAATAATTCTTTACTAAAGTATCTGCAACAAACTTAGGAACAATAATATGCAGTTTGGAACTACAAACCTTTCCCACTTGGGAAATACGATGCAATGAAGAATCGAAAAAAAGGAGGTAGTGTGGTCAATACCCGTTCAGCCCAATGAAGATTAAGCTATGCACAAATTAAAGAATAGGCAGCGTCCCAACTTTGTCTACACAGAACTTGGCCTGACGGGACTGAACTTCACGGGACGGGACTCTTCTACCTGACTCCAGTATGGATCTTGTACGTCCAAATATGTCAATAGGACTTACGAGACAAAGCACAAGTGATCAACTGCTCTTCCGTCCACAGACCCAAACCCGAATTTGTTAGATCACGCGTAACAAAATCTTTTCACCCACGCCTCAGTTTACCATGGTTATTTTACCATTCATTTCTGCACTCATTAACTTTTTAGAAATTCATTGATTACTAACCCCAAAAATATTTAACTAATTTAATTAAAATATTTGAGAATTATTTCTTCCTTCACACATATAAAGAAAAGTTGGAAAGATGATAGTGTGAATATGATCAAATTACGATATTAATATTATGAGTTACCTCTCCCAGGACAGCCTCCTAGGCTCCCCCGGGGACTGGCCGAGTAGCCTGGATATCCTGTGGAGGGCCGGGGTGGAGAGCCTGGCTGAGGGCGGGGGGCCTTCCTTCACCTGACCCCCGGTTTCTGGCGAGCTGAGCCTGTGGTGGGCCAGGTGCTTCCTAGGGTCTGCAGGCAAAACATAAAAATTGCTTTATGATAACTAAGGGAATATTAAATAAAAAAATAATTAAATTAAATGTCAAGATCAATTAAGATTACGTAGTGGAAATAAAACAAGCTTGAAGACAAAGGAAAACAAAGCAAACGCTAATTAATTTGGCTTCTTATCAACCATATGTAGATTGCTTTGTAGGACCAACACTATAACATAACAAAATTATAATAAATATCTTATTGAAAACTCGACTTACCAAGAGTATTCGTGTCTGCGAATGAGAATCTGGGTAAATGGGGGCTCGTTGGTCTTGTGCCTGTAATAAAAATCAAATCTAAGATTACTATTTTAAAAATCTAATACCATAGTAACAGTAAAGTTAGGTAAATGTATATTATTCAGACCCCACACACAATATATATACATTATGGTGGATGAAAAATTGAAAAAAATAAAACAATAGTTATTAAGAATGAATATGAGATAAACTGATAAATTCATAAAATATGAATTTGCAGATTATTTTTTATAATCAATCATCTATTTACATGAGCATAATTGAATTAGATGGTAGATGGTATCACCTCGCACCTAGCAGTAAAGCTGTAATTTCGCGTTCACACTGAGGCGATATAAAATAAGCGATATATCGTAAGCGATATTCGATATGCTACTAGCACAGACAGTACCGTGGAACTTTAAGGGTTACGATAAATATGATTCATATTACGCAACATTTGAAAGTGGCATATCTCTCGAAGTATCACCTGTCTGTCTTACAATTGTCGGTTCCCAACCGATTAAAGTATGCCTCTGTAAATAGAGAAACATCAATTTATCACCAGGAGCTCCAAGAAAATTCAACCTATAGGTTGAAACGGTGCTATATTAAAATGTACTGTACGTCAAGTAGGCTTCTTCAATAAGATTCCCTCAAGCTGTACTGGGAAGGATCTATAATCACTGGCCTTACAGCGCATCACTATAGAACAGACAGCCTTCTTATAAAGTTGAGAGAGGGGAAAGCAAAGTCATTGTTATTGTGATCCCAAACTATAATAATATAAACTCAATTGTTGGAGAGAAACTAGGAAAATATCAGGAACTAGCGCCTGAACTAAACCAACTCAACACCAATTATATTCAAAAGTGGAGTGATCTTGTGGAGTGACTACGGTTGAGGTCTAAAAGGAAGCACGCACAACCAGCAGTTCTCTTGGCCGCACCCAGTATAGTAAGGAAATTTCTGAATGGTAGAAACTAATAGATCGTTAAGACTGGTTGGTCTTGTTTCGAACCCGCAAATGCGTGAAAAAAAACGACAACAATAATAATATATAATAATCGGTGCATTATACGCAGATTTTAGTTTTAAAGATTTTCATTCTGTATTCAATTTTTGAATCACAGATAAATAGCACAACAAAGCCATGTTCACTTCAAATTTTTACTGATAACATTTAAAAAAAAAGAACTTGCTAAACTAATTGACCGGATAAATCTATACGTCACCTTGAATTCTAAAAGAGAACGCAGTAATATTTATGACTACGACATTGCACAATATCTCGGAGGAGAGGCGACAAATACTTCCTCAGGCTCCAGGATAAGTAATCGCTGTTGAGCTAATGAAACATTATGTCCTCAACAAAATGAGCAGTCCAATCACCAGCGCGATTTTTCAAAATCAGTGATCGATGTTGTCCTTCGACTCCAAGGTTTTTAGCTGTATAGGTCAGCATATTACTTTTTAAAATTGTTATCATGGTCGATTCACTGTCATGCAACCAATGAAATTTAAAAATAAATATAAGTAACATTATTAGCGTTAATTAACGAATTACGTACGAGCCAAATTGTTCTATTTTATTATTATTATTTCGATCAAAATATGATTTCTCTAGACTGAAACTACAAATAACTGCTCACCGTTTCAGGCTACTTCAACACTTATTATATATAGTACTAGCTTATGCCCACGGCTTCGCTCGCGTGGAATTTGGTCTGCCACATAAAGTTTATTGAAAGATCATTTAAAATAAATAATTTAATTATTTAAAAAAAATATTAGTTAAGCTTACATCCAAAATTTCAGATGTCTAATTTCAAAACTGACGGATTCCATAAAATCTTTGAACCCCTATTATATTGAGGGGGAAACCCTTGGGGTGGAATTATATAAATTTCTATCTTAAACCTATCTACAAATTTCAAGATGGTAAGTTCCTGATTTGCCTTTAATTATGTACTACAACGGAGGGGGCACATGCCCCCGTACCTCCACATAAATTTGCCCTATGATGTATAACTTATTTTACTCAATAATTTTCATCCAAATCCGTTCAGTAGTTTTTGCGTGAATGAGTAACAATCATAAATGCAAACATTCGCATTTATAATATTAGTAGGATATCAAAACAATAGTTTCACTCGTGTTATTTCTGTTATTTTAACCACTATTATCATGTGATTTGCCTCTAATTATGTACTATAATGGATTCTCCACAGTAGCTAAAACACTGTCGGGGAGGGGGGGCACGAACCCCCGTGCGCCCCCCCCCTAAATCCGCGCCTGTTATAGCCTATGTGTTGTTATGATGTATAACCTATATTACTGTAAAGCTTCATCCAAATCCGTTCAATAGTTTATGCGTGAAAGAGAGACAAACATACAAACTTTCACATTTATAATATTAGTAAGATTATAATCTTACTAATTATCGATAATTATCAGTCAACAATAATCCAGTTATTGCATCGCATACTCTTCAGTGCCATATCAGGACCACAGGACCTTGAAGGATGGTATCAAAAATGGGGAATAAAAATATATTCATCATAAATCGATCACCTTTACCCTTCGACATACTGTCCTCCAGCATCCTTTAATAATATCCCACAGACTCCTTTAGAACAAATCCGATACTTAGGATTACAACTTGACATACGCTTAACGTGGAATCTTCATACTAGATTAAACAGACAAGACAACTAGTCGCCGTTTCTGGCTACTGCAACACTTCCTAGACAAACAACCTAAGCTCCCAATTAATTGCAAAGGACCTAAATACAAAATTATATAAAAAATATATATAAAATAGAATTAAATACAAAAGACTTTGATAAGACCTATCTAGACTTAGGGAGTAGAGCTTTGTGCCTTCACGTTTGTGAAAAAAAAGTGGTGGCTGAGCGTGACCTCGATCAAAGTAACTAATCCTATAATACTACTGCTAGTTGAAAATTTTACTTATCATTTAATAATTGAAATAATAGGTTGGGGAAAAGGTAACTTCAATTTTACCCAATAGATGGTTCTAAAATCGCATATCTCTAGTAATACTTATTCAATCAACCCGAAATATAACGCGATTGAAAGGTAACAGCCCATCCACCAATATAGATATGAAGGAAGCGTCATTAGTAAATAAGCTCGATACTTGGGTTCCACTTGAATTAACAATGAAATGTTTAATCGAATGAGTTTCTATTTATAAATCGTGCGACAATAATATGCGAAAAAGAAAGTTGTTGGAGCATTCATTCCAAATCCATTAATAAGGCACTGCCTACCATCACGATAACGATAGAACACATATCTTAAGTGATTCTGTGAAAATTGAGAGAGCTTGGCTGGGAAGTTGAGATGCATCCACTTGGGTATAGCCGGGATCTTGCCTCATCCGAGCAATGTTCAGGTCTCTGCATAACTCTCTTAATGGTCTAAAGTTGACTTCAATAGAGGCTAGTGAAAATCATTTGGTTCAGTTTTCACTCAGGCACTTAAGAAGTTCTACAGTAACATGATATTGTCTTGCCAAAAAAAGTGAGAAAAAATGCACACGATCAAAACCGATTAGTGCTTACAAGTTGAATGAATAAATTTGCTTTGAAAAACATGATAAAATCGAAATTACTTTTTCTCGATCCCAATATAATTTAACTGTTAAAAAACTGTTCCGTTTTTCTTTTCACCATTTTTTGGAAAGAATTCCTGAGAATTATAGAAAACAACGAGTTAAATCACTAATACTTTACTATTTAGTTTTAATATTATTGTCATTCCTCATTACAAAGCAGTACACTACAATTTCCTATAGCTCGGTGTTTTCAAAAATATTTTTCGGGTTAAGAGAGAAACAAAAGTCCCGTCGGTAGCTACAAAAGAAGATGACAGGATCCGATGAGGTTTATCTCCAGCTGTCACGATAGCTTGGACAGTTCTGACACCTCACAGCTTCCACTGCCTTTGTAAAACTTTGCTTAAAAAAGAGTCTTTATATTTCAAAGAGCATTTCTTCGTTCGTATTTTTTTCTATCATTGGAATCCAATTTATATGTTAACTCTTACATATAAATCTTCTAAAATTGCTAAAAATAGTCTCAAAAATAGAGTTTTCTAAATTCGATTCCTTCTTAAATGGCCTCTTGAAGAAGACCTTATAAAACAACGCTATAACCACTTTTATTATAAGAACCAATTCATAAAAAATATTAATGCTCCTGAAAAATCTTTATGTATAAATCAGCAGCTCAAGTGATTAAGTGCTTAGATTAAATTAGAATTTCATTCAGAGATATAACTTTATTAAAGGAAGCGAAATGCAGAACTCTTGTAGTTCTGAACTCAAAATGGAATAGTAATATAAGCAACAACTCAATTTCAAGTCTTAGTGCTTAGCCCCATTAAGCACACAGCCATAGAAAATCATTTTGGTGAAAATTTGACTTGATCACTTATTCTCAGGGGCTGTAGAAATAGTATCAATATTTAGGTTTATTAGTTTCATTTATAATATTTTAAATTCTAGTTATAGTGAGCGCTATGTATAAATTCGTTATCTCCAGTACTCATTAAATAACAAAACCCTATACATACATGTGTTTATAAAAAAAAAAAAAAAACGGGGCCACTTTAAAATATATTTAGCCAACAATTTGTTATACCAGGTTTTATACAAATTTAATGAATCAAAAAAAATATTATTTATGTGACAAGGTTGTAGAAGACTACGTATGATATAAAATCCTCTTAGTTTTTTAAGCATTTTTAACAGATGATGCAGTTGGCACAAATGATTGGGCAAAGAAAGTTCGGCAACATTTTGTTGCAGATTTATTTAAACGTTTTAATAAATGTTCTTTACAGTTCTATTTGGCCAGTATTGGCTTGTGTCATATCAAGAATCATGTAGATGGAATAATGGAATCACAACTTTGACAGTAATTAGTACGAAACGAATGAAGTTTTAGTTGAAATGTTGTCAAGCTTTAAGCTTTTAACTAAATGGGATGTTTTTGAAATTCCAATTAGAAGCTGAGGATGATGATATGTACCCATTTACCCAACATGATAGTTATATTATCTTCAATTTATCCGCGCTTATAATCATTATCAAAGCGACACTGAGAATACCTAAAACTTCATTAACTCAATGAAAAAAAAATTACAGCATATAAGAACCATTTATTTTTATAATGTTCTAACTTATTATTTATGATAATTAAGAGTTTGTCTTTGAATGCAATTAAAACTGTGCTTAGGGGATACTAATGAGTCATACTGCTTAAGTGAAACTAAAGAGTTAAATTTATAGTTCATATTAAAATAATGATAATAATTAACTGAATGATAAAGTCAAGCCATTAACAGTTAACAATAACTAACTTGAACATTAACAACGAGATTAGTTATAAAATTTAATAAGCCTAATCAACATATGAGATACTAGATTTTGCCCGGGGCTTCGCTCGCGTGGAATTTGGTCTGCTACATAAAGTTTCGTGACAGATCAATTTAAATAAATAATTTAATTTTTTTAAACTATAAATTACACTTACATCCAAAATTTCAGATGTCTAACTTCAAAACTGACGGATTCCATAAAATCTTTGAACTCCTATTATATTAAGTGAGAAACCCTTTGGGGTGGAATTAACCACATTTCTTTCTTGTGAAGTATACAAAGAATCTATCTGCAAATTTCAAGATGCTAAGTTCCTGATTTACCTTTAATTATGCAATATAATGAATTCTTCACAGTACCTAAAAAACTGTCGGGGGGAGGGGCCGTGCCCCATGCCCCCCCTAAATCCGTCCTTGATGTAGCCTATGTGTTATTCTGATATATAACTATATTACTGTAAAGTTTCATCCAAATCCGTTCAGTAGTTTTTGCTTGAAAGAGAGACCAACATACAAACTTTCGCAGTTATATTAGTAGGATAATATGAGATGATTCAAATTGAAATATATATATACTCAATTTACTTCATATAACTTTACAACACTTCAAAAGCATATTTGATGAAATCCAGAACATTATTTGACTAAATCGTGTTAAAAGAGATTTGAAGAAATCGTGATGTCGTGATGTTCCGGTAGTATATGTTGTAGTAGGCGCATATAAACCTTGTTTTATAAAACTAGTTATGTTATACATGTTATAGTAAACATTATAAGTAATATATTATATTGCATTTTTATTGAAATACAAATATGATTGCAAATATATAAAACTGAAGGTGGCGCTAGTCAACGCCCATCGGACAACATAGTTCTCAGATGATTTAATAAGTAAAAAACATTCGATGAATTTGCTTCATCATAAACTTAAAGAAAAAATATTTCTTATGTGTATTCCTTTAGCCCAGTTTGTAATTACGAATAATATATCCCTTCACTTAGAAATTAGACCGGGACAACTTAAAAATGAAGAGGAATGATTATATGTTTTTATGATGAAGGGTGACACATACAAATAACACATAAAAACGGTAGAGGTCGGGGCAACAGTTACTAAGGCACATCTTATGTTTTAATGACTATTTAAAAGAGCTTAATGTTTATAGCTCATAATTATAGGTATAGTTTGCGGAAAATTGAAACAGTATATAGGCTTTTTAGGTTCTTTTCCTGAACTATTGCTCACTTCAGTCCTGAATCAATACATCTAGTACAGTTATTTATTCCTAGCAACATGCCAAAATATTATTTTATTATTTGACCTCATTTCAAGTTTCTCTAGGAAGAGCCGAAGGCCCCTGAAAGGAGGGGCAACTTGATAGAGGATTGGGTGTCAGTGGCTTTAGCGGTCGGTCGTTAGCAAGTTCTTGTCTCCTCTCCATCTAATATCATCGGATCTTCTTGATGTACAAAGGCTGAAGTAGATGAGTTCAAATAAGATTCCACAAGAAGTATCGACTAAAAAATAAGATTTTGAAAACCCTTTTTGACATTGGAACCAAATAATAAGCGTTAAAACGTATAATATGACAGGAAATTTCGTTTGTGGAGGACAACACACTTTCGGATCATAGGTGTTTCCAATAGCTTCGCTGCCTTGCTTGTTACCCAACCAAGGCATGGTGCAGTAAAAAATAAAACAAATTCATAGAGTTTTGGAAATTTTTATTGATTATTATACCCATGAAGAATATTGGGTTCAATACATGGAAGGGACTGTACTGTTTAAAAGAAAACATTACAGTCTCTGCGGGTCAGTATAGCTCTGGACCAACTGTGCCGGAAGGTGATTTGCCTGGGATCACGCTCAGACTCAAGGTTTCCCCCCTATTAAGCTTACCCACTTTATAGAGGCATGGCCAGTTCTCGGAGGATCTCAAGAGCCCACAAGATGCATCCCCGGTTTTTTAAAGGAATAAATAAACTATCAGTCACAGCCGGATTTTAATCCGGGACCTTAGGCACGGCAACTCAGTGCTCTACCTGCCAGCTACATCGCTCTCAGGATGTTTAAAGAATAAATAATTCATCCGCCAGAGACGTGGCACACGAGCTCTATAACCCACCACACTAAACTACACCGCTTCCTTTTAAAATCATTATTTTACGAATCCAAAAAAAAATGTTTCCTAATTTCTTTGATCAATAGAAATGATTCATATTTTTTATTACATACATTTATTACATCCAAGATCCTAAAATTTAATTGAAGATATTTTCTCAGGGGCTTTCACTATTTGCGTAGCATGACAGGTCTTCCATTTTGCTATGAATGTGTCAATCAATACACTGTTTTTGAAGCACCAGTTTTAAATGCCCTGTCTGACCCTAAAGTAAATTGAGTTAATGGCCGATAAATGATTTCTTTTTAAGCAATCTTTTATTTTAATTCTAAATTCAAATTGTTTTATTCTTATAGATATTTAACTATTATTTGTTGTTATTGGTCGATGTTTCTTTAAAAAGGCAATTCCACTGCACGACAACTGCTAAATGAGTTCTTTTACAGATAAAAATTAGGGTCCAACCCTGGGTCTTCCCTCTGCTCAATGAATCTGAATCAAAGGCCACATTTCGCAAATGATGAATGCTAGTGTGAGTTGACACTCTATTCCAATCAAATATGAGCCTCCATGCGAAATTTTTATCCCAAATTTGAATTGATGGAGGCACAGTATACAAATCTCAGTGGCATTCATCAATTTAAAACTTTGACCTTTGAATCTGATTTATATCGTCCGTAATAATTAACCTTCCTTGTTTAAAATTTTCAGTTGTTACTGGCATTTTTATTTTTACATATCCGATTAAGATACCTGGGGTAGCAGAGTGGTTACGTAGTAGAGCACTAAATTGCCATGCCGGAAATCCTGGTTCAAATCCCGCTGCAGGGGGATACTTTTACGGGGATACCCGCTGCAGTACTTTTATTTAGTCTGTTTGCGGTTGGAGATGGATCATATGGGATCTAGGACCCTCATGGGGCTCTCCCAGCCTCTATAAAATATTATAAAAATAGGGTACCCAAAATAAGGGGGAAAATCAGGCGGTTGAGCGTGATCTAGGACTAGTCACCTCTTTGATGAACCGTTGTTCTGAAACAGTACAGTCTCTACCATTTACTGAACCCCAGACCGGTCCATGGGTTGTAATGGTACAGTTTTTATTTTTTTTTATATACCTAGATGATATTTTAAAATAATGATTAAAAATAGGTAATGAAATGCCATCAATTGATTACTGCAGTTTTATGAAAAGGATAGCATATTCTTAACAGAATAAGTTAAAATACTTATCAAGATTAGAGTTAAACATCGTTCGCCCATGATTAACTCCGTAAATATCAATATCTTCATTTTAATGATCAATATTTTTACATTTGCTACATAGATATTTTCTGATCAATATTACTGGACCATCGACAATCATCATAGATTTCAACATCAATGGCGAATATCGATTTTTTAACAATCGAAGCTTATTTTTATCAAGGGTTCCCTATTTGTCTTTATGAACGAAAAAAATATAATAAAATAACATTAAACGAATAAAATCGTAACGGTCTATGTTTATGGGCATCATTAGGACAGGAATAATCGAATCCGTAATCTGCATTTGAATTTTAAATTTTCCATAATTTTCAAATGCTCTTCAGATTTTTATCTTGATTTACATAAAATATTCGCTTCGTAGAATGGAAGTCAGGATAAAACGGACAGTATGAAATTAAGAAGAGCTGTTTGCGTAGGCAATGGCAATATTGTTCTAGGTTTTATTTGTAGCAGTATTTGTCACGCAGTCATGTGGACTTCTCCGTACTGACATGTATGCTGGGTAGGGTGGAAAATAAAAATAAAAATTTAAACGTCAGATATAATGCATATGCATTTTATCTGCAAATAAAAATTATATCTGAAAACAATATTTTTATGGTCAATATTTTCCAGAATAATATCGGGATACCTCTACTAAAACTTACGCACTGCTACTAAAACTTACTACTTAAGTTACTAAAACTTGCGTACTACTACTAAAAAGTATCGACTACAATTAAAAAAAAAAGTTGACTAATTTGTAATTTAGGAGCTGGTCAAGTGCTAATTAACAAAAAAAAATTAAACTTAAAACTTTCACTCATTATTACAGCAATTTTGTAACAAGAGGTTTGGTCATACATTTACATACTTGTCTCGAAAAATAATCTTCATTTCAATATCAATCATAATCTATCAATACGAACAATAATTACTCTATAATTGATGTAAACGGAGATGCAATTTTATGAAAACATTGCCGATCGATGGTCAATCCTATTAATTATTCCTCTATCGTAATGCTACTATTATTGTTATTCTATTTTTTCGTAGCCCTGATTATGGTCTACAATTTATGCTGAAATGTCGGCACTGTATAGAAATAAGATATACTGATAAATAAAATAGACTGCAGATGAATATATTAGAGCAGTATGGTTGGGGGTGCGCACTTTAAAAAATAAAAAGTTTTTTACTACGCACTTCTTTCTCTCTGACGATATAACATCATTATGGCGTGAAATTTAGGCCGAAACTTCAGCAAACGACAAATAAATATCTTGGTTTTTGTGTATGATAAATTGGACGTTTAGACGATTATTAGATCAGCTGTACAACTTATTTATAAGCCTGACATCTCTAATCTTTTAAAACAAATCTCCAACGCAATCCTTTAATTTACTGAGTTCCGAGAACACCCTCGGGGTCGGGAGGGGGGAGTCCATTACTTGATAAAAATGATCACAATGGTAGCGAGCCAAAGAAAGGACAATATTTACAGAGCTCGCCACTGTCATTAATCTCATTTGAGATCCTTCAACCATTGCTCGCGACAAACAGAGCATATTTAATGGAATTACTTACTCCCTTTTCGCGGGCCGGGATCTTCCAGGCTGATTAGGTAACCCTGGAAAGCAGGATAAGGGAGTCGTGTCTTCTGAGGAAACTCGATAAGAGGCAAAGGACGGCGAAACGTCCCAAAGGAACCAGGACCTTCTAGGCGTATATGTGGTGCATGAGATACAGAGAGTGCTGGTTGGAGGGGATGGAATACGGAATGTCGGTGGAGATACATGTCTAAGTTCGGTAGGAAACGAGGTTAACGCAAATCTCATAGTACCTGTTTGCAGTTTACTATTTTACCAGAAAAAACATTTATAAAAAGAAACTAAATGATTCAAAAGAGTTATTATCTTATAAATCCACAGATTGCAGTTAAATTAATACTTTTTTAATCCTAAAAAAAGGGGGCGAAGTGGCTCACAGGAAGGTCACTGAGTTGCCATGCCCAAGGTCCCAGGATTAAATTCAAAGAAAGATGCAGGAGGAACACCCACATCTGTCACGCTTATATCGAACTGAGGACCAAAAGCTTATAACGTAATAGTTTTTTTATTGTGAAACACAACGTTTCAGCTCAAAAATATGGGTCATTTTGAACAAAAAAATAAAATACAACCTTTGATGGTAGGGAATATGCTGTCTTTAATCCACTGTTTGTACAAGGAATGATTAAATAAATAATTAACAATTTTACTATTGTTACTAATAGGGCGACCTGGGTCTAGTGGTTATAACAAACTACTAAGCCCAAGATTGCAGGTTCGTAGCCCGGCAGGTCCCCTAGTATTTTTTAAAGAAAGTAAAAATCCTTAGTTATACCGTCCTTCAGAAAGGGCGCTTCTTCGAAAATCGGATTAAAGTGTCCGTCAAGAACAAGAAATGCAAACCTTAGTGATTCTAGGTGAGAAGAGGATATGGGTGTAGAAGAGAGACTGGTGTTACTGAGTTGAGCCAATGTTACCCTCAGAGCCAAGGACTTCGTTCCTCATTTATTTATAAGGCACTCAAGCTGTGTTTGCCAAGTCAACGGGGAGTTGCAACTCAGTTTGCAATGTCTTTGCTTGAGTTTGTACCCGGGTTAAATCAATTAGTGCTGATTTTCCTCTGATGGTTGAGTTTTACTATGATAAACTGGTTGCATGAATCGCAACCGAATTGTGTAGATTTTTGGTCGAGGCTCGAATAAAAAAAAAAAAACATTAGCTGTACCGCTTCAAACTATAAAAGGTTTTGGGTTCAAAACATGGTAGAGACTGTACTGCTTCAAAAGCAACGGTTGTGCAGAGGGGATTCGCCCAACATCACGCTCAACCACCAGATTTTCTCTCCATTAAGAGTACCCACTTTACACAGGTTAGGTGAGCCTCAGGAGAGTCGTCAGATCTCAGATCTCTGATTTGAACCTGAAATCTCGGCACACCAACCAATTGCTCAACTCACCGAGCTAGCTCGCTCCTTCTAATGATTTATATTCCCGAAACTTCAGACTAAACTCATGAGAAATAAGGCGGCGAAGTAACGTGTAAGACAAAATTACTTGATTAAATGAAACTGTCTATGGAACAGTATTGGTGATTGAGAGTTCATGTCTGAGAGCATATACATTATCTTTTTTTGAATGCTGATTATTTTTTCTAAATAAAGAATATTTCTTTGAGCCACCGGAGGAATGATACATATTACCAACAGAGGCAAATAAACTTAACAGGAGCTGAACTTCTCCAGTGACAGGGACCATGAAGAAGCGAAATTCCAGTTATTACTTTATGCAAATGCTTCCACCGTGACGTAGCAACAGCCAATTTGAACTAAGCCGACTTAATCCTGTAGCCAAAGGTGCTTGCTCATAAGTTGTCTTCCGAGCTCCACGCCTCTCTACTACGAGGTAAATATTCAATGTTTAGTTTATTTTATTTTCCAAGACGATAATGTATTGTTTTTGGAGTAATATTTTTTAACAACGGTAGTAAACTAAAAAAATTAAGTAATTAGATTAAGAAATGATATGTTTAAAGTATTCATCTGTGATCTAGGCGCTACCGAAGCATTTCACACGCCCAGGTTCTGTAAACGTTGCCAACTCTTGTAAAAAAACTCCAAAAGTTGCCAGGATTTGTTCAATAGGACGCGGCACCCTACGGGAGAAAACTTAAAATGGTTACGCCAGCGGGAATTGACCTTTTTAAAGATTGGGTTCTCCCCAATAAGCCAGAGTTCAAATGCTGGTACTCTTGGCGAGGAGGGTCGTGATCCGACCGGAAGAAAGATGGACTGTCAAGGTAGGAATCCCTCTTTTTATTGTAGTCTGACTGGAATCTATGTGTAGCCAGATATAGTTTCAGTTGATGATAGAGCCAACCAAGTATGTATAACGATTCATTTTTTTCCGGTAATAATTCGATTACTAAAACTTATATCGACCAGTATCGTTTGATCTTTGATATCTTTGATCAACTCCTTTCCTCATCAGAGATTTCGATCTATCGTTCTCTTCTCAAACTTCATCCTCTTGTCTTCCCAAGCATATTCTCCGTTACCCAAAGTTCTTTCATGTCCCTCTCTACCTCCTTAGTGTTGATTTTAAATAATATTTTGTTCAACCTTCATATAATTCCAAAATTATATAACTCATTATATATGTAATAATAAATAGGATAAGTTACATTACATTATAATAGAATACCTATTGTACATATTGTACGTCTAGAAACAGGGCGTAACCCACTTATCGTAACAATCCTAAAGAAAATTGTCAACTTCTGCCTAAAAATACTGTCTATCCCTAATTATAGATTACCCCGTAAATGTTTCGATAGACTTTTGGAGGTAGATAAGAATAAAAAGGACTTGACTTTTAATTGGTTTTCACAACTTGAAATGCTACAACCCATCACATTGAAGAATATTTTGCAGATTTTCACAGCCCCAATGTTTTATTAGCTAATAAAAATCTTACTCTTGAAAAAGTAACAAATCATTTATCGTCGAAGGATATTTACAATCCAATATACAGAACTATTGGCGCCTATACCAACCCTGAACCTGAAAGCTATTTAAAATTCAAAATAAACTTAGACAAATTAAGAACCGTGAGTCAAATAAGAACTTCAACCCCTGAATGCTTGAAAATATTTTATAGGAACAACACTTGTGTTCTCAGAACTGATGAAAAATGTCAGTGGTGCCATGGGACCATATTCAATAGTGTGAAGCATATAATATTGCATTGTAAATTTTTTGTTAACACACGGAAACAATTTCTGCAAAAATATATTGTCCAGCATGAGGATGAATTATCACTGCAAAATATACTCACTATAGACAACGTGGAAAAATTAAACAACATTTTTTTATATCTTCAATTTATATGTAAAAATTCGGAATCCAGGCTTTAATTGTGGTTTATGGTTTCGGGTACTTCTACAGTATCTTGATTGTAACGTATAGAAATAATAAGATAACTGTTACAATAAAGTATTTGCGGGTTAGTACCTAAATACTTTAATTCCATTGTATTGTAATTATCTATTTCCTTAGGCATATGCCTTATTTGCGTTATTTGTTTGGAAGATTGTTATAATTGATACTATTCTGTTCTGACTTAAAATTTTGTTTATTTATTTATTAAACCAGTGTTGATTATTTAATTATTGTAAAATGTTTACATATTGTAGATATTACATAATTGTAAATAAAAATAACTGTAATTAAGGGACGATGTGCTAATAACTAAGTACTAAAAATTAGCACAAAGTGGACCAATGTTGTACATTAAAGCCAATAAAGAATTTATTATTTTAAAAAATAGAATTAATTATAGAAAACCTAAAAAGTAAGAACCCGAGCTAGACGGTTATTATCTGATAGCTTGAATATCCTCTTGAATAAATTTGCATTTTTCGCGAAATGATAAGTTTAATTTTCATGGTAGCCATTTAAATGAAACAAGGGGAAAATTCCTGGATGAGGAATGTATGATATTAAAAAATTAATAAAAAATATCATGAAATTTTAACTTCTATTTTCTTGTTAAAAAAAAGTTGCTAAAAAGTTGAATTACTTTTTAAATAATTAAATAAAGCATGGAGTTGGATAAAAGCAAACTATTGAAAACAGTAATCGAGCCAGCAATTGCAAACAGCCAAGACCCTTGGACCTATGTAGACCAAATAGCTATGAATTAACTAAACCTCAGTTTTGAGAACGGAATTGTTCCAGGCAATGGAGATGAATATTCCCTAAAAAATTATCAGACTCGTAATATGCACAATGAACAATACAAGCTGCAAAGTTAGAGTCAATGGCAAGTTAACCAGCGCATTTCAGGTAAACGATGGAATCAGACAGGGTGAATCTCTAGCCCCGCTACTTTTCAACATCATATTATAAACTAAAGTAGCAAGAGTCTGGATGTGGGAGGTAATATCTTCTATAAAGGGGCCCAATTATTATCATTTGCCGATGATGTGATGATAGCTGGAAAAGCTCTCCTTAATGTCAAAGATGATTTTGGGAAGCCGGAAAGGGAGGCCAGGAGATTTGGCCTAGAAATTAATGAAGAGAAGACTAAAATTATGATCTTGAGGAAAAAGAAGCCATTGCGACACCAGATGTGCTACACAATTGGAAAATACACATTCCAATGTGTTGTCAGTTTTAAGTACCTTGGTGCACAGTTTAATGAAGCATTGGAGGAGGAGGAGATTCAGGCACGCATTATCTCGGCCAATAAAGCTTTTTTCTCTATAGCTCACCTTACGAGAAGTAGATTAGTTAGCCGCTTGACCAAGTTAAGGCTATATAAGACCCTCATTAGACCAGTCGCAGCATATGCATGTGAGACATGGGTACTTAAAAAATCAGCAGCTAAAAAGATGGAAATCTTTGAAAGCAAAATGTTGAGGCGGATTATGGAACCCGTGAGAGAAAATGTGGTATACCGTCTTAGAAAGAATAGATAGATATGTTCCACATATGACGATGTGCAGCTTTCCGACTATTTCAGAAGTCAACGTCTAAAGTAGTTGGGTAACCTCCATAGAATGGATGATGGCAGAACCGTCAAAGGGCTGCTAAGATTGTCCAGAAGAAGTGAGAGCTCGAGAGAGGCCACGAGGCAGATGGAAGGACAACGTCCCAGAGGACCTCCGAAATCTCAACGTGTCTCTGAAGGCTTGCTCGCTGAAGGCGATCACTCTTGCCCAGTCTTGACAGACCGACAAGACTGGGCAAGAGTGATCGAGCAGGTCAAGGACCGCCTTGTGCGTCTGTCATGCCTAACAAGAAGAAGAAGAACTAAACCTCCATTAGTGGCAGATACTAATCCTTCCATTATGTACTCTATATATAGTTTTTTAGTTACTGTAAAGTTTGAGACGTTTTTCTTTTAATTTTAATATTTAGTACTACTTTGTTGCAATGAAAATTTTGGAAAATTATTTCAAATGAAGTAAGAAAAACTCAAATTGTGATATTAAAACATATTTTTAATCGTTCTAACATTAAATTTCTTAGCAGCTTTTCCGGAAATCAGCACATCGAACAAAGGGTATCGTATCGGGAATGAGAGGAAAGAGAGGATCTAGGAATTGTTCCTCTATAGCAGCGGTTCCCAAACTGGGGGGCGTGAGGACATGTCAGGGGGGTGCGCGAGACAAGATCAACATTAAATTAAATTTAAGTAGTCTTTCTAAAATTCTAAATTAGCGGTGATGTTTAGAAAATTGACCACTTTGATGTAATGGACAAACCTTCATTTTGGTTAAAATATTTCAAATGTATCCTAGTGTATCATGGGAAGCTCTTCGTTTATATTTGCCTTTTCCAAGCACCTATTTGTGCGAAAAAGCATTTTTAACACTTGTGGCAATTAAAACAAAGTATCGGAATAAACTTCATGTTGCTAGTGACTTGCGTTGTGCACTTACTAAAACTCAGCCACGAATAGACATATTAGTAGGAAAAATGCAAGTCCATCCATCTCACTAACCAACCTAATCCATTAATATTGAAAAGTAAAAAAGTTGCATTTGAGCCTTCGAGGTGGTGGGATGTTTCTTGGGTGCATTATTCATGTTTTGTTTTACTGTTATTCTATTTCTACCCTGAGGATGCCTGAATGGGCGAAATATTGGACAGATAATTTCTATTTCTGTTTTAGTTTGGAGACCTAAGGCTTTTCGTTGGAATTTTTCCACGGTCTCAACCTAATCTATTTTTCTCTTATTAATAATTTTTGTATTTTATGAAAAATGATATTGTTGTACCTATTGGCAGTATAAATAAATGTTTTGTTTTCAATGTAATACTTTGTTCAATGTAATTCTTAGGCCCACACAATTTATTGTTAAGGGGGGCGCGAGAAGCTTTCATTTCAACAAAAGGGAGGCGTGGTACAAAAAAGAAATGCCAAATGCGCTAGCTCGGAATCGGAAGGTTTGCCTGGTTTGAAGGAACAGAATCTAAGGAGGAAGAGAAAGAAGAAAAAAATTCTGATTAGACCAATTGATGAGTACACTCAGTAGTAGATAAAAACATAACCGAAATATATTGTCACATTCAGTATTAACAACTAAAACATAATTTTGATTTGAATTTTTAAATTAGAGCATAGCTTCAGAAAAGAATTTCTTTTTAATCAGGAAAGAAGTCCTACACATACATCACAAAAATATTTACAATATGAATAGACTAAGTTAATATCTTGAAAATGGAAAGGTCAGGAGCTTTGTAGACGAGAGAATGTGGACAAAATGAATACGGCTGTAAAATAATGTGATATCAAAATATTTTTAAAAAACCCAGGAAATAAAAAAAGTAATCAAAATCTTGGGTGAAAAAAATCTTGATCTGGTCAAATTGAGTGATAGTAAAGAATTGGTGTTCGGAAATTTTAAAATTTATTTTATTCTATTTTAGGTAGTAAAATTATCAATTATTATAATACTAACATTATCGCGGTTGGACGCTTGTAACAGTGGGAATGCTTGTAAGAGGATCAGAGATAACTCCAGACATCCCAGGCTATATGTAATCTCCAACCTCCATTCACTGCCAACAGTAGCCAATATCTCGCGTACATGTTGGGATTTAGATTGACACAACATCGCAAACAGTCGAAATAAATATTTAAAATAATTACATTATTTTAAACAGCTTCGATCCCATGGTTGTTTTTTGGAACGAATAATGAAGCAACAAAGACAGGACGTGTGGAAGGGAGATTGAAACAAAAGCTTTGTTATCAGTTTGGAACAATAGTGAATTTGTATTGGCAATTATTCCGCAGGTTATTGCTTCGAGTTGAGTTACAAGTTATCACATTTTATTCATTTCCCTTTTACTTTATTTCAAAAAATACAAGTTATCCTGAGCTTTAGAATGGAAAAGAGAATGTAATTATAGAAAATGTATATACTTCGGTAATCATTTCATCTAGAAATGAACGTTCCAACAAACATAGAGTCATCTATACATCGAAATGAAATTTGAATCTTTTATTACCTGATGAAAAGATTAAAGAAATCTACTCATTACCCATAATTACATTCTCTTTTCCATACTAAGTCATGATAGCTTGTAATTCAACTTGAAGCAACAACCTGCTGAACAGATACCTTTGTTTGAGCTAATGATTCTTCTTTTCCTTAGTTTAACTCTCAACTCTTAACCTTTAGTCTCTCGCACGCTTAAGTTGTTTGGTTCATTTTGTTTTTGTTTGATGTTTTGTAAAATTTCTTCTTTCTTTACTGTTTGTCGTGAAACATGAGGCGTTATCGTGCGTAAGAGTATAGGTCCCTTCCGCATTACCAATGCAGGTGATTTTTTTATAAGTTTTTGTTGTATTATGTCAATATCCCTGCTGTACGATGCGGATGTGGAATTAATTATTGATTTTAAGTTTATTGGTTTCACCAGCTGAAAATTTCTTTTACCGTCGCGAATGGTTCGTTCGTCACATCACTCTTTTGAGAACGCAGTGTTAATATTTCTTGGGGTAGCAAGTGTCCAAGATTATACTAAAAAAACAACAACGAAAAACACACGAAGATCCCATATTTTTATGGCAATATATGATGCTATACTAAATAGTGTTCCTTCAATTTTAGTTATAGTGATAGTAAGCATCTGTAAATACAAACTAGCAAATAACAGAATTCCTCTTTTAATTTTAGATAATAAAAACGGGCATTTCATATGAAATGGTAGAATAAATGATAGCTTGAGAAATAAAATGGGAGGTGCTTTGCAGGTCTGTTTCGTTATATAGTTCCTCCCGAGACCCTTGTACCTCTCCCTCCCTTTATAAGAATCGAATTATACAAAAGTAATTCTTCCATGTTTTTTAGGATATTCATTCAACTTCGCAAATTAAGCATATTTATTAGTTGTTTAAAAAGAGGCGAAAAGTCCAAAATTATATGCAGGAATGGTTTAACTCTGAAGGAAACGAAACAAAACACTCTAGAAGAAAATTAAGTGAAGTGAATCCATTCGCGTTGTGTTAAGATAAAGGACTGAAAGAGCTTTACACGTCTCCGCTTCTGAGTTAGAGCTGTCTCTACAGCGATCTTGTATCAGTAACACTTTTCTCTCTATTCAGCTCGAATGATTTAGAGCTTGATATTTAAACTATGTAAGATATATTCGTAAGCATAGGATACTGCGTCTCTAGGCGGAGTAGAGGACCTACATTATTGAACTTATGAAAAGTTATGAAAGTGGGAAGGCCACTTACGAGATTAAATTTTGAATATTCGATGTGTAAATAAAAGTTTTAGGTATTACAGAAAACTTTGTAATTTTCTCTCGAAACGTTGTGTAAATCGACAAAGCTCAAAAAAGTAAAGTTTTACAGACCGGATATTATGAACTTAGAGTTTGAAGACTCCAGGTATATTACGAACAAATTTTCTTCAAAATCGAATAATTTATTCAATTTTTTTTTTCTTCTTAAAATATTGAGAAAAAAAAATCAATGTAAAACTATATTTCGAATTTATTTAATGATTACTGTTTATTAGTTGTTGCTGTATATATGCGTATGTTAGTTATTGATGAGAAAGTGTAGGTAGTCATGATACCCAGTACAGTTGGTCTTGGTGTAGTAGTCAATCCACCGATGCTAGGAGCTCAGTTAGAGACTTCAGACTAAGGTTAGAATCTCAGCAGTAAACAACAATGACATCCCTCCTCCTCTCAACAAGCCTCCTGCATTAGTTATCTAGTCTACTCTCTAATAGCATTGTTTTAGCCTAACAAAACATGTTCTATCTAATAATGTTCAAGGAAACTTCAACAGGATTTTTCGGAATAGGATTAGTTTAAAGTAATGAATAAACACTACATTTCGTTGCTTTGTTTAGCACGTTAATAAGTATAATACATATTTATATATAATATCTCTCTATTATATAAAACACTTTTTAATGACGTAATATTTTATTGGAAGGAGCGGAGTGGCTCAGAGCTATAGAGCTGAGTTGCAGTGCCGAAGGTCACGGGTTCACATCCTGCTGACGGGAAATTTTATTTAATCTGTTAAATTTAAATGGATTTTATGTAACCTAGGAGCCTCCTGGGGCTCACCCAGCACTCTAAACATGGGTACCGAAAATAGAATAGAAATAGAAAAATCTGGCGGTTGGCCAGACAGATCATACAGCTGCACAATCGTTATCTACGAAACAGTACAGTCTCTATGATGTGCTGAACCAAGACCCTTCATCGGTGTAGCGATACAGGTATAATGTCTAGAAAAATATGAAATGAATGCGCGCTCCAATACCCGGGATAAATGGTTATTTATTGTTGCGGGAATAATAGAAGGCTCCAAACCACTCCTCACTACCTATAAAAATCCTTCTTAAGGGTGGCGCTACCTTTTAGGAAAATGGAAAAGTACGTCCTACCTGTTCGGAATACCAATCGAGAAACCTCAGAGTTCGGGTTCGGGGTTGGGGAGTGTTGAGTTTGGCGAGGTAGTTAGGACACACTTGGTTACGACCCGAAGCTTGTAAATATAGCAACTTGTTCCGATTTAGCTTCCAACTTGGATTTAGTTTACGGGGGAAGTTTACTATTTTATAAACATTTTATCTGTATCAAACAGCGATTACCAGAGTTATATTATAGAGGTACGTAATTACTGTGAACGGCATAGTGCTATTAATATTCTATTGAAGGTGTGTATACATATAAAAGGTAAACACCAGTGAAGGGCCGCTTACCAGGATTAGGATAAGCATATTTATGTCATTACATCCGATTTTATTAACAAATCAATTCATACAATATGTTACCACGCTTATAATTTACTGATAAAAGGAATTAAAAATTCATAGATGTACTAAAGCTTCAATGTTTGCCATCAATTTTGGATGTTTCTATCGATGATATGTAAATAAGAGTTTGTTTGTTTATTTAAGGTCACTTAATACTGAGTTAATCGGACGATGCTACTGTGAGAACTCTAAATTTTGCTTATCCAGGTTTAATTAGGATAGGGATTTTCAATGAGTACCTGACATCGTAAATGCCTGGGACACCCGCTTAACGCCCCTGTCGAAAGATGGCATAACCGAGGATTTTTACTCTCTTTAAAAATTGTATTTTGTAATATTATATAATTATTTTACTATAACATTATCGTAAACAGTATAGCACGATTAATAATCTATTCGTTTATAATAATTGTATTTATTATTATTGCCGTAAAGCAAGCGAGAGTGTTTAGATAAATAAAAATATATCCTTAAAAAAATTCCTGGGTCATCTAACGGGTTGCGAACCCGCGATCGTGGGCTTAGTAGGTTGTTATACTAACTACTATACGATAGATATAATATATAATATATTCAAAACATCACACTACAATTAAAAGTAATTTGTTCTGTGTTTAATGAACCCAGTGCCTATCGAAAATTTATAAAATCAAAAACTAGTGACATTTTTACTTTCATCTAAATATTTTGCAAAAACCACAAGGGTGTCTTGTATTCCGTTATTATTGGAATTCCATTTTCGGTAGTTGGTAGCAAATCCAGTAATATAACCGAAATATTCGATACACCTAGATTCGAGTCTTGGAAATATCTGATATTCTACATTAACAGGACCATTCATTTATATATTAATATTAATTTAATGTGAATTCGAATCCTAATAATTACTTCATTACCTCATTGATTTTTTTCTAATCCGTATTAACATATCCGGTTTAATTATATCCCACCCGCTCAACCTTAATTAACAGCTGATTCATAATTAGTTTTGTATCATTTCCTGTGATGAGGTATTTGACGAAGTCGAATGAAGCTTAATAATGAACGAATTCAGTTAAGCGCAATTAGAAATGTGTGAAATAACATTATCCTATTGTGAAAGTTAAGAAAATAGCGGCTATTCATGGCCTTCTAAATTAATTCTATTCAGGTGGCTGTAATGAGCTATTGAGGGAGGAGGAGTTATCTAGTTGGCAGAGCATTATATTACGTCACTGCGGATCGTAATCATCGGATATTGTACGCTACTGTCCGTCATCAGCGGTCCTATCTCCGGTAGGTTATGGAGGGGCAGGTAGCTCAGCTCAGGTCGCCAGGCAACCTCATAGCCGGGTATTCTCATTGGCTGGATATAACCATTCAACCATGATAGATAATATAACCCATCTAAACGAGGCAGAGATAATAAATCGGTGCCTAGTTTTTTATCAATAAGGTGAATTTGAATATAGCAATAGCTCAAATAAATGTGTTCTACAGAGTTATATATGTGTGTTTTATCATTCGCTTGAACAATATTCTCTTCGTTGCAGTGCATTGCATATTACATATGCTGGTCTGCTGGCTAATCGGGCGACAACGGGAGCTCTAAATTTCGCCTATCCAGGTTTAATTAGGGATTTTTAACGAGTACCTGACATCGTACAGGATCGGGACCCCCGTTTGACGTTTAAGGACAGCATAACCAAGGATTTTTTATCCCCTTTAAAAAATCCTAGGGCCACGTGCCGGGATACGAACCCGCGGTCTTGGGTTCAGTAGTTTGTTATGCTAACCATTAGACCACATGTCGCCACCCTGACGGAGTGATTACATTTTGGCATAGCGTGATGGAGTTTTGGGCCGATACCATTCCAGCTGTTTCCTATTACTCAAAAAACAAACAAACAAAAAACAGCACCAATTTGAGATACATGCTTGTTGCATTATGAATTTGACCGTGTCCAAGTATAACCACACAGGGTCTTAAGCTCAGTTAGTGGTAGAGAATTAAGTCATTGAACAGTGCTGAAGACACTCACCAAGAAAACTCATCTAATATCTGCATATTTCGAAACATTTCCAACAATCAATTACTAAACAAAAATATATAGTTTTCTTTTTTTATAATTATTGGTCATTTTTTATGAGTTATAAATATTTTTATTTTTTAAAGAGAAAAGATAGGCCCTCGACCGAGATTTGAACCCGGAACCTTTGTCTCACCGTGACATCGCTCTGCCAATTGAGCTATCAAGGCCCCTCCCGGTCGAGGACTAACCTTCTCTCTTTTAGATCCTAAAGCCCCAGTGTACTCCCGCCATTTTTGCGATGAATACACTAGAACGAAATTCTTTGAACATTAATTTTAATTTAGGATCTTATTGACTTTCGTCATATTATTATTTATAATTTTTTTATAATTATTGGTCATTTTTTATGAGTTATAAATATTTTTATTTTTTAAAGAGAAAAGATAGGCCCTCGACCGGGATTTGAACCCGGAACCTTTGTCTCACCGTGACATCGCTCTGCCAATTGAGCTATCAAGGCCCCTCCCGGTCGAGGACTAACCTTCTCTCTTTTAGATCCTAAAGCCCCAATGTACTCCCGCCATTTTTGCGATGAATACACTAGAACGAAGTTCTTTGAACATTAATTTTAATTTAGGATCTTATTGACTTTCGTCATATTATTATTTATAATTTTTTTATAATTATTGGTCATTTTTTATGAGTTATAAATATTTTTATTTTTTAAAGAGAAAAGATAGGCCCTCGACCGGGATTTGAACCCGGAACCTTTGTCTCACCGTGACATCGCTCTGCCAATTGAGCTATCAAGGCCCCTCCCGATCGAGGACTAACCTTCTCTCTTTTAGATCCTAAAGCCCCAGTGTACTCCCGCCATTTTTGCGATGAATACACTAGAACGAAGTTCTTTGAACATTAATTTTAATTTAGGATCTTATTGACTTTCGTCATATTATTATTTATAATTTTTTTATAATTATTGGTCATTTTTTATGAGTTATAAATATTTTTATTTTTTAAAGAGAAAAGATAGGCCCTCGACCGGGATTTGAACCCGGAACCTTTGTCTCACCGTGACATCGCTCTGCCAATTGAGCTATCAAGGCCCCTCCCGGTCGAGGACTAACCTTCTCTCTTTTAGATCCTAAAGCCCCAGTGTACTCCCGCCATTTTTGCGATGAATACACAAGAACGAAGTTCTTTGAACATTAATTTTAATTTAGGATCTTATTGACTTTCGTCATATTATTATTTATAATTTTTTTATAATTATTGGTCATTTTTTATGAATTATAAATATTTTTATTTTTTAAAGAGAAAAGATAGGCCCTCGACCGGGATTTGAACCCGGAACCTTTGTCTCACCGTGACATCGCTCTGCCAATTGAGCTATCAAGGCCCCTCCCGGTCGAGGACTAACCTTCTCTCTTTTAGATCCTAAAGCCCCAGTGTACTCCCGCCATTTTTGCGATGAATACACAAGAACGAAGTTCTTTGAACATTAATTTTAATTTAGGATCTTATTGACTTTCGTCATATTATTATTTATAATTTTTTTATAATTATTGGTCATTTTTTATGAATTATAAATATTTTTATTTTTTAAAGAGAAAAGATAGGCCCTCGACCGGGATTTGAACCCGGAACCTTTGTCTCACCGTGACATCGCTCTGCCAATTGAGCTATCAAGGCCCCTCCCGGTCGAGGACTAACCTTCTCTCTTTTAGATCCTAAAGCCCCAGTGTACTCCCGCCATTTTTGCGATGAATACACAAGAACGAAGTTCTTTGAACATTAATTTTAATTTAGGATCTTATTGACTTTCGTCATATTATTATTTATAATTTTTTTATAATTATTGGTCATTTTTTATGAATTATAAATATTTTTATTTTTTAAAGAGAAAAGATAGGCCCTCGATCGGGATTTGAACCCAGAGACAAAGGTTCCGTCTCACCGTGACATCGCTCTGCCAATTGAGCTATCAAGGCCCCTCCCGGTCGAGGACTAACCTTCTCTCTTTTAGATCCTAAAGCCCCAGTGTACTCCCGCCATTTTTGCGATGAATACACTAGAACGAAGTTCTTTGAACATTAATTTTAATTTAGGATCTTATTGACTTTCGTCATATTATTATTTATAATTTTTTTATAATTATTGGTCATTTTTTATGAGTTATAAATATTTTTATTTTTTAAAGAGAAAAGATAGGCCCTCGATCGGGATTTGAACCCAGAGACAAAGGTTCCGTCTCACCGTGACATCGCTCTGCCAATTGAGCTATCAAGGCCCCTCCCGGTCGAGGACTAACCTTCTCTCTTTTAGATCCTAAAGCCCCAGAGAGAAGGTTAGTCCTCGACCGGGAGGGGCCTTGATAGCTCAATTGGCAGAGCGATGTCACGGTGAGACAAAGGTTCCGGGTTCAAATCCCGGTCGAGGGCCTATCTTTTCTCTTTAAAAAATAAAAATATTTATAACTCATAAAAAATGACCAATAATTATAAAAAAATTATAAATAATAATATGACGAAAGTCAATAAGATCCTAAATTAAAATTAATGTTCAAAGAACTTCGTTCTAGTGTATTCATCGCAAAAATGGCGGGAGTACACTGGGGCTTTAGGATCTAAAAGAGAGAAGGTTAGTCCTCGATCGGGAGGGGCCTTGATAGCTCAATTGGCAGAGCGATGTCACGGTGAGACAAAGGTTCCGGGTTCAAATCCCGGTCGAGGGCCTATCTTTTCTCTTTAAAAAATAAAAATATTTATAACTCATAAAAAATGACCAATAATTATAAAAAAATTATAAATAATAATATGACGAAAGTCAATAAGATCCTAAATTAAAATTAATGTTCAAAGAACTTCGTTCTAGTGTATTCATCGCAAAAATGGCGGGAGTACATTGGGGCTTTAGGATCTAAAAGAGAGAAGGTTAGTCCTCGACCGGGAGGGGCCTTGATAGCTCAATTGGCAGAGCGATGTCACGGTGAGACAAAGGTTCCGGGTTCAAATCCCGGTCGAGGGCCTATCTTTTCTCTTTAAAAAATAAAAATATTTATAACTCATAAAAAATGACCAATAATTATAAAAAAATTATAAATAATAATATGACGAAAGTCAATAAGATCCTAAATTAAAATTAATGTTCAAAGAATTTCGTTCTAGTGTATTCATCGCAAAAATGGCGGGAGTACACTGGGGCTTTAGGATCTAAAAGAGAGAAGGTTAGTCCTCGACCGGGAGGGGCCTTGATAGCTCAATTGGCAGAGCGATGTCACGGTGAGACAAAGGTTCCGGGTTCAAATCTCGGTCGAGGGCCTATCTTTTCTCTTTAAAAAATAAAAATATTTATAACTCATAAAAAATGACCAATAATTATAAAAAAAGAAAACTATATATTTTTGTTTAGTAATTGATTGTTGGAAATGTTTCGAAATATGCAGATATTAGATGAGTTTTCTTGGTGAGTGTCTTCAGCACTGTTCAATGACTTAATTCTCTACCACTAACTGAGCTTAAGACCCTGTGTCACGGGGTCAAAAAAAATATATAGTTTTCAGTTGAAGTATAAACTCAATAGGTTTCGTCATTTTACTTTATATGTTAAATAATCTCAAATTATGTAATAAAATCATTATATATATATATATATATATATATATATATATATATATGTGTGTGTGTGTGTGTGTGTGTGTATAATATACGCTGTAATACATTTAATGTACCTATATTTTTAACATAGTAGCACACATAACGAATACAAACTTTTCTCATACTTACTAAAGGAGGGGGGGGAAAGGCAGATGGTATAAATATTATTTTGTTTACAGAAACAGGAGATAAAACAACTAAAACAACAATTAGAGAGTTCTGACAGCTGTAGGGATATTGTTGACAAAGTTCCTGAATAAGTTTTTGACCGAATCCCGACAGGCACGACAAATAACTATGCCTGTTCTGTTGTTGACCTCACTAGTAGTCAGCTCCTAAGCCTAAAGCACAGTCATGTTGTCAGTGGAAAAAGTGGAGTTGTTGCAAACACGTATCAAATTTGTTATTATCTCTCTTAAGACGGAGAAGAAATAATGACAAAGAATGCATCAGTAATACAAGCTTTGAGGGTTCTTAACCACTTGGTATGGTGAGTTTTCAATAAAGAGAATAAAACATGTTGAAATAAGTTAAATACAATAACGACCATAAGAAGAAAACGTTATTAATTTTATTTTATTTACAAATATATTACTTCCTAATTATTATAAGAAAATTAAGCATGTTTTATGACTATTAAAAATAAACATACAGTAAATGACAAGTAAACTATTCGAAGTTTCTATTTGTGTCTTAGATATTACATATCATGGATAAATCGGATCTCGATAGTTGAAAATTATTGTTTAAAAAAAAATTGTTCGCAAAACGTTTTGCCAAATTTCATCTGCTACTTCAGGTTATACATGAAACCCCGTTATTTCCTACATGAATATTTTCAAAAATCGTATAAACAATTATTAGAAAAGGAGGGAGTGATTACCTATTGATTATTTAATTAATGTAAACATTGGGAGTAATGTTGTTCACAATAATAATTTTAATGTCTCTTAAATTTTAAAAATTGAAGTTGATTACGATTGGCGGAGATGGAAAATGGCAACCGAAATATCTAGGCATCATAGACTACCCTATTCAGTAGTCCGAGAGATAATGGGTATTCAAAATACCATTCTCGAAAAAATCACCATTAAGCTTTTTGAGTGATTTGGACGCCTACTGAGGATGGAGAGTAATTGAATACCCAAAATGATCATGCACTGGCGCTCTGAAGGAAGAACCAAAGAAAGAAGCCGACCAAGAATTTCATGGATGAACCAAGTCCAGGAAGACATGGCAGGATATGGCCTGAATGAAGAAGATGCACGAGACAGGAAGACCTAGGAAAATGTACTAAAATTTCGTTCGGGAAAACCTCAACTTTGGGGAAACTTTGATTAATAAAAAAAATTTAAGTTATTAATTCCTTACAATTTAGAGAGAGGGAGGGAGGGAGGGATGGTGAGGGAGGGAGGGAGAGAGGGAGAGGGAGAGAGGGAGAGAGAGAGAGGGAGAGGGAGAGAGAGAGAGGGAGAGGGAGAGAGAGAGAGGGGGGGGAGGGGATTTATTCTGCGGAATTCGAAACTAATAGTGTCCCTTTAGTGGATAAAATTCACCAATCCTGGATATCTTCAAGAAATGCCTGCTGTAAATACGACAGAAGATAAGCGAGGAGAGAGGAGACAAACTAGCACAAGTAACGCGGACACGATAAGAGAAACTGTGATTTGTCAGTAGCAGTTATCGGGGACAAATGACGGCATTAGAGTAACTGCTCCCCTCATCCATCAGCTCCCTAGCGTATGTAGTGCCTCATATCTTCTTCTGTCTTAAATTTGTATAAGGTCATTAATAGTCGGTTACACATTATAGAGGAAATAATATTCCTTATATAAATTATATTTAAAAAGAAAAAATTGGAGAAAAAATAACTTAAAAAATAAATATGTCCTATTTTAATTGACAGGAATAAACTAAGGTAAATTGCCAAAAAAAATGTATAAGAAATACATTGAATTATAGTTTAATGAATCTAAACATTAAGTAAGTAATTAGATGTTTAGCCTTGTTGAAAAATCCTGCACGATATTTGTGAAAGTAATGTTGCTTATAGGATTTTTACAATTTAAGAGTTACTGATAAAATTACACTCTGATAAAAAGTTAAGAGTTCAAAGAAAATCAATATAATTAATGCAATAGAGAAGTCCCAAAATAAAAAACACCGAGCTCAGGATCCTTATCAACGTTTTGAAAACTACTGAATTTTCTTCCAAGAAAATATATTTGTTTTTACTGTGAAAGCTTGCTTCCTACAGATAGAACAACGATTGGTTGGCAAACTGATTTAGGCGAGTGCTTGCAATCCTAAAATCAGACAGAGAAAGTAGAAGAAACTTCATAAGAATCAAAGATTTTAAAATGAACTACAAATATGTTGATGGCATTAACAATTAAAATAAAACCGTTATGGGAGTAAAAGAAGATGACATTCATAAACAAAATATGTTTATTTTGAAGCCTAATTAAGTTGTTCAATAATTTTTTTGTTTGTTGTTTTCATAAAATTACATTTTTTTCAATTTTCACCAAACTCGTGTTTTAGAATATGTCATGCTTAAATACTTTTAAGGCTCTTAAAAATAGCTGTAGGACTTAGCTATTCAACAGGAACCTCTCAAATTTGCAAACATTTTCATATTATCAATCATTTATAACGAGGTTATTTAGGACGAGGAGAAAGATTTAGATTGAAACAATCAATAAAGTCAATAATAATTCAAGTACACCCGAGAGTTGACAGCTAAAATCTCTTTGAGGTTAGGTATCAAAAACGCGATATTGATAATTATAAATTATATTGATTACAAATATAAAATTAATGAATAAAAGACTTGGACTCTAAGCAAACCATACCAATCTGTCATTTTCAGCTTTTAATAAAAAAAAAAACATTTCAATCGTGTAGAGCATGTATCTTGACATGTACGCAGATGATAATACAATGAACGAAGTAACCCTTCGATATAGTCAATGTTACTAGCGACAAGATCCTTGTGTACTTCGCTACACCGGATCCGGAGCAAGACATTTGGCCTGCCCAAGAGGGGGAGGATATAGAAGGCACATATTGACCTGGCTAACATTTGCCATGTATCGATCACCTCTTTGCCTCCATCATTGAGCAATGTATCTCACTCCCTCTGTCCTGTAACCCTATTGGATTACAGGGGAGCACTCTTATATACACGACAATACCTAACTTAACCTAAGTTGGGTATTTTAGAGATCATAAAATTAACTTAAGATGTGCAGGGCTGTTCAGTGTTTAGAACGTGTTGTAAAATAATTTGTAAATATTCAAGTCGAGGCGATAGCTAATATTTCAAAATAATATGTATAAATAACAAGCATAAGCTTCTAAACCAGATATAAATAAGTAATGGTAAATAATTAGTTTTGGGTTAATAATTTTAGAGATGGTAGCGAAGTAGCTCAGCGGTAGAGAGCTGAGTTGCTGTGCTGAAGGTGATGGGTTCAAATCCGGGTGTGACAGATCTGTGACAGGCCAGGGATGGACCTTGTAAGATCCGGAGACCCCCCTAGGGCTCATGCAGCATATATTAATTGAGTAACCTTAATGGAGAGACGCTTGAATTCCCGATCTCCAAAGCCATTTGTACTCAGGTCCGGTCCCCGTGCTCTCAGCCCCACTTACCAAGATGACCCGCATCGATATTGATTTTATTTTACAACGAAACAACACAATAATAAATAAAAAAAAAACATATATAGCCAGAATAAAACTGCTAAGCACACAGCCATAATCTAAATTACATTAGTACTACTAACTAACTGCCAGATTAACTAATTAGTTAGAAATTCTTTTAATATATCAAATTAATTTATTAGATAAACCCTTGATCAAGATTCTGCTTTGTGCATATATCCGGCATAAGCCCAGAAATGCAAACTGTGTTATATCATACATATGACTTGAATAATTTATTTTTATCTTAACATTATTATTTTTGAAAACATTATGAAATATAGTATGTGATTCTTGTTAAAATCTTATCTCAATTTTATAAATAATTATCCATTCATTAGTATAGTGCGTGTGGTTTATTACTGCTTACAGTTATTATATTATAACACCAATACAATGATCGTTTTTTTTTCAATGGCAATTAAGATGTATTAATTGAGGTCTCCACGTATTTTATTCTTCTTCTATCTTATGAAATAAAATCGTCGCTTCTGTATTTTTATCAATACGGAATTTATATAAGCAATTATTACCCTATGAAATAATTATTATTTCAAATATTTTAGCCTGAAAACCTTCCTTTAAGGATCATTTATATTTATATGCGAAAGTAACCCTAAAACACAGCCACCTGATGCAGGCAGAGAAGGTTCTGAAGGTAACCGAGGAGCCAAATCCATCTCCTGAGCAGCCCGCCGGTTCTCACAGAACTCTCAGAGCTCCTTGTGATATATTACACCGATAAATATCCCTCGCCAACCGTTACTTGGAGAGTTCGCTCATATTTTTCGGCTTCGATCTTGCGAAATAACACCAAGAAAAAGTAGTGAAATTATATCAATTCTTTAAATCCATTTTTTTTTTAATTTTCAAATTATTTATGTCAGTGAGTATTAGCTCTATTAGCTCTATCCTTCACTACAGTCATCAAAAAGATAATTAATTTTTATACCAATTTTCTTAGGATAAAACTCATTGAGGAGTTATACATCAAAAAAATAATTTATCCAAAAAAAATTCAATTTTTTAAAAATTATTTTTTAATTATCTCAGAGACACGAGGATGGTAATGAACTTAAATAAACTGAATGATGTTTAGATGTAAAACATAAATTTATAAAATATATTACCACTATTTTATGCTACTTTTAACACATCGGTATGCAAAATATAAAACTATATAAAACAATATTATCTCTCGTAACTAACTTAAACAGGTTATAAGATTAAGAAGAACTTGGCATGTACTAAGGCTGTCAGAACAAATTAGAGTTAACAATTATAATATGGAAACCCAATGAAAAAAAGGAGAGAGCCTTCTAAATGATATTGGGAATCACAAGAATTTCTACAGATATTATCGCTTAATATTGAAGTGCCTATACCATACGAATGTAAAATTCTTGATTCCAAAAAATTTAACTAAGAAAATATTATTAAGAGTCAAAACCTAAATTAATAAGGACAAAATCGAAGGCCTAATATTTTACAAGTCAGCGAAATATTTGTAGGTATATATAAAATTAATGGATACTGATCTATAAAAGGTTTTATTATATGGATATATATAAAAAAAGTTATATGTTCAATGGAAATATATGGCATAAAATATAAAGTATAGATGATAGAAAAATTGCAAATATTATAAGGATATTATCTTAGTGAGGTCAAGTGTAAAGTTTATAGTTGCTAATATAAAATAACACTCTAAAATTCCTTTTTACTATTATTTATGTGTGAATCTTGTTTACTACCATGCACTTCGGCCTAAAAAGGCCCATTGTGCTTGAATCCTAAAGATCCTTCTGAGAAATTTTAGATAGTCTTTAAATCTCAGTTCTTGAAGTCCCTTGTGTCCGTTCGACTTTATACATTCAAAGAGAAATGCCAGGGGGTTTCGTCCTCCTTATTGCACTAAAATCCCTTAATTAAATCAATCTCCTTTTGTGAGATTTACGATACTTTTATGTTATTATACTAGTAGAAAACGTACATGTACTGTTAAATAGACATTTTCCAAGTGTCCGACTCCCTGTGGAATAATAAACTAATCGGATTCTAAAATATGAATAAGATCTCTATCTTACTCATTAATAATAATTATACTTTATCTTAGCTATGGGTAGTGGGTAAGATTCTGAACTGTTTATCTCCAGCTTCATCATCGGCTGTGTCAGTTAATTATTTATTTTGTTATCAAATGTGGAACACTCCAACGGGGTCCGTAGATACGGGATGTACCCAACCTTTAGAAAGTAGATACTCTTATTTGAGAAAAATCCGGCAAACATCCAAATTGAGGTATGGACAGGACACCCCTGAACAACCATTAAAACCGATTTTGTATTATATTATATATAACTATCAATCGTTTCTCTACATATAATTATTGTTATCTTATTTCGATTATATTCTTATTTCTTTTACTCTCGTTTTTTTTATATATTGTCGTTGGAGGTGATTCGCAATTGTTCTTCATTATTTGCTTTAATTATTTCTCATTTGTTAGTTTAATTGTATTAATTAATTAAGTGTATTTAAATTATACTCTAAAACACACTAGCTTATATGCTAATACTTGTATTGTAACTCTAAAGGGACTTGTTCCAGAATAGACACTTTATAATAATTATTATTATTTTTATTATTATGGAAAAGTAAAGTAACTAACAATCACTGATACAAGAATCTATATAGATTCTAGAAGTAGGCATTGTTTCACAATATAAAATTTATGAAAGGTAAATAGAATGCAAATTCACTGAACTAGAACCAATATTTCATTGTCAATCCTATAAAAACCGTACATAATAAAATATTGCCAACAAAACTAAAGAAGTAGTGTCAAAAGTATATTTCATTAATTAAAACTAGGTAAAAATTCGCTGTAATAAATTAAATTTTTAGAAATAAAATAAAAAATATATCATCATTAATAGTATCATAAATTACCGTTTTATTTATTTATTTATTTATGTATTTAATAATTAAGTATTTTCCGCTTTATTATCATTAGCATTAATCATTAATATACCTATCAATTTCGAATCATTCTTATTAATTATTGTTCCCTTATATTATTATCATTCAGTAATGGAGCCCTTAGATTAAATAAATATATTTATATAATAAATAATAATGTTACAAATATAAAACTTTTGGCCACTGCCTTGAATACTCGACCCGCAGCGCCGTTCAGTAATGCGGGTCAAATCTAACGTATCACCTGAGATTGAAGGCGATTGAGTCCATTCTCTCCGTCCATTAATTGCATACATTATATAATATATATTATTTAGTCATATTGTTATATGTTATATAACGATTGTAATAATTTGTAGGCTATATTATAAAATCTAGTATTCTTTATTAATAAAAATTGATTCAAACAATAAAAAAAATAAACTCTTGATTAATAGTTCAGCTATGGGGAAGTAAAATAAATGACAAGTCATTATTGTTCTAATGAATCTCTTAATACTATTAAAAGTCATAAATATAAAAATTCAGATTGCGCAAGAAGAGAAAAATAATAGATGATAGATCGTTTCTCTATAGTTTTTATTCGTAGTTTAAAAGTGTTATTTAAAAAAGACAGATTATTCCAATTCTAATAACAGTGATCCTATAAATTTTTTACTTAACCGCTATAATTAAAGAAATATACTCTCTTCAAAAAGAAACTTTTTCGTTTTGAATTCCTATATTACGTAGTTTAAATATAAGAAAAATAGTCAAAATCCAAAATTTTCTGAGAGGATTGATTGAAATAATTTGATGAAAAAAGTATAATAGGGCATTTGTTAAATGAAATACCACAATCTATATCTAATGAAATTAAATCCAACTAATCAGATCATTTTCTTAAGCAAATTAATAAAATAAATAATGTTTTTTAGATGATTTTGAATCTAGTGAATGAATCTTATGTCGCTAAACAAACAAATCACCAAGTCCAAAAGTTGCAAATTGTGAACATTTCAAATCGGAGTTCATATTTTCAATGATTTAAACTGACGAATATGACAATGGCACTAATTTGATTGGGAACATGTATTTAAACCAATCCGACATAAATAATCGTCCTGGAAAATTAACTTTGAGAATTTTCAATGAACATGACGATGAATGAAGATGACAAGGTCTGGATAAATTCCTTCCATATATCTACCTGACGAAACATTTATCTATTTACCTATTTTACAGTTGTCTTAATTTCATTCTAATGATGTTTTATGGCAATGATATTAATTTGAATCATGCATGGTCATGTCGTAATGTATATATTAATGGTAACATATTCATATAATAAAAGGAATAACTTTAGTAATTAATATTTATATTTGTTTTAGTGGTTTTGTTGGGTAATAAATCCTGAGTGATCATAATGATTGCAAAGTTGATAATTCAGATATTGATTTTTATTAATGATTAAATTGCTAACAGTCGCGTTAGGAAGGAACTTTATTAAGAAATTTTGTGGAGACTGAAATAAATTCTTCATTAAATATAATATAATAATTATTGGTTAATCATCTTTAACATGACATCCTGATTTTAGTTTGAAAGTTAAATATTATATTAAAGAGCAGGAAACATAACTGTACATATAATGCCATCATTTCATGAATATAACTCATGATGGTTGTGTGGCTGTGACGGTGGGCCAAATCAGCTAACGCCATGACTATTGTTACCGTCAACAGTGACTAGAAGCATGTCTTGTTAATATTTTGTGGTATAACGGAGATCTCCAGACGTTAGGCATCATCCCAAATCTCTGAACTCGAGCAATCCTGTTGATTAGATTGCCTGGAACATGGCCAAGGCTTGAAAGTATAACTACATTGGAGAGCGGGTATCCTGTTTAGTTGGAAGGTGGATTTGAATATCGGATTGCAATATTCTTCGTTCCTGGAAGGATCCGATAAATTGGCAAAAAAGATGCCGGAGTAGGTCCAATATTGGCGGGTCGGCAACTTATTTATGGAGAGGTGATGAGGCGAGCAACCTATCGCCGGGTCCGGTGGAGGGCCGAGTGTCCAATTAGTCTGAGGGTCGTCTTCAAGGGTGTCCTAGATCCCTTCGAGGGTCAACCCGATCCCGGTAGAACAATAGCCCACTTAGTTATTATCAACTGCCAACATGATGAAAGTTGTAAATAAAATTGAGAGCAACAACAAAAATATTTAGCGATAAATATAACAAAAAATGACGACGTATTATAATAATGTGATAAAACTTCTTTAATTAGCAGGTATGAAAATAAAACAAAGATCCGAGAGCTTCGGAAAAAAATCGACGCAGAAGATGTAACAGAAACATCCTAACATAATGGATGGAAACTGAAAGCAGTAGCCAGATCATTCAAGAAGTAATCATTGGTGGTCAAATCAAGTTGTTTCTTAAATTATTTATTGAAATTTACTGCATTCTAATAATACAACAAGTAGATAGACTGAATGGTACGTTTTGGCATTAGATAAAGCAAATAGACAATATACCCTCAGGTCGTACTCAAATAACAAATCCAACATAGAAGCTCACGAGTCCATCTTCTTTCCAGGCTCCTTTAACACTGTAAAAACATGTTCGGAACCTGGTACAACAATAAAAGTTTTGTGGAGACTATTGGCCCAAGAAAAAACGTTTTTCCACGTATTTTGACAACATATTAAGAAACGTCTCTTCACCAGAAAATGAAAGCAAGCTGAATTAGTTAAGAATTGGATTTTTTATGAGAAAATAGGTTTCAAATGAGACTAATAGCAGCAGATTTTTGGAGCTGTCGGTTGGTGTGAACACAAGTTTCGCAACGGCTAGATAATACATTTCAATCAAACATGTTATTTTCAGCATAAGTGATTTTAGATTTTTCATCGAAAAATACTGAAGGACACCGCATCAAACACTAAGGAAAGTTAAAGCTAGGCAAACACCGACTTGGAACTTGACATTTAAAACCAACGGCGAATCCGATTCTGTGTGAGGTTAGTATCGATCCGTTGTTTTGTTTGTTTTTTAATTCAACAAGCCGTTGCTCCACAAATTTCAAAATTGTCTGGAAATGTATTCTTTTTTAACTACATGAATACTGGTTAAGACTCTCTTTGCTAACTCTGGTTCATAAGGTATCAGTGGTTCATAACCAAACCACCAAAAAACCTAACGTAACTTAACCTAAACTAAAAACCTAACCTAACCAACCCACCAAAAAACCATCCCTAACCTAACTAAACCAACAATCGAAACAGCCTTTGATTTGGAATGGATTGAAATGACTCCAGCGTTCGCAAAAGAACAATGAAAACCAGTTCCACCCCTAACCAAACCTAACCTAACTTAACACTAAAACCACCTAACACTCAAAAAAACTAAACTTGAAAAACAAAAACACAAAAGACAAAAACTAAACTTGAAAAACAAAGTAGGTATGTCCAACCGCAATGAATGCTAATTGACAACTTAAGAACAAGTAGCGTCGCAACGAAACTGTTCATGAGCAATGAAGGAGTGCGCATGCGCTGACGTGTCGACATGTTAAATGTCGACACATAAAGTATCTAAATCGTTTCGAACGTTTTTAAGAAACTTTTTTATTTGACCTTTGCGGATGCTGGGAGTCATGTCAATCGACTACAAATCAAAAGCTTTTTCGATTGATATATATGGTTGCCACCTAGCGGGGGGGACGCTAAATCGAATGTTAGCATAACAATGATAGGTCTAGTTTATCCCAATATTCGTGAAATTTATTCTTATTATTATACGTATCAAGATACACTACATAGATATTTATTAGCTATGTGTTTTTAAAAATCCATGGAAATCAGTGTTTAATAGGTGGTTCACGTATTACCATTATTTAATGACGTTTCAGTATTATTATATCAAGAATTATTCATAAAACATTAATCGCTTAAAATAAGTCAATCGATAATTATATATAAAAAAAAAAACAGAGATGACAGGAGGTTGATGTTGCGGGAGGCCTAGTCCCTACGTGGAATGTAGAGCCATCCATGTATGTGAATGTAAGAAATACAAATAAATAAATAATATATTTTAGATAAATTGACAATGTATTCACCTTCCCTGGCCTTGGAGTCTATCTGGGCCTGGAGAATGTTGATACCCGGGACCACGATGGCGGGGAGGGTCCTCGACCTCAGCAGCGGCGGCGGCATCTTCACCTGCTTCTCCGCTCCGGCCTCCTCTGCCAGGCATCTGCGATGAGGTGAAGAGAATTAATAAGATAATTATAACAATATTTTAAAAATTAGAAATTAAAAAATTGGTAAGAAAAGCTAGTGACAAGCTACGACACTCAAAGGTCGCGAGTTCGAATCTGGTAGATAACTTATATAATGAGCTAACACCAGCGATGGACCTGGTAGGATCTAGCCCAAGACAGACAACCCTTTTGGGACTTAAGAAGCGTGTATAAAGTTGGTACGATTAACTGATGGAAACATCCGGCGGTTGAGTGTTGTCACGGACAAATCACCTCCTTGCACAATCGTTCTTCAAGAAACCCTACAGCTGTGTATGTATTCAGCTTAAGATAATTCCTTATTGGTATAGGTTTTTTTTTAGTAGATAAAGTCTATATAGGTTGGATAGTGTAGTTACTATCATAGGTTAGAGTAGTTATAATTTATAATAGAATAGAAAAGTAACTTTATTTTGGGACATGTTTGTTATTCTAAAGTCCATGCAGAACAACAAACATGAACCAAATAAGAAGTATAATAGTTCATAACAGAGGATTTAAATAGAACTGTTTGTAGACATGTAGTTTTTTATTAAGATGCTTTTTGGAAGGTGGCATAGGTTGTTTGTTAAGAGTATGTGGTGTTAAGGTAGAACATGTACCGTTTTTAGGCGGTACTAAATAGGTAGTGTAGGTAACTATTATTGTTAGCCAAAGAGGGCATGTACCAATGTTGGCATTTTTAGTTAGGGCAGATTATTTTAAGTAGAACCTTTTTTTTTAAATATTGGGTAAGTTGTTAGGTAGGTGGTGTTGTTGGAGAGAGTAAGTACCAACCTACTAACAGGTAGTTTGGTAATTAGGAAAATCTGCTTAGTCAGGGTAGGTACTATTTTTCGGTAAAGTAGTTATAACTAAGAAGAGTATTTATTTTTTTAAATAAAGTGAGTGCATACTGTTGTTAGGTATATTAGAAAGTATATCGAAATAGTTACCCCAAAGTTGAATAGGTCGTGTTGTTTGATATAGTATGTACTGTTATTAGGTATAGAGTATACACCTCTGAGGTAGTGTATTTATTGTTGTTACATCACATAAATTATGTTGTTAGGTAAAGTATGTACACCAATCAGATAGAGTTGATACTGTTGCATAGAACACCAAAAATAGTTTCTGTCAGACCTGATTTATGTTTAGAACTAAGTCAGTGGAATAGAGCCATCGTTTTTAGTTGAATAGGTGCTTAATTGACTACATATAGATAAATATACATATTTTTGGTTGGTGCTATTAGGAGACGGTATTCAATTTAGAAGTGTATCGAGTCAGGTTATTTATTCGCCAAACTACTTGATAAAAACTACACCAATACTATGAAGCCATTTGTCGCGAGCTGAAAAATGTCGCTAAGTGACAGTATCGATAGTGTCAATTCACGAACTGACACTTTCGATAATTCTGTATTTAGTGAAGAGCCTCGATTCGGCTACAGTCCTCAGCTAAGCTTTATAGCAGCTATGTAGCTCGACAGCTCTCAGGGGAAATTCCGTTTTAATGAGCACTCTGTCGTATTATGGTATAGGGTTACACTTTCAAAACCTGAAGTAACGAGGAGTCTTTATTCTTAACGAATTTTCAACAACGTTCCAACATCATCCTTAATCCAGGTTTAGTACTGGCAGCTTCATTAAATAATATCGGATCGAATATCCCACATCTCACCGTTTTATTGCACAGGAAGCAGCAACTTTAAACCACACAATTCAGTATAAAATGTGTTTGATTAGCAAAGTTAGTGACTGCTTTAAAATGTTGCATAGCGATAGAATGGATTTTAGTTTTAACTTACCATAAATCGAGTGACATTGGAGTGAGAGTAATTTCATATAATAATTCATTTATTCTTTAGCATGATAATCCACGAGGAGCAATTTCTTCCATGGTGCATTTCTATTTGCCTTTATCAATGATATCATGTATTCATTATAGGAGTTCGGACTTCATTAATCATCAGGACATTTTACCAAAATGGTTGGTTATTAAAGCCAGTTTGGCAAAATATCTTACAGGGCGATCTGTGGTCTAGTGGTTAGCGTAGGAACCTACTAACCCAAGATCGCGCGTTCTTGGCCCTGCAGGTTGCTCAATGATTTTTAAAGGGAGTGAAAATTCCTCGGTGTTGCTGTCATTAGGAAGGGACGTTAAACGAAGTTCCCAAGCCTGTACGATGTCTGCTACTCGTTAACAATCTCCTACTTAAACCTGGACAGGCAAAATTTAGAGGTCCAACTGTACCATCATCCGAAAAGCCATAGCAGCATAAAGTGACGTTAAATGAATAAACAACAACAAACTATCTCGCATCATCATCCTTTCAAGCCTGATGAAACGGAAGATATCCTCCTCTCTATATAAATCGCATAGTTGCCAAATGCTTCAAAATAGCATAACGTGTCGCTAAATAAATAACGAAACGAATGTTAAAATGACTTTTTATAAAAAACAGAATACTTTTGCTATTTAAGAACGTGTAATATGTATAAAAAATAATAAAAAATGTTAATTTAAAGATTATTTTGCGAAGTGTTGTAGCTAATGATACAATTAAAGTTAAAATTATGTAAAAAAAAAAATAAGACAAAATAAGAAAGAATAACATGGAACTGAAGCAAATGCAAATGCTATAGCAATTAGTCGCGGCTGCTCCGGAATTATCCATTCGGGATTCCTCTCAACTTCATGCTTACGAGATAACCCACCATGAGCTTTTGGCATCAAATCAGGAAGAATATGGTGGGATACTTGAACTTGCCATGTATTACGAGTGAAAGCATCTTAGAATCTTAGGAGCTGTTTTAGGTTCGGTATGGTTCGATGGGATACGGTAATTTGTTTATTATATGGATTTTAATCGAGGATATTGTCATTGCTTTCTTGCAGTCAGCAATGTAAACTTCCTTGAATTTCCCTCCTCTTTTATGTGCCTTCAATCCTACATTAAAATATTGCTAGAAAGTGTAATTTGGTAGAGTAAATAGAGTCACTAGTTTAGTTCATAATTTATAATGTTAGTCCAATTTTATCACTCAAGTTAGTTAATATTAGATGGTCTTAATAAATTTCTTTTTTTGTTGCTAGTCATGAATCTCTTTGTTTACTGTTAGTAACAGTGACAAGCATACACTTACCCAATTGTTACTCTTTGATTCTATATTTTTTTTTCGGTTTTTCTAGACATATTTTGCCTAGTTTGCAAAAGCTTTACATTTCTTTTATAATAGGTAAGACGAAATCAAAATCTCCTGTGATGTGCTTCTTGATTAAATCTATTCCAAATATATCTAGCCCAATTATAGTTTTAGTATAAGCAAGAAAAAATAAAGTGTGCATACCATTTAGCCCCACTAAGGAAACATTACGTCACAAGTTTATGAGATATCACATATTGACCCAAGTGTTTTTTTATCCAGACAATCTAAAATATTTACAGATATACAAATTACTAATAAACTATTTTGTATGGGAGTCTAAATTGTATAGTAGTTCCTTTCAAAATTCAAAAATTACTTTTAAATAATAGATCTTTCTTGATAGTTAATCTAGTCATTTCATATTAGAAAGTCTCTTTATATACTTATGGTATACGATTTAATTCAACAATAGATAGATCTTTTCTTATAAATCAAGTTTCTGTTTGTCTCATCTCCAACAAGTTATAATTGATCTAAATACTTTTTTAAAGTTATAATACTAAACACTGATGAGACTCTTAAAATAATAATGATGGTTTCAGAAGACATTAGGTTAACATTCAACTTGGAAGTTAGGAGACAATAGTTAATTAAGTAAGCTTTTATCCGGGCCTAACCACTTATCAGTTAATGATAGAGTCGTCTTCCTAAAACCACTTTGTACGTAGAATCCTCATCCGTTGGAAGTTTCCATTTTCTAACGAGCTCTTTATGTTCCAGTTGAAGGTCCAGGGAATCGAATTAGCCGAAGAAGCTGAAGAGAAGACAGAAGCCGGGGGAGGAAGGTCTTTGTGGAGTTGATCTCGTTGCCACTCAACAGAGACTTCCATCGTTAGAACAACCTTGGAACAGAATGGAATACTAAATGAGTTGGGTTTTCAAAATTGAAGACTGCTTAGGGCCGAAGCTACTTAAGGTTTGCTTAAGGTAAACAAACTTTTCCGGATTAGGATAAGGACGAAAAGAACATGGACTTTTCAAAGCCCTTAACCAAAATTCCTTGGAATTAAAATTTACAAGCTATTTAGTGTACATTTTTATTGCTTAGCAGGTCAGAAAGGCTTTGGGATCTGTGGTAAATATATTCCGTGGTAAGTGGTAAATAGAGGTTACTTCAATCACTTTGAACCTACCTATAAATAATATGTTACTTTTACGTTTATTTAGCGAACACTTTTTTAAAAAATTAATTTATTCATTGAAATTTACAAGTGTATAGAAATATAACAAGTAAATGACCGGAAAGATACATAGTGGCATGGAAACAGACAAGTAACGAAACTACCCATTGGTAAAATTCAACCAACTACCAAATATAAAATTCAACTAAGAAGGTCACAAGGGCAAGTACTAGGAATTGAAGATGTTGCTAGGAAACGATTAGGTTTGAGTGGAAATGAAGTTTCATGAAGTTGAAATCACTAATGGGACATTAAGGTCATTATGGAATATTTTGTTCGTAACTGAGTAAGGAGCATTTACGAAGAATTCTGGATTGTAAGGATTTGATACGACAGGAATTCGATGACTTAGAGAAGCCCTAAAGCTCCACTCTCTATGTCCAAATGGGTCTATCAGAAAGAACTTCGATACTTTACTTTGCTAAGCATCGCAAATACTGAAGTACTAGTATTCTTAACGAAACACAAAATACAGCTATGTTCCTTATTATAATCCTGACTATAATACAACTGTTTCGAGACATTTCCATCCATTCGATTTCTACATAGCACTTCCTGAACTAAGACAGTAGGGCCACCGTACAAATTCAAAACAATATAGCAGAACTAATCACCGCTATATTAAACCTCCCACATACTCTTTTATGTTTTATTTTAGACGATTATACATATATATATATCACTTATGGTATGAATCATATTTGTTTATTCAAATCATCAGTCTATCCTTTTACACTAAACAAAACAATATTTTTACAAAATCGCTGTTAAAAATATACACACAAATATATATTATACAAATCTAACGAATGAATCTGATGAAGTTTTTCTTTGTAAATTTATTATATTATAACACAATTTTATAGTTCAATAAAGTATATCTTCTGATTTCAATAATCCTTTATCAATCAGTTTTCCTTCAGCGCCCTTTCTTTGGATTTATGAAAGCTCTAGTTTTATATACTCAATTAATTGAAACAATGGGGTGCGGAGTAGCTCAATATATAAATCCACGGTCTACTTATCTAAAGGGTTCCTGGTTGCTGCGATAAATTTAAGTTATTTGTTCTGATGACCGACCTCGATGAACCTTGTGAGATCAAAAAATCCTTCTGGGGCTCAGCTGGTATCTATGAAGTGTGTAAGCCTTTGTTTGAAGTTAAAATGGACGTGGAGCGTGAAATAGAGCCGACCTGTGGCTAAAACATTGTACGGTCCTTACCAAAAATATGTAAGGATATATGCCGAAGTCTTTTACAGAGGAAAGTTTGGAAAATTCTTGAGTATGGTAATGGTTCAAGTAGAGAGAATTCCTGGGACATTATCTGATAAGGAAGGAGAAAGGCACTTTATATTATGAATGGGCGATATCTAAGCATAATCAGCACATCCTAAAAAACTTAGACGAGTAAAATTGATTTTCCATTAAGATTAAAATATATTTTCATTTATCCATCACCATCAAAAAATCAACTTCTCACACTCGTACGTTTTGAAAAAAATGGATAACCATTTTTCATTGATAAATAGGAATATTTACTATATATGTTGACGTCATTTCGAGGATTATTTAATAATTTATTTTCCTGAGAACATTAATTATTTCACTTAAGGACATCGTAGTAGAAGTCCTAACAGAAACATAAATACAATTGTGAAAAGCGTATAAATATATATTTCCTTTAGTCAGACAGCTGCTACTAACATGACCCGGGTCGAATCAGGCTTTGCTTCGGTAAGAGGATTACAAACAGAGGTGATGATTGGTCGGAGGATTTGGGGTGGGACCAATGGAAAGCACAGATGTAATTCTAACCGGCTACGGCACTTTTACTAAGCCAATGTTTCCAGTTTGTCTCATCACTTCTCTATAATTATATTGTTTTCTTATAATTGGAACAGTTGATAACATATTTATTAAATTAAAAAATCGCTCCCTTGAAATTGACAAATATATACATAAAACAAATAAAGAAGTAAAAAAATATTATTAGGGGAGATCGGAGCTGTTTGGCAATTATCTTCACACGTTAACAACTATGATTGAGGATTGGTAATTTGTGTTAATGCTCTTAGATCTTAGGTCAAAATGTTAAGTGGAGTCAATTGAAGTTGTATGAACAAAAATTAATAATACGAATGAAAAAAATTGTTCATGAAGCTTAAAACAAAGTTTTGGAATCCACTCTGCTATGGTAGCCCAGTCGACACTGAAAACTTTCTTCAGATAAGGATGTCACTTGCTGAGAAGGTATATAAGAATGGGTATAAAAACTTGGTCAATCTACTGCATATGCAATCCAGTACGCAGCCTTCAACTTTAAATAAAATTATTACACATTAAAACCCAGTAGTATTGTACCTATATATTTACGCAATTACCAGTAACACTTTTATTTTATAGAAGCAAAGATAAAGAGTTGGAGTATATTTGTCGATAGTTGGACAGTGTATAACGGTATGAGCAGTTTTGTTATTTAAATACCCAGGAGCTACTATTACCCTTAAAATTTTAACCTATGGTCGTCTAAAACATCAATGACCTGCATAGTATGTTTCATCTTGAATCAAGAGGGATTCTGTTTATTTAGTTTGTTGAGGTGAGATTGATTTTTCCTGGATTCACGTTATCTTAACATCAAATCGTTTCATTTGAACTGTCCGATTTTATTATTTCTAAAATTAACTAAAACAAACTCAATTTAGCGGAATTTTATTCTTTACCATGTTTATGTTTACCGATTGTAACGAACTGGAATCCTCCCTTTTTTTCATAATATTTACTACCATTACTATCAAGTGAACTTAATTTAGTATGCCAACAAAAATAACTACGGAAACACGCGATGTTTGTGTAATTATTTTGTATGGGTTTAAATTTAGATACTTGGCAATTCAAGCTGCAAAAAACGAATTACTATTCACCATTGGCTTGAGAAATTTTCCAACCAAAAAAGTTATTGGTTTCTGTAAAGCGGTCAATGTTGAAAATTATTCATTTCTCCAGTCTATCCAGAAGTGAAACCATCACATCCACACTGAAACTTGAAGGATATTTAAAAAAAAACTTATAAATAAATCTGGTTTGGTTTATCGGTAGAAACCTACACTCTTACGCAAAAACGCCAGACCTCACACTTCATGTTTCACACTAGACCTCATATCCTTCCACACCCACATTTTTCGCCAGACTCATCTTCAACAGATTTTCGTCTGTTCGGAAATTTGGACTACTTCCATAAGGTTAATTTAAAAAAAATGATTCTCAAGTCAAAAAAGTATTTTGAGACTTTATTCCATCACAAGACTGTGTATATTTCAGATCTGGGGTTGAAAATTTATTTATGACACTCAGGTAAAAATTTTGAAAAAAAAAAGTCGATCATTCCAAAATGTTGTTGCAATAACTAACCTTTCCTTTGAAAGCTATTTCATATAAAATGGCCAATATTTTTGCCTTCATGAATGATTCAAGTCTTCATATATGAAATAATCTTTTTCTATCTAATTATATCAAGTTTTTGAAGAGGCCATTTTGTTTATAATAGAACGCACGTAGCCCCTCTACTAATTTTTAAAATCTTTAGATTCCTCCCTGTTGTTATGTAAATATTGAATTGAAAAGCTTTTGTGAGTTTAGTTTATACCAAATTATTATAGTTCAGTTATTATTACATGATGTTCCTATAGAAAAATGTTTTCATAACCTTATAGAATATTAGTTGAGGGATGTTGCCACCCTAGAGCTATTCAATTAAATATGACGAAGCCGAAGGAAATATAATTTGATAAGAGATGAGATGGGAAGGGAGAGAAGTTCTATATAGCTCGGGGCACGTTCCTTCCACTACTAGCTTGTCCAATCGAGTTACGAGAATCGATTCCACTCTCAAGATAACATAACATATATTAATAAATGTAAAAGGTTAATAATAAAAAGTGTATTTGAGTATTGGAGCAAAACATAATAAATAAGGAACGACAGGGAATTAAACATTGAAATTGCAACATGGAAGAAATTACTTAAGAACGTATTCCTAATTAATGTATTTTAAAAAATATAACCGAATAATAGATATGAAAAAAATTTCTTTCTATATATATTTTATTATATTCTTGTCGCCCTGAGGAGAGTCTCAAAGCTTCCTACATGCAATGTATAATGCCTTTTTATATCAAAATATATCAAGTTGTTGAATTTCCTACGGTAGGGTTCGAAGTAAAGTCGTATAAGACGAAGTTTACGGTTAGTAAATAAATTTTTTTGGAATGTTCTAAGGGTGAATAAGTTTAACCAAATATATGTTGAATCCATAATTTCAATAAAATATTTTTAACAATATACGTCCAAAAGTTTAAGTTCTTAAGGTCCATCATAACCAGAAAACATTATGAGGAAATATATATGCAGAATATGTTTGTTAGTTTTTGGTATCGACATTAGTAAGCTCGAGCCTGCTCAAAATTAAAAATTTTGAATTTCTAAAAGTATCATTCTTCAAATTGAAAGGAACTGGAGAATTTAGAAAATTGCAATACGCAGAGTAGCAGAGCAAGCACCCAATTAATACTTCGCTTGGGGCTAGATCTGGTGAGTAAGGCGGATGGTCAAGCAGTTCAAACCGTAATTCGTGGATTTTCCGCTAAGGCGAGAGACAGGATTTTCTTTTTCTGCACATGTGGCCGTTTTCTCGCAAGTTCTGCCTTCAGCTTGTCAAGTAATGATGCGTAGTATGCTCCTGTAATGGTTTTTCCTTTTTGAAGATAATCGATTAAAATAACTCCTTGACTATCCCTAAAAACAGTCGCCATCACTTTCCCAGCTGAGAAAACAATTTTTGTTATTTTTGGAGCCGGTTCCCCCTTTGCAGTTCACTGTTTGGACTTTTTTGTTTCGGGCCTGTAATGTTGTATCCAAGTTTCATCTATAGTAATTAATCGGGCCAAAACTCGGATTTATTGCGCCTAAACTGCGCCAACAAAGCGTTGGAAATTCTAACGCGACACCCAACGTGCGGGCAGCTTTCTCATATCCAAATGTCGATTTAATATGTAACAAACACGTTCTTTTGACATGTTCTCTCTCACTTTAATTCGGCGGTCGTTAGCACCATTTGGTGAACTTTGGCCATGTTCGGCAGAAACCGTTCAGACCACCCTTGTATAGCGGATTTGGGTTTCTTAGTGGCCCTTGGAAAGAAGTTTATAAGAAACTGGTATCGGCATCGAGCCTTCAGGTTCGATAAGCCATATTCTAATTCTTATTTCAGAACTCGATGCCTCAGTTCACATATGTAAGTACCGAAAAAAAGATTTTACAGGAGTCAACTTTGATAATAATTTAACACAAGAAATACAGTTCAAGTTTAAGCACACAACATATTTTTGTAACCTTCACAGCTTCTCTATTAATTTTATATCACCATATGATCTATGACTTTCTGATCACAACTTTAAAATATTATTTATATAACAATACCTATTTTTAAATTTTTTTCATTTAACACATTTGTGAACTAAGGCATCGACTTGGAAATAATATAATTTTTTGTTAAACGACGAAACTAAATCATTTTAAAATCATAGAAAATATTTTTTAACAAAGAATCAAATATTAACGTTTATCAATATGAGTTACTCAATTTAAGGATGGAATCCTTTCTCTCTGTATTGAATGGTCGAGATCTAAGGTTTATGGCTGCGTAAGGCCAGCAGTTGCACGAGGATCTATATTTATTGTCCCGAAACCAACCTCCGGATATTCACAGCCTGGAAAGCAGCAACACGATTTCTGATAGTATGTGCAGGAGGCGGGTCATCATTGAATTTCCTCCAGTTAGATTAGGGGCTTCGCTAGGACTAGGGCTGAGGGAGATCTTGAGGATTCCCAAAAAGTTTCGAGACGACAATCATTAAGATTACGAGCAGGAGGTTTGTTCTAAACGATGTTAATGCGTTATCGGTCACAATGACCTCTATATATGAACATGTATTATAAAATTATTCGAATACAGTTATATTGGCACAAAGATTGCCGCAAAAAAGTCTCGATTGTTTTTTAAGGTTCATCTGAACTTATTGAGGTTTTAGAGTTTCTTCATTTTTTTTTTTTAAATGTCAACTGGACTCAATCATATAATATATTCTTTAAATAGGAAAAAAAAACCTAGTTCCATTATTTTTTTATTTCTTATTTTCGAGATACGTTTCGGCCTAGGCCATTCTCAATCTTCTATTTTAATTCTTTCATTTTTTTACTTATTATATGGTTAAAAATTAGACCTTAAGTCATTCATCTGTAAAAACATGCATAAATTCTATAATTGTAACAATATAAATAATTCAATAAATAAAACATAAATTCTTTTATTGTCCAACAAATCCTTGGATGGATCCTAAAGAGTTTCTTAAATCCTTGAAATAAAATAGAGTTCTAAATGAAAGAAAAACTATACTTCCAACCCTAATTCTGCCAAGGAAACATACATATTATTTTAAAAAAATTGTTACGAAACGTATAAAATATGCACTCAAGCAGCTTTTAGAGAAATTTCAACTCTATTCTAAAAAAAAACACAAAAAATAATTAAGATTGGACCAACGTTAAGTAACGTAACTCTCCCAGAAACCATGACAGATTAGGCCTCTAGACAACCTAAGTAGGAGCTAATTTTCCATTCTGTAGGTAGAGTGGTTGCACCTGCAGTTATTGTGGTGGATTTGAATGCGGGCTGAGCAACCCGCCGAGTGGAATTCCATTGTGCTAGTGGCATTGTCTTCGGATCGCTCGCTGCAATAGTGGATTGCGCTTCTCTGCAATCGGTTGGACTATGCTGAATCCAAGGATGCGAGTGTTCTAAGTCTATGTTGATATCTCGGTCCATTGTTCAGTTCAGTACCATCAAGTATGTATGGTACAATGGTACTATTGATTCACTCATTTGTAACTGTTCTTTAATAAGTATCTCCTACTTTTTTCCCTATTCAAGTTTGTAACATTAACTGCCGCTACTCATGATTTTTTGAATTATTATTATTTTTCTTACCAATTATTATTCTCCCATAGTTGAACGATTAAAATTCTTCTGTTTTTAAATCTGCAGCCTCGGTTCTTATTTTAATGACTTACTCGCACATTCTCATAATTTCACTTTTCAAAATGTTTTTTTGTCGTTAAATGAAACTTTTTCAGTTTAAAATACATGGTACATCAAGTTATTTTCTTGATGATTAATTGGCTAAGTTAGGCAGTGGCTTGAAATGCAGCTATTGCTTACATCCTGACTCAACACATCTCGATCCAAAAATTACTTGCATGATACGATTCCGCTTTCCTCAATACAATTAACTCTCTAACCCATAATTCATAGGTGCTGCATTTTTATTCTTATTAATTTATATTATTGTAGTTATAATAATATTATTAATATGAAATATTTAGTAGCTAAAGGCAATCAAAAAGTTATTTTAATTATTTTTTAAAAATTATCCGTTTTCCATGATTTCATACCACGAAACTTATTCTAGAACTTAAATGTAGTTATTAGATATTTCTATGCTACCATAAATATCGGGAATATCTCTAATATGGTTGTTATAATATAACATACTATTGATTTACAAATAGGTAAACTTACGTAGGTAGCTAGACGATGCCTACTTTAAAAAAACTAAAAAAAGAAGAAATCACTTCATCAGTGATCTGAGAATCCGCCACTGTGCATAGTACAGTTACGACCCTTAAACATAGATAAACTACAATACTTGGAAAAAGGGACCATATGAAATTATTTACCAGTCGGATAAAAACAAAACTAATCGCCTTGACAATTGCATTTAAGTCGTATGCAGTCTTTTTCCCCTTTAAACAAATCAATTATATACTTATTAAATTATCTAAAAATAGTGTAATAAATCATACGAAGCCGATAAATCTCATTATACAGAAACTGGAAAAAAATATTGAAAAAAATTATAATAATGAAATTCTAAAAATTAGACAAGAGATTCCACAGAACCGAACTCATAACTACACCTGATATAGCACTGTGCCTAAACTTGGTGTTGAATTACCTGAGGTTAATTAACGAGATCTCGTTAATTAATTTCTAACCTGCTTATCACGTAACTTGAGCATCAGCAATATTTTTAGTTTTATTTTATTCATAAATTTGTTTTATTAGTTTCGCCCTACTTTTGGGTACTCCGAATCAATCATCATGCGACATTCTCCACACCCAGTATCTCTTCATACTCTCTGATCTCCTAGTGCTTTCCTCGTCTAAGATTTTGATCGTCGTTTTATTCTCGCCTCAAACCTCATCCTCTTGGCAGTTCCATTTCTTAGCATATCTTCGGTAACCCCGAGTTCTCTCATGGCCCTCTTTAAACCAGAGCCATTTAGCTTTATTATTTATAAGTAATTTAAATATTCTTTTCAAATTTCTATATTCATTCGCAGAATACTTCCTTTGAAATTAACCCTTATTTTCCTCTATGTGTCAGGAATTCTTTCTGTTGGATTGTAAAGAGTCTCATTTCATGCGTGGACTGATTTCTCGTTGGAGAATTTAGCGCCTAATATTTTTCTTAATATCTCCAACCTTTAAATTAGACATTTATTGGTGATGAATAGAGACCATGTATTTTATTGACTTCATAATACTTTTTTTTTTGTTTCTTTTATCAATTATTGTTTTAAATATTAATTACAGTTTATACTAAAATTGATAAACTTTAAAAAAATAATTATGTTAAAGAAAGTAAGTTTCTATATTTTCTGAGAATTCGCCACTGCGCATAGTACAGTTACAAACCTTATACATAGATAAACTACAATGCGCAAGTTTCTTAACACATTAAATAATAATGTGTTAAGAAAGTAATGCATTTGCGACAGTTTTCATCTTTAGATTTCTGCAGACATTTTAATTATTAACATATCTGAATAACTTTTATTATTTTTTATCTATTTGCCTTTATTATACAATAAGAAATAAGTGCTATGTTAATAATACTTGGCGCAATTAACGCATATTTCAATTTTAATTTGATGCAATATAACTTTTTGATCTGGTTGTATGAAAGTGTCCGATGCCATCGAAAGGAAAACAAATAAAAAACTTTTTGATCAATTTTCAGTTTAACAAGCGTTCAAAATAGTCAAGCGGTATCCACGTCGGATTTTTTTTTTCATATTTTGAAACATTTAGTTACTTCTAAGGAATACAATTTATATGACTAGTAAAGCCAATGAGTCTTCAATCAATATAGTCAACCGTGAGTTTGACCATAGAGATTGACTAGATTGAGATACAAGTATTAACGAAGGGAAAATATTGTCATTTAAATTTTTTGAATAATATGATTACTTGCACCTGTGTTTTATACAGTAATGTCAATATCAAAAGGTTCAGAAAAGAGCATTTAAAACACCTTTCCGGTTAATGGTGATTACATTTGCTCATTTTTTAATCTGATTTTTGCTTTCCTTATGATTAACTTTTATTAAAGGAGAAGAAAGATTGTTCTAAACCCAATTAGGAAAAAAGCGGCTTTAAACATCTCTTAGGTATCGACCACCTCCCGCTCCTCGTCCTGAGAGTTCTGGCCCGTCCTGAGATTAAAAGGAAACGGGAAAAGGAATTAATGTCCCCTTCGTCCTATTTATATAATGCACCGCCGAGGTAAAGGGCATGTCAACAATTTTAAATATATAGATCCTTTGAGCTCCTTGCAAGGATAGAGGAGGTACACAACAAATTTATGAGACGTATTATGAGATTTATGAGAAATATTCGCTACCCCCATTAACTTGTGTTAGCTTAGGAAAAGTAACAGCATTAAAGAATTCAAAAATATATGTATGATGTAGACAATACGTGTCTTTCTTGTAACCCTACTATACTGTACGAAACTATATATCAGTTTTTGTTTATTCTGGGACAAGTCCCTTTAACAATACAATACATGTATTAGTATATAAGCTATGATGTCTTAGAGTATAATATAATTATATTTAATTAACAATTAAATTAATCAGTGAGAAGCAATAAATAAATAAAATAATTATTATGAATTACCTCCATTAACAATATTTTTTTTTAAATTAGAAGAAGAAAAAAAATAGAAATAAGATAACAATAATTATAGAGAGAGAAAAAATTGATTGTTACATACGCATCAAATTGTATGTCAACCAAACAACAACAAAATAATTAACAACGAAAAATACAAATCAGTCCATCCAACAAATCAGAAAATTTTAACTCAAAACTGAACATAATATTTCCGATTTTATGGGAATTGTAAGAATATTAGATGACGGAATATATTGGATTTGGAGGTTGGAAGATTATTGGAACGACGAATGGAAGAAAGTATAGAGTTCCAGAAGGTCTATAGTATACGAGGATCAGGATAAGGAAATTTCTGTCAAAAGCTGCTGTTCGTTGGAATGCTGTATACAGATCTGAGATCCGACAACGGTTTTGAATTGAAAAAGATCGGAAATGTATGATTTATAATAGGATAGAATAGAAAACAAACTTTATTGTGGGACCAAGTCCCATTAGATAAATAAAATAAATGAATGGAATAGCATGCGATAAAGTCTTTACATGGTCTATATTTTCTTGAGGAGAAATAAACAAAAAACGCGTAGGCAACGAAATCGATTATTCAAATCTAATTTATTTAAGCAGATGATTGACCTGCTTAGAGAGCGTCTTTTTGGGATGTCAAGAGATTTTGGAAAAGCCAGGATTTAAATGAAGCCAGTGAAGAAGCATGGCGGATGAAAGGAGGGATTGAGTTCCACACTGTGGTGGAGCGGGCGAGAAAGGAACACTCAAATTTAGTCAAGCATCACTTTACAATGTTGAACAGTGAATCTATTCAGAAATCAATCATTGACACTTCTAAATATTAATTTATTTCGCTGAAGATAACTTTACAACTAACTAACTTTAGCCTCGACGAAAAACTATTTCATTTTATTAGAATGGAACTGAAAACTCCAAGACCAACGTCCATAAAATAACTAATCAGTCAACGTTTCGACAAATAAGCCATCATTAGAGCTTACACAACAAAATTCTGATCAATTACGATTAAATTTACTACATCTATTACCGAATGTATAAAGAGCTCATTAATAAAAAACAGCAGCATCACTCTAAGACATTCTATCAAATACTAAGGCAAAGGAAGGTAATATGAGATTACATTAAAAAAGAGACAGCAACCTCAGCAAGTCAAGAAATAAATAATCATTCTTTGTCCTGATAATGCCTGAATTAAAGAAACGTAGGCTAGTTAATTAGTTTGATTTAGAATATTAAAGTATTTTTTTTAGTTATCAAATTGTATTCTAATAACTATTTATAATTATTTTTAGGTTTTTTATTATTTATTTCATTGAAGTAATATAGTTGAGAGGGAAATTATATTCTGCGCAGCCAATTGATTCAAATCAAATTTGAATTGGAGTTTGTTAAATGCACCTATCGATTGGCTACTTGTGAGGGTAATCTTGATCTGAAATAATGGGGTGTATAAAAAAAATTACCGTTTTACCAATTTTTATCAGTTTTATCCGTTTTCAATTATAATATTATTTTTATAATAACAAGCATTAATATTTATTAGAAAACATACTACACTAAATATTGCAAAATATAAAAATGTCCATAATAATATAAATGCTAGGTAAAGTAATAACAGTCATTTTTTGGTACACCCTATTATTTTATGCATAATGTATGAATATATAGAGAAAGAGAAATACATTTTTACCTCCCCCTATTCCGTACCTAACCGTTCCCGACCCGACCGTTTAACAGGAGTCGAAAAGGAGAATAGGAAAAGCGATGGAATAGGAATCGTGCTATTTTCCCTCAGGATAATGTAACTCCTCCTTTCGCAGCTGACACGTCCTATCCTATCTCATTTACCACTCCCATTCATCCCTCATATTGGCTTTATTAGATCAAAATCCAAATTTAATACAAAAATATTTATTCTGTTATACCAATAATTGATTAAATGATGCAATTAAATAATAAGTCTACATGAGGAATAGGGCTTGCTCAGAGTATAGAATGCCGGTTGACTGATATGTATGACACTGGCTCGAAATTGGTTGTGCTGATAAATTATTTGTATGTACAATTTTTTTAAGAACAATTTCTCTCCTCAATAATAGAGTAATCGCATATTAAAAACATTTAAATATTTAAAAATGATCACGCAATCCACTAAATGAACTATTTAATGAGCCCATTACATAATATAAGAAGGCTAAATTTGCTCGTTCTAAGGTTATCGTTCTCCTATCTCTTATTATCGTCAAATAATATAGAATCGGCTGGCTACTATATTTGGTCCCGGCTGATCTGCTCGATTTTCTGATCGCTAGAACAATGTTCGGCATATCTCCCCCGGAAGCAGACCGTCCGAGAACCACACCACTATTCCCAATCGTAGTACAAGGGGCAAAGTAAGAGGGATGACTTTGAGGAGTTGCCTTCAGTAGGCTGATGGACCTAACATGCACGTGAGAGGGTAGATAATCATATGCCGAACTCAAGTTCCGTGGCTATTTCACTGGTGTGTGGTCACTCAGCCGAGTGCTAATCACTCTCGACGTTGCTTAACTTGACATACCGCAAGCGCCTTATCTCGCCCGGGCACTCCGGCCCCTTTTGTTTATATCTAATATTAAAAAATAAATTAATCTCTCCCACAGAAATCAATAACTTAAGAAAAAATTATTTATAAAGATTGATAACCTCAATTTACAGATAAAATGAGAAACGTAGCTTTTTATTTTTGTTTCATTCATTTTATTTTTTACCTCTGGTAATTATTATCTTATTTCAATTCAGGAAGTAGATCAAATAAAATCTTCTTAATTGACAGAGGAGATTCAAAAAGGAAAAGGAATACAAAGATTTAGATTAGAGAGTGAGTTCGATTGGCAATTGAAGTTGGGGCTGGAAGGAGGAAAGTGGGGGGAGTTGTAATGAGGGATTTCGCCCCCGACCTAACTCCCCCCTCCCCGGTCCAAGCTGTTGTAATCCTCCTTTAGGCAACTTAGCCCTCAATCTCCACAGAACCAGTAATCACTTTGGTTTCACTTTACAGAGGTTTTTACAGGGTTTTTGTGCCCAAAAAAATACAATCAACATCTATCATTCGAACTAAAATACCATTACGATTACAAATCAATAGAATAAAATTAAAAAAAAAAAAAGATTTGAGAGATGTGTCTACTAAAAACGACTACATACTTAGTTTCAAAATAAGTAAGCCTGTACCACTTACAACTCTTAAAAGATTGAGCAGCTCAACTCAATCACCCAGTTTTCCCCAATTTAGGAACCTAATTTATAGAGGCTCCAGGAGGAAATGCAGATACCACACTGTCGATCAATGCCCGCCAACGGACTTGAATAATTTATCTGCCACTGCCGGATTTGAGCCCATACTGGCTACCCCGCTCTACTACTTAAATTTAAGTAAGACCGTCCCCTGAGCTGTAGCGGCGTATGCCAGTGAGGCGTGTGCCATTGAAAAGGTAAATGAGACTTACCTTAATACTCAAGATAGAATAATATTCAGAAAAATTGATAATGTATACAGAATAGAATAGAAGCCTATAGGAAGACTCTGATTCAGTTTCACGCTTCAAAAAGGAGAAAATAAGATGAATAGGACATCTTCACTCAATGGATCACGGGAGGTTCCTAACGAACATAATGGACGCCCGTACGGTAGTGGAAGAAGAGGTAGGTAGACCTAGGCCACAGTGGCTGGAAGATGTTGGGCTGACCTACGGCTTCTGGGGGTAAGACGATGGAGAAGAGCTGGAGAGGATTGCTTTGAGTGGAGAATTGTTATAGGTGACAAAAACCCGTCTTAGTGGTAATTATAATATTACATTATATATTCATAATTTTTTCTAAGGGTTACCTCAGGTTGAGTTTTCCTTCAACCAAAAATTTCCTTTAACTAATTTTACCATTTTGTTCTACCTAATATACCATGGTTGTGCTTACTTTCCTCCCTTCAGCTCTCCAATTGAAAATTAAATTGGGCAATCCTTCTTCCTTCATTCTTCTGAGATGACCATTCCAAATGTTTCTTCTATATTTTGGAAGACGTTTTGTTAAATTTGCATTCTTTCTCTAATTTCGGCTTCGTCCTTCTTTAGCAGCAAGTAGCTTTTTCCTAGAGCAGCGCTTATCGTCCATGCCCCTGCTCCATATAGCAATGTGCTTTCAATTATGGACTTATATATGAACTTCTTAGTATATTTCGTCACATCGTTGCTCCAAATACCAATTCCTTCGCGGGTTGTAATTTTTCCTTTGTTTTCCAATAGTCCATTCTTTTCCATCACTGAGCCCAAATATTTATTATTTATAATTATTCATAAATATGTCATGAACCGGTATATTAGATAATATTAAAATGATAACATTAAATATAAGTATATAATATTGTGAATCCAGTTCTCTGACTGAAAGAGACGAATGGAAGAAAAGGAAAAGCTGGGAACAGTTGGGCACTGTTGCTGTTACTAACGAGAGGAGACTGGAGTGGTATAATGCGCTACGAAAGACAGATCATCAGGCAGGCGGTGGAAGAAACATCAGAAGAAAAAGGTCTGAGGGAAGACCAAGACTGAGATGGATCGACATGATACGATGAGGCTAACTGAGAAAGATGGAAGAGGCAGGCTGTCTGTGTATAGGATATCACAGTAAATAACTAATGAGTACGAATTATAAAGGGCATAAAGTAATACAATAAACAAATAATGTAGGCAGTCATTAGGACAGCCGAAAGAAGAAAAAATCCAAAACTTTTGAATAACTGTAATTCTTTTTTGAATTTATAAGTAAATCAATTGGTGTATGAACTTTTTCAATTTCAAATCTGTAAATTGAAATTATTAACATTAGTCTGGTTTTCGCATATATTGACACTCCGAGCAATATTTATATACATTTTCTAATAATTTATTTATTAATCAAAATATGATTGCCTGCACAGGCTTAATACAAAATATCAATGATTAAATTGAAATATTAATTATAATACAGTTATGTTTAGACAGTGGAAAAATTCCAACGAAAAGCCTTAAGTCTCCAAACTAAAACAGAAATAAAAATTATCTGTATATCTGTAGCACAGATAATTTCTATTTCTGTTTTAGTTTGGAGACTCAAGGCTTTTCGTTGGAATTTTTCCACGGTCTAAACATTTATGTAAGGTCTCTTTTTACTTTTCAATATTATTATACAGCTATATTATTTATACCCTTACATATTTCAAAGGGTGAGCGAGTTCGCGTATGTGGGATCCTTAGTGGCACCAATAAACGATGTGTCTGCTGAGATAAGAAGAAGCCTAGTGGCGGTAAATAGGGCATGTTTTGCCTTACTGAAAAGTCTTAGCAGAAGATCCCTTACCAGGGGCACTAAACTGGTCATATAAAAGACTCTTATACGCCTTGTTCTTACCTATTCTTCCCAAATCTGGACTATCTAATGAAAATAGTCTCTTAATTTTCGAAAGAAAAACATTACGGCGTTTAGTAGGCCCAGTAAGAGATGGAGATGGATGGAGGATTAGGAGGAATAGGGAGCTTTATGGCCTTTACGGAGATGTGGACATTGTGAAGTTTATTAAACTGGAGAGGCTCAGTTGGGCTGGCCATGTCGCAAGGATGGAAGTCGAAGAAATTCCTAGAAAAGTAGTTAAAGTAGCGGACACAACCCTTCACAGTACACGACGAACTGGTAGGCCAAGGCTTCGATGGGTTGATGGAGTGGCAGCGGATGCACGGAACCTGCTATGGATCAGAAGCTGGAGAGCGGCATCACAAAATCGGGCCGAATGGCGGCGGCTCATTGAGGAGGCCAGGACCCACCCAGGGTTGTAGCACCACGTAAATAGATATATTGATATATTATTTATACCTTGTTTACATGAACTTCATTTTCATTAATAGAGTTATTATCATCGTTAAGTTCAACAATACTTAGATCATTTTTATCTTCAATCATTTCATAAAATATGTCATTTAACTAGGGCAAATTTTAGTTAATGATATTTAAGTTATTGTTCGCAACAATAGCACAACTACTAAACGACCTTTTAGTTAAATATTATCATTTTTATATCAATGGAGTTCTAACCTTTAAACTAGAATTGATTAAAGTAAGTTGTATAACTTTTACACAGGGCGCTATGTATCGGTTTGGAATAGTCCATCACAACACGTCCGAAGCATGTCAGTGATGCGAATCCGAAAGAAGTTTTCGGTTTAAAAATTAAAATTCTAGAAAACCCTAAATAATCTCTATCATAATCAAAATAGTTTTTCTATTAGATATTAAAACTTCAATAACCACAAAAGTTAAGAATTTCATAAGGTTAGTTTTATCCATTCCCAATAAAGAATCCATTCATAAATGTCATAACGAAGATCGAAATGGGACGAAGATCGCGGGTTCGTAGCCCGGTAGATGGCCCTAGGATTTTTTTAAGGGAGTAAAAATACCTTAGTTACGCGTCCTTCAGAAGGGACGATAAACGGGGGTCCCGAGCCTGTACGATGTCAGGTACTCGTTAAAAATCCTATCCTAATTAAACCTGGATAGGCAAAATTTAGAGCTCCCGCTGTAGCATCGTCCGATTAGCCACAGCAGCATAAAGTGACGTTAAATGAACAAACAAACAAACGAAATCGAAATGGGACTATAACTCAAAATTTAATAAATTAGAAATGTAACCTTTAAAGTGAAATCATTAAAATAGAACCGATAGGATTTTTTCCGAACTTTTGTTATATGTTTTCCAAAAATAAGTCCAACATTTTTATTTGGTGTAATTTTGCAATAAATAAAATACCTCGACTTATATCTTTAGATAGCCAACAGTAACTAGAGTGTACTAACAAGAGGACTAGTATTGAAAACTATTTCTGGGTACCACGGCAAATATTAACTAACCCGGTAGGAAATCGAACCTCTAAGTCTATATATTAATATATATATTACCCTAAAATATAATTCACAATATATTAACCTCAATGACTGTGTATTATGCTAAATTATGTATCTTGAATTTATTGAATTTATAAAAAAGAGGCATATTAAAATAATAAAGATCTGGGAAACCACTGAAATCGCATACCACCTAAGATTAAATTCCTACACCGCAGCTTTCCAGGCTATAAAATAAAGAAAATAACACGAATGGAATTTCGTAATAATTTTTTTTTTACAATTTTTAATTAATTCGAAAAAATTAAATATTTTATTTTCTATTTTAAAAACGGCTTCGCTCGCTTGGAATTAGGTATGCGACATAAAGTTTCGTGACAGATCATTTTAAATAAATAATTTAATTTTTTGTGACTATAAGTTAAAATGTATAACTAACTCCAAGCAGACAGAACTAGTGAGCCCCATCACTAGAACCCCACTCCTACCATCTAATCTATCAAGAAAATCCTATTCACATTTTCACATTTCCTCTCTTAATATGCACAAGGTGCAGTAAAAGAGATTCTTTCTGTCCTTAATATTTTATTTTCAACACAATTATAAAAGTCTAGGGGCTAGGGGAATAAAACCTATTACTCATACATGCGAATTTTCAGATGTCTAACTTCAAATCTGACGGATTTTTTACAATCTTTGAACACAGATTATATTAAGTGGTTTCTGCTGTACGATGGTCAATCAGGTTACAGCAGATTAATATATAAACTTTGCCTTTTCAGTATGTTGATAAAAAGTAGCCTATGTCCTTCCCCAGGGTTGAGATTATCCGTATCAAATTTCATCACAAACGGATCAGCACAGCCGTGAAACATACACTGATTAACAAACGGGACGGACAGAAGTTTACTGTTGTTCGTGGCAGTAAAGGATTAGTATGTAATGTTATTGAATTTATTGAAAAGGATTACTTAGTATAACGGTTTCACATGTCGTACGGCAGCAGCGAGAAATTAAGACGGAAAGGATTAGAATAATGTACATGTGTAGGTAATTTATCGATGTATTTTTAGTTTTGGCGGTCCTTTTGTTTTCTTCTTAGGCCCTTTAGGTTTGAAGGTTGTTAGGTAGGATTTTTAGGATAGGATGGAAAGGATCTCTTGTACTGTACGATGTACATTTTAAGAGGGTTAGAAAAAGGAGAAGTTCTAATTTATTTATTTATATTCATTAAATTTATATTTTTCCGGTGAAGGGGCTCACCGTGCCCTTTTATTTTTATTTGTTTATCCTGTAAACTTGTTTTGTTCAGCGAAAATATGTAGATTTTGTGAGTAAGAAACACGTGAGCAAGGATGCAAAGTTTGCCCCCCCCTTTTTCACCCTCTTATGGGTAGAATTTAGAAAAATCCTTTCTTATCGGATGCCTACGTCATACAAAGAACACACCCTCCAAGTTTCAGGTCTCTACGATCAGCGGCTTAGGCTGTGCGTTGATCCCTCAGTCATTCAGGACAAAGCATTTTATATGTATAGATAGTTTATTATTAATATAAAAATTAGAAACATATCTACTAAAATCTATTCACAGCCGTTGTAAAGGATGTTCGCTATTTGTGCGAAGATAAAGCTTACGCAATTGAGTGTAAGCAAGTCAAAGAGTGGTTTTCGATAGTGATATTATTGTATTAATGATAAAATAGAATTATGATTTTATTATTGAGTAAAAAAAAAACCTGTACCACTACAACCCAAGAAGCGTATTTATTATTCGATTCAGTACACGGCAGCGACTGTACTGTTTCTAAGCCAACGATTGTATAGGGGAATGAATATAATGCTCAACCACCAGTTTTTTTCCCCTCAATTGAAGGCACCTACTTATTGAAGGCTAGGTGAGCTTTAGGGAGACCTGATGATCGATTGATGGCTATTACCAAAATAAATGATGCCGCTGCCCGATTCGAACGTGAAACATCCAGCTTAGTAACTCAGTTAAACTGTCCCGATCTCTTAATTAGAAAACATTCTTTAATTAACTATAGTTCTACACGATGAATATTTGTTTCCAGATTGTTTCGATCGTTTCATTAAATGTTGATTTTTTATCTCTTACTGGTACTGATGAATGGGCAGAAGGTGTTGCCTCAGACTGAGTGAACCCTCGTAAGATCTCCAGCTCCCACAGAGTCGATTCAAGGCTAATAATAATAATTTATTATTGACAGTAAAAAGCTTAGGTGAGCCATTATACGTAATCTCTACTAAAATCATCTAATATTTTATTGAAGTGCCCATGTAATTTAAGCTAATTAATACATAATATTTAGAAGGCATTTATACAGAGCTAATATTCTCTGAAAATTAAAAAAAATATATTATCAAACTTTAGGAAATTTATAATCAAGAATCGTTGTGGGATTACAAAACATACTGACAATAAATATAATATATTCATCTAATTGAAAGCTTGGATGTTATTCCAACAAGAGAGTGTTCGTTACCTCTCGTCTGTTACTGGCACGCTACGTTCATTTGATATTTGATATTTGATATTATTGAAGCATTACAATTTACTAAAGCTTTACCTCAAATCAGTAAAATTAATACTAAATGATTTTCAATTATAACTAACAATTAAATTCCTCTAATCACTCACTTGTTTCTGTGAACATCTTTCAGAAGCCAGATAAAATTAAGTAACAGAAGCAATGGCAGTTTCTTATGACTCATAATAATAATTACCTTCTAATAATATCTTATTAAAATAGTTTGTCATCTCGTCCCCTAAGTACGACAATAAATTCGGACAACCATTAAAAACATTTCAACGACAGAAGAAAACGTCAAACCTGAATTGAAATTTATTTGTATCTATCTGGCCTCTAAAACTAGAAAAAATAGTAATTAGGAAAGTAAGTAGAACAAATTGAATTAGGAAAGAACAATTTAAAAAATAAATCAATAAAACTTTTCGACCCAAAAGAAAAGTGGGTTCGACTTCTGTATAGGGTATCTTATCTCAAATTATATTCATTTAAGGGAATTATTATTGTTTAGGAAGCTAAACGATACAGATAATGACTTTTATGTTTATTTTTATTCATTACTACTGTTAAGTTATGTTTACCCTTGCCCCTCCCCCAATTACTGCAAACAATTTACCAAGTCATATGATTCACCAAGCTAACTAGACTCCTTTTCGTAAAAGCTGAAGGTGTTTTTCTTTTCAATCAGTCTCTTTGTCAGCTTCGAAATCGATTATAAGGCCCCCTTGTACCATTCATCCGAACTGCCTTGTCATAAGTATTCAATTTAATTCCGAAAGCGAATCATCTTATTAACTTTGATAAAACAAACATTTTTGTCCTTTGAAACTTTCTAAGAAAACAATAGTTTTAGATTGAAAACATGCCCTTTGTCAGCTGTTTTTTTTATTGATCAATAGTGGATCTGTCAACAGGTACTTCAATACTTTTGTAAATGTTTTTAATCATGAAAAGATGAATAGATTTTTAAGCTATTGAATATTTGATATAAAGACATTCAAAATGGTATTCAATGGATTGTAAAAGTGAAAGGAATTATATAAGTTACTCTCTCAACAAAATAGTTTCCGGACTTTGTGATTTGTAGATAAAAAATTCTGGAGTCACCAGTGATATCACATAATTCGTCAGGTAATTAGTGGAAATATATACAAATTATTTTTGCTACCTTCCTTTTGCTACCAAGTAAGGAATAAGTAATAAATTAGTAATTGGATTATATTCAGTCAAGTAGCACACTACTGCAGATTTTGGTTTCAAATTACCTAATATCGAAGGAAGGCGAAATATTTCAGGTAAAATTGCAAGGCAAGATATGTCAGGTAAAATTGCAAGGCAAAAAATGTAAGTCAACAATTAATGGTTGACTCAAGTCTATGTTGGTTCGTCGCCAGTTAACAAACAGATACTTGACAGTAAGAAAAAAATAATTTACGGTCGAATGAAATGATAATACAAAGAGACTTTCTAATGTTAACTAACTTTCTGCACGGCTCAACAGTCCTCGCAGAGCCTAGACCTTCCTGACGAGCCTCCTCCACACCATCTCTGTCCATCACTTTCTCACTCCCATGTTTTTCATATCTTACTTATAGAATGACCACCGTAGACGTGGTCATTCTCGTATCCGATTTCCTGCTGGTCTTCCAGAGGGTATCTTCTTAGGGAGTCTGCTGGGCTCCATCCTATCCACATGACCAAGCCATTCCAGCCTTCCATGTTTTATTACATTGACAACGGCGGGATCCTGATAGATGTTTTGGAGCTCTATATTTTTCCGAATATTTACTAACTTGACTATTAACATTGGAGTAACGTTATCAATCATGGGTTAAGTCTGTGACTACTCTCTCTAGCCGTCTATCCATATTATCTTATCTTTCTACACTACGCTAACTACACCCTTATTGTTATTTTCTAGTCCTCCTCTATATATTTCAGTATGTAGAGGTGGTATCTATACATATAAAAGAGCATAGGAGATCAAGAAAGTTCGCAGTGCTAAATACAAGTGATATCTAAATATGTTAAGATATATTTAACATTTGAATATTCCTCTAGTTAAGGACCTATTAGATAGTTTAACGCCGAAGAGCTCAACTAATGGTAGAACCGTACAGGAAAACTACATAAGAAATATGTTTGAAATTTCCTTTCAAATATTAAATCATTGGTTTGCAACGGTAGGTCCACAGTAGGCCACCTAGTTAAATATGTAAATTATTCATATTTACACCTATAAACTTCGGAAACACTAATTGGACCTTGTAAATATTGTTTATGCAGCAATCAAAGTTGCAGAGCCTACAAGATAATTCCTCCACTTAAGAGATTGTGTGAGGTAACAATTTTGGAAGACCAGAGCAAGCCAGGACTCCGCTAGGCAAATACGCGAAAGAGAAACAGCGGGCGGGTTAAACAATGTTTGCCTTGAGGCTCAGTCCAAGGATAAACTCGATATCAAACATAGTTAAAGCCATTTTAATCTATTTCGTTGCGATAAAAGCTACATAACTGTATGTAAAATGGAATGAAGATAAATATAGATGTACGCTATTGTGAACTGATCTAACTTAATTTAATTTAATTTATTTTATTGTTATATGATATAATTTTTTAAATATTTTATTTGAAAAGAAAATGAATTTAATTTAAATTGGGAATTTAATTAAATTTAATGAGAGGTGAAACATAATTATTATAATGTAGTTAGGAGTTAGGCAAATTGTAATTTCGAAGATAATTACGACTACCAACCATTTGTGTAATATTCTATTGGCCTGTTTCATTTGAAATGTCAGTTTTTATTATTTTTTAAATTCAAAGTGGAATTAGTGGATTTCTGTTGCAAACAATATTTATGTTTACAGATTGTGATGAGCTATTATTAATCATCTCATTATTGATAATATTTATTATGACTACGATTAAACGAACATCATATAACATGCTATCAAATAAACCTGAAAACTTGTAACCACTACGACCCGTGAACGAGTCTGGGGTTCAGTACATGGTAGAGACAGTACTGTTTCCTTGGATGTATAAAAACACAAAAACCTTTAGTCCAAAATTCATTTGATTTCATATATTCTTTAAGTACGTTCCGACCCAAATTGGTCATTTTCAATATATAACTTTCATCATCACTCAAAACAGTATAAAACTCAATCTGCAAAAAAAAAAACATCAAAAAGAAAATTCAAACAATCACAAAATTTAACATAATAAAATTTTTTTACATAAACCAACAAATTTCCTAACAACTTAAATTAGTTACACAACTATACATGGCACCGTCAAAATGCATTCTATAGTGTAAGTGTTGTAATTTTTATATTATTATTGTACTTAGAATAGTACACAAAAGATACCTTTTTTTTGGAAATTAATAGATTTAAATATTTAAAATATGCTGGGTGAGTTCCATCCCATAGTCTGTTATTATAGCTAATAAATGGAGCTGGGACTTTGTCCAGTCTGGATTAGCAGAATAATAATAATGGCTAATTATATTTTATTTATTACATATTAATTTTTACTTTTAGGGAACAAAAACATTAGAGGTATTTAAAAAAATTCTTTTTATTAAGAATATTGAGGACTAACTTTTAGTTCTATTTTATATTCGAAATCAATTTGTTTAAAATTACTGAATTTAATAGATATGAGGAGAAAAGTAAGTTGGGTTAATAGGTTGAAATCTTTTATTTAATTTTTTATTAATATTTTAATGTACATTAGGAAGCTGATAATTTGTAGAAATTAACTTTTTTTTTTAAATTTATTTATTGATATTTACAACTGTATTACAATTATACAACAAGTAAATAGAATGCATGTTACATAATGATATGAGAATGACAAGTAGAGAAACTACCCACTGGTAGTACTCAAATAGAAATTAACTTATTTTTTATTATTATGTTCTTTTAATTTTAAAAGGATGGAGGAGTAGTATTTTTACAATTAATCGGAAGGGACCTATACTATTTATCACATAATAACGGCAAACCTTTGTTTTACTTCAAATGTTTCATGTTAGACTGTGAAGAAATTAAACAACATGAATAACGAAGTCCTACCCATCTTATTCCCCAGGCTTATCTTCTACAGATTTTCATCTGTTCAGAAATTTGGAAAAATTCTTTAAGGGTAAAACTTTTAAAAATTATTCTCAAGTCAAAAACGCATTTTAAGACTTAATTTTATCACAAATACCTGTACATTTCAGTTCTGGGATTAAAAAATTGAAAATACGTTGGAAAAAATGTATTGATAATGAGAGTAAATATTTTTAACACAACTTAATGAAGTTGATGTTTTAAATAAACTTCCCTTTAAAAAGAGGATACTTCTTAAGAGATGGTCCAATATAATAGGAAGGCAATGACCAATTCCACAAAATCGGAAAGTAATTACAATTTGGTTCGAAATTACATTTTGTCCTACTCTGATATGATCTAACCATCTTGTAGGATTACAGTATTAAAAGAGTTTACCCAATAAAAAATTGGTTGTTTTGTCGGTCATTAACACCGTAGTTTATATTCATTATATCATATTTATATATTATTCCTTTATTATTAATTATTATTCTTATATCAATGGAAAGTTTAATAACATTTTTAATATTTTTTAATAAATAAAAGTGATAAAAACAAACTTTGTCGGTGTTAAATAAGGAATAAACCTATGTAAACCAGGAGATGTATTTGAATTAGCCTACCACTCGTTCCATCTCAAAACTGATTTTTCACTAATATTGAATTTTATGATTGATATAGTTGTAATAAAAAGGAGAATCGGAAATGGGAAGACTCCAGGATCAAAAGACACGAGGAACGAATCCTGCAAAGCTCCCTAAATCCCAAGTAGCTAATGCTTTGTCCAGGCCACAAAGGTATACTCTTTGCATTCCAATGGAATTCTTTCCTCCAAGCTCAAGTTGATTTAAAATTAATCGTGCATTGCCCTCCTTATACCCAGAGAATCCTTTTATTAGAACCTTGCAAGAACATTTATCAGTAAATCTATAAAACTTAAATGCGCTAAAAATACACCTTTTTTTCTTTCTTTTTTTTATATTATAATAGCCAAAAGTCCCAGGTTCAAATCCGGATGTGGAAGACAATTCATTTAACTATTAACAGCCCTTTGGGATCTGGAGACCCTTCTGGATTCGCCCAGCCGCTATAAAGTGGCTATCCTTAATTGCGGGAAAACTTGGCGGTTGAGCACATCATAGGTGATTCAAATGTCACCCGTTCTCCGTGAAACAGTACAGACGACCACGTACTTGAACTCAAGACCGTTCATAGGTTGCAGTAATACAGTTTTTTTTATATATTCAAAAGAACAACTAGAAACCTTTTACCACTACAACCCGTGAACGAGTGAGGAGTTCAGTACACGGTAGAGAATGTACTATTTCAAGAACAACGGTTGTACAGGGAGATGATTTGTCTTAGATCACGCTCAACCACCATATGTTTCACTGAGCCACTCCGCTCTCTAAAAACTATGCAACTCAAAAATAGCATTTTACAGTTAAGCCTTCAGTAGCAATTCTATTGGTTGAAGCTTTTTAATTCAGTAATGACATATCTGGTATTATATTTCCAATATATTTTTTATTTATAAAGTCATAAATTGAGTTTTATTATACGTGAACTAGAAGTTTATGGGAATAATGCCATAAGTTAAAATAAAAAAAGATTCAATATTTCAAATGTTCTAATGGTTTATAAAATAATACCCAATACCCAACAATAACAACAATACCCAAATGCTTATTTATTAACTCATCTGGTTTAATTTTACAAGACATAGAACTTTCAAACACCTCTAATAAAAAATTAAGTTTTTTGAATTATGACATTCTTCTTTTGAAGGAGCTATAAATTATACTAGGTTTTGCACGCGGCTTCGCTCGCGTGGAATTTGGTATGCCACATAAAGTTTCGTGACAGATCATTTTAAATAAATGATTTAATTTTTTTAACTATAAATTAATTGTACATCCGAAATTTTATATGTTTACCTTCAAAGCTGACGGATTGTATTATAACCTTTGAACCCCTATTATATTAAATGGGAAACCCTTCCCTATTTATTTATTTGTTATAAGCCAATGGTTTGTATAAACTTTTAAAAAAATGTCTAATTATTAGTTATTCCATACCATTCTTTATATTTCCATTATCTATTGATTTATCACTCTTTACTATTACTGCATTTTTAATTATAATTAGGGTGGAGCTTCAAAACACAACTTGTAAATAAGCAAATCCTTCTTCAGATAAAACAGCTTGCCACCTTTCGGCTATTATCAAACAACCATAAAATTAAAAAAAATACCAAAAAAAATTAATCATCAAAACTCATTTGTTCTATAGATTTATTAATGGTTTTGTAGTACTGAATATAAAACTTTATGCCGACTAATAATAAAAAAATAAAGTTTTGAATATAAAAAACGTATTAGAACAATTTATTCAGAGAAATCGTTGAAGTACCTGTATTCACACACACAAACACACAGATATATATATATATATATATATATATATATATATATATATAATTCCTGAAGTATTCGTTTCTATATACATAAATGCAGAAAGGTCATTGACCTTTCCCTAGTAATTACTTAAGCAGATCTTCATTCATATCTGCAAACCTACAAAGATTAGCTCCTCCTAAAAAAAAACCCACTTGATTAAATTGAGCTGGTCAAAGCCCATGAAACTTGGTTATTTAATATACGTATATATTAAATTATATATATATATATATATATATATATATATATATATATATATATATATATATAAACCGACTCACTAAAATCACCCTAGTAATAATTATCTTGAAAATTTGAGCTCTTTTCGGACACTATCCTAATTAACATTCAAAATAACATCTTCCTTTAAATAAAACGGTCAATATAACAAAAAAAATGTCCATAATTCCTAAAAATATTTTTAAAAACTATAATATTTAGTCATTAAAAAAAAAAACTTTACTGTTTTTAAAACAGTAAAGTTTTGTGCTCAGTGGCGTTATTTGTTCGAGGTCACGCTCAACCCTCAGAGTTTTTCCCTCAAATAAGAATACCCCAAGAGGCTGGGTGAGCTCCAGGATGGCCTCAAAATCCCACGTGTTTTATCAGTGGCTGTTAAGAGATTAAATAATTAATCTATCACAGCAGGATTCGTACCCTGGATACTGCTGCAGCAACTCAGCATTCTTCGTCTGAGTTACCTCGCTCCCTATTAATTTTTGTGCTCAGTGGCGTTATTTGTTCGAGGTCACGCTCAACCCTCGGAGTTTTTCCCTCAAATAAGAATACCCCAAGAGGCTGGGTGAGATCCAGGATGGCCTCAAAATCCCACGTGTTTTATCAGTGGCTGTTAAGAGATTAAATAATTAATCTATCACAGCAGGATTCGTACCCTGGATACTGCTGCAGCAACTCAGCATTCTTCATCTGAGTTACCTCGCTCCCTATTAATTTACGAATATTTTAAAATTAAAACTAAAAAAATAACATTTCATTAAATAATATATATTATAGACAAAACGGAAAGTACTTTATTTTAAACAAATGTTTTCTTCTTCATATTTCTTCATAAAGTAGAGGAAGACGTATCGTGTTCATAAATTCGCAGTAGTATGAACCTAAAGGCTGACATTAAGTCAACCGCACTGTAATTATTTCCACGAGGTAATCACCTACAGGTACTAACGAATCTGTTATATCTTGAAGATCCTGACAGGTTAATAATTCAAGGTTTAAAAACATGGGTTTAAAAAACATATTGAATGAAGACATATCGTAGGCTGCCTAGGGTTGGCGTATTCGTAATCGACCTTTAGGCATTAGTGTTTCTTAAAAATAAAAATTAATGATGCTAATATAGATCTGCCATTCCAATATTCCCCTTAGTCTTATCTCACATCAAAAGTATTTCATAATGAATACAAGCGAGTACCTTCAAAATCGGTTGGATTGTTCATGTGACATATTGTACATGTTTCATCCAAATCCGTTCAGTAGTTTTTGCGTGAAAGATGCGTGAAACAAACATACAAACTTTCACATTTATAATATTAGTGAGATATATATACGCATTCTTCCATTGACTTACACCCCTTTAATAATAATTTACGCGCATTAATATCAGTGCCGTCTGATTCAACCACGCCATGAGTGATGGACAGGATATCTCAATACTTATTAAACAATGACAAACGATGTGGACTGACGTAAAACAATTTTGACCTTGATTAACATTTCATTTATACAAGGCCGGCGACTTAACCATTAGACCACATCGTTTTGAATATTAAAAACTAATTTACGCATAAAAGTTTAAAACATTTATTTTATTTATATTAATAAAAAATTAAATTAAATTAACAATTCCATAGATAGATTTCTCACAAGGTTAGTTTTACTGTTACCTAATAAATTATAATTTATAATAGCTAGTCTCTAGTATTGTTACTAGTTGACTTATTTTATGTTGTCTGTTTTTAGAGGGAAAATTTGCCTGTTTAGCTTCCCCGTGCGGCTCAATATATAGTCTTTAGATCATAATATACGTATTTTAAGGCAAAAAATATTTTAGTCAGCTAAAGACACTATAAATTTATACATAGTTACCCAAGAAACTATTTCATTAAAAAAAAACTCCCAATAAACCGATTAAACGATTTTTCTTTTATTTAAAGTCTTAATTTTTTTCTATTAAAAATAGTTAATTACTTTTACTAAATGAAAATGGTTTTTACAGCATTAAAACAAATTAACGGAATACAGAGAGAAAATGCAGTAAAAGCGAGCCCATATCAATCAATTCAACAAAGGAACCTTTCTCCTACATCAAACGAATAAGTATATATTTTAATTGTTTGCTTCATTTGTGGCCATTCTCCATCATTTATCATAATTCTGCATTGTAATTGGATGTTCGTAACGAGAGCAATAAGACATGTAATAAAAAATGCCATTTCATTTTTAAGAGAAAAAAAAATATAAATTTAAATCCATTTTTTTTTATCCCTCCAAGATTTATTTTCAATAAATACAAATTACAAATATAATAAATAGATGCAATGCTCCTATATAAAAAAAAAGCTATATAAACTCTGGTCTCCCTACAAAGGGAATAATCCAAGTCGCCCTTTACCATTTAAACCCATTAGTACCAGCTGCTGAGAATATGGAGTCGTTCTGAAACGAGCTATGTGGTATTGGAGGACACCAAAAAATTTCGCTCCAATATGCTTTTATATTCATTAAAAAAGGAACTTTGTGCAAAGCATTTATTCTCTAAAATATTGGCAAATAAAAATTAGAAAAAAATGGAAAATTGGAAAAACACTCAACGTTTCGCCAATTCAGGCATCATCAGAACAGAAATAAATTCACATCAATGGTCAAATGCATAACACCTTACACGAGCAGTAAAAACAGAGCATCAATCAGTGTCTCCAACATGACCTTCAATAAAATACCAATCCAATGTTACCATAGGAAGGTAACATAAAAACATGTAGGGTGATTATATTAATCAACTGATTTGCGGAAAACAAAAAAAATAATGTGGGTTGAAACGTCGGCTTCAAAATATACACTTCTCCCTGCATAAGAAAATCGGTCGATCTCCACTAGGAGTCCGTCTAGTGTCAACTCCTGATCTCACCAGCCCTGAACTAGACCTGCAATGTGGTTCGAAACGTCCTCTTACAAATAAACTGTTCTCCCTTTATAAGAGGATTTTTTGACCTCCACCCTTTTTCTTCCTAAAAAAAAAAAAATAATGCATATACATAATGCAATTTTTTCTGGATACAACAATAAGCCTCATACTATAAAAGATGCTGAAGGCATGTAAAAGAAACTGGGCGGGGGATCTGACTATATTAAATAAAAAGAGCTTAGGTTTCTCTCAGCCAGCCTTTTCAATATCCAACCTCGCGTTTTTGCTCCCAAACTGCCGAAAGTGCGGAAGTATTGCGAAATTACGAGGACTAGTTTTTGCCTAAAATTGTCGAAAGTGATATTTTGATTTCGAATTTAATATTTTATTACTCACCTTCATTTCAGTTCAGTGTATAGCAATAATCCTTGATAATCTCAATTATCAAGGATTATAATTCCTGAATATTTATTCATCATTTTTACGAGGAAAGATTATTTCGAATTACTCCAATCTTTGTGTAAGAGAAAAAAGAATTTAAGAATTTGATCATTTAAATTTTCTCTTTCTAGTTCACGTAGCCAATCGAATTCAATATACTTAATTGGCGTTTCGTCGCATAGAACGGAGGACCATAGAAATATTGTAAAAAAAAAGAAATAAATTTAGTCTGGAAATTAATTACAAGGTAATAAATTGAAATAAAAAAGGGTAAGAAAAAAATCAGCTCACCTGAATATCTGCATCTTCTTGGTAGATGACAAAAAACCGAATGCGTACATTTTAACAAGTTAACAAGTGTAATGAAAAATCGCAGGCCTTCAATAATAATATAGGAAAGGAGGCAAAGGTGTAAAAGGTAAAGAAAGGAGTAAAAAATACCTGAGCAAATCTTCATACACACAAAATGCATTAATGTAGGCATGTGGTTACCACTGCAGAAATAGGTGTAACTGATGAGCTCCTGCCATCATCCCGGTTCAAAATTAGACTATGGGGGTTTAAAAACTTACAACCGCCAAACAGCGGGAGAACAAATAACTAACGGCACTAGTAGTACAAATTATAAGAGGTGGGAGTTTAAAACTAGGAAAAATTAAATTAAAAGAAAAACTGCCGAAATACAGCACACTTTGACTTATTTGTGATAAGATGATAGATAATTTTATCATTGAAGGTTCAGATGCCGTTTTCTTTTCTTGTTTCTTTTTTTAAATTGGGTTAGAAAACTTAGGACCGTGGATATTTATACCAAAGTAATTTCTGAACCACTATTATTATTATATTACAAAATAATTATAATAAATAAAGTAAAAAAAAAAAAACTTATACCACTACATCACATGAAGGAAATCGGGTTCAATACTGTGTCTAAGGCACCAGTTATGGAGGGATACGCTCAATCGCTAGCCCAATTAAGAGTATTAATACAGGCTACCAAAATAAATGATCAAAACTCATCAATTGCTGTTCATTTATTTATTTATACTATTAATTATAAGTGATGCTAGAGAAATTAAATAATCTACAAGCAGAGCTATTACTTAGTAGAAGCCACATTTCTGATCATTCTTTTTTCTTTGGGTTTGATATAAATAAATTATTCAATATTTAAAAACAAGTATAAGTCATTAAGCTAAAGATATAGCTGACGAAAAATCAGAAGTTAAAATTTTTATTTCCTTATTTTTTTCCTGGTCATTTAAAATAAATCATTTATGCAAAATTAATGATTTCATATTTTCAGCCATCTCACTGAGAATATTCCATAAGTATCCATATATTTTTCTAATGTGTATTTTTTAACGTAGGGTTTATGATGTCCATACCCTGAGTACAAGACAGGCAGTGGCATAAAAACTATTTATTCTCCTAACATCCATGGATCCGGAGACTCATAAATCTAATATTCATATCCTTTGATTAGAGGGAATACCCAACGGTTGCGCGTGAACAATGCCAAATCCCTTCCCAAGTAGCTTCTTCAATTACAAAGTCTAAAAATCATCTTAATTTTTTTAAAAATGTCAACTATATTTTTTAAAATATTTTTTTGGAAAGTTAAATAAATCACCAATTGTTTCATAAAATACTTGTTTAAAAAGGATAGTGAAGAAACCAAAGGCTGTATGAATAACTTAGGAGACTTCAGGAGAACCAAATGATGAGTTAATGGTGTAACCCTGAAGGACCTAGTTGTTCACAGAAGCCCTTATCCAGTATTGAAGAGCCCTTACGGTACACTTAACCTATTCACCGAAGAGGGTAGACCTAGCCTCCGATCTGCCGGTATATCGGCAACAAAAAGCTACTTCAAAAACGTATTTCTCTACCTAAAGCCACTTACTTATTCTTCTAACCCTCAATACTTTTTTTATTTATATCCAATATATATTATTAACATTATTGCCATTAAAATTATACTATATTCCCTATTTAAGAGGACGTGTGAACTTGAACAGTCTTGCCTTCACTTTCGTCACAAATCTTCATCATTCGTTCACTATGTTCTTTCTTTCGTCTGTGCATTTTACCCCGGCATCTTTGTTATCAGTTCATTAACAATTTATATTCTATTATCATTTTTCTGAATTTGACCCGACCATTATGCTCTGTAAGATTGCCTTTCAAATCAAACGATAATTTTACTGAAAACATATTAGGATAGGGTGTCATAAATTTGTGACTAAGGGTAAAAGGGGTTTAAACGACTCATGTGAATCTACTAATTATCAAGTTTCCATGCTTTCTTCGAGGGATGGAGTAAGTCCGGTTGTTTATCTCGCATTCATCTTTATTTAATTTTTACATTTTTTCTTTCAATCTTTCACAACCTTCTATTTTTATTTATACAACTAGCTGTCCCAGAAGACATTGTTCTGCCCTATTACCCTAAAACAACATACATACATGGCTGGCTCTATATCCCGTCACCGAGACTGGGCCACCTCCAAAAGCCACCCTAAAACAAAGGGCTTCCAAATTTTCTCCATCGATTTGAATGACAACTTCATCGAGTGTTGGTACATTGAAACATCTCGCATGTTTTCCTATAGGAGTTTTATCAGCTCCGATTACAATTTTATGATTACCAGATGGTATAAGGTCCAGTGTAGTATTAAGCAATGAATAATGATTTCAATAGAATTTCAGCGCATAAAACGATTACTTATAAAGAGTTTTAAAGTTGTTAAAGAGTATTATGCTGCACTCGATTAATGAGCACAGATTCAATAATTTGTTATGCATCATGAACTCTTATTTTTTTTAAGGGATCAAGAAAAGTGTTGTTTTTATTATTTCGCTCGATAAGAAGAAGGAAGGTTTTTATTATTTTTACGATTTTCTCTCTACAAGAACCTTCTTTGCTAGACCTACAGAGCTCCCGTTGGGCTCAAATTGTAGCAAATTTAATCTACTTTAAAAATGGTAACATTTTTTTTTCAAAATGTAGAAAAACTGAAATAACTCCGAAAATTTCAAGGTTTTTCGGCCAGCGAAGGTTTCCCTCGTCATTTTTACGGGTTTTCTCTCCATAAGAACCTACTTGGCGCCTTAGCTTATTCATCCTAGAAGAGAGCAAAGTTTTGTAGCGATAGAATGAGCAATAAGGAACGTAATAGGTCTTCTGGATTTTACAGGATAATAAAAAAGCACCGGCTTCTTAAAATTCGATCCAGTAAACTTCCTGATAGGTTTCAGGCTACTAAAATTGCATTGTCTTATTTTACTGTACACGTTTACTTTCAGTGAGGTATGAAAGTAGATTGTAACACTAAAGACCAATGAGTGAAAAATAGAATATGCAGATAAGATATATAATAGAAATCCCTGTAAAGAGATGCCTATAAAGACTAAAAGAATCATTCATACAGAATAGTTTAATAAAAACCAATTCGTTAAACTTCAAACTACGTGAAATAGTTAATCTTCACTATTAATATGTAAAAAAATAGTGTCAACCAACAGTCTAAGATCTTTCATTTTTTTATAATATATTATTGAAGAATCCAAATACAAACATGCTGAAGCCAAATTCAAAAACGGCTCTTAAAGAAAGTAGTCTTTAGTAACTTTATTCAAAACAAAAATAATTTAAAATATAGACATTGGCCTAGATACCTGCTCGTTCACCATTAATTTAATCTAAATTATTTAGTTAATTTTCATGATGACCGAAGACAAAACAGATCATTTACATCCCATTTTCTGATTTATATGCAACTCAAAGAATTAAAAAAAAAAAAGCAGAGAACTTATTGTTCGCCGACCGTATATGACACTAACAGATGATTTTACAGAAGTACAATCTATGAAGTAGACAAGTATGAAAGGCCTATGTAACTGGAACTGTATATTTGTAATTTTTTATTCAAATAATAATAGGGTGTAAAAAAATAAAATGACCGTTTCATCAAATTCCAGAGTTCAAAAGTCTGTAAATATTTTAATGCTATTTATTATTTAGCAACACTTAATAATCCCTTTCGAGCATTCTCTAAGCTTGTTTACTAACATTGGACTTCTTCAAAAAAAGCCTCAGAGTAGTTATTTATTTCAAAGAAGAAACATGACAGTGTCCTACGAAATTCTCGTAATTTTAAGACATTCCTGGAAAAATAATTTCACAGGCACTGAAGCAACTCGTGAAATTATTATATATGAAGGGGAAAGTGTCCTTGACCAGCGCACTGCGCGGCGTTGGTTTGAAAAATTTAGCAGTGGATATATGACATTGGAAAGGAAGAAGGGCTCCGGGCGACCATTAGTGGATATTGGTGAGGTTCTGAAGGACGCTGTTGAATCAAATCCATCCACAAGTACTCGCGAACTTGCCAGGGAGTGTGGTGTGTCAAATCATCTATCAAAGAAATAATAATACAAATATTTGGTTAAAAAACCGGTCATTTTTTTATACACCCTATTATTTGGGAATGACAAAATAAGACCGTTTTCTATTGATGTTGATCGCCACTCGGACCATCGCTTTGCAATTTTAAAATGTTTAGAATATTTAAAATTATAATAACACAGTCTATGATAATAATGAAACATAGTCTCGATTTTTACTAAGTGCATATAATTTTAAGCGCTGCATAATAAAGTAGATTTTTTATATACAAACGTGATAATGTTTTGACATTTTCATTTTTTTTTTCCTACAACATTGCTCTACTTACAATCTACAATAACACTGGCGATAGATCTAACATACCTGAGTCAGTATAATCAATCACTAGGAGTGTAAAATGTTCAGCTGTCTGTAAATAAGTTTCAACTTGAAAGCGGAGAGAGAAAAAAAAGTGTGTTTCCCATTCCATTAGATGGATGTATGATTTTTTTAGCCATCAGCTCAAGCGGTTTTACAACTTTGATGTTTCAAATTATTCATTGAAATCTTAAAGACATTAGTGGGTCGTTAGTGAAGTTGGCCTCCATCAATATTGAAGCTTACTAATCGATGGCCTTCTTAATTCTGCAGATCTAAACTAAAACGAACATATGTTGTTCTGCATTTTTAACCTGCACAGTATGAGTAATGGAAGGTACATGGCTGATTACTGCACCGAATCGTGTGATATAACTATTATCTCAGTAGCCGGTATTTCAGTTTTTATTAAGATGAACTTCATTTCTATGATTTAACCTTTAACGTGTATACGATATAAAAAATTGTTATGAACATACAAAAGGCAAAAATGATGATAAAAAACAGCTAACAGTCTTTATTCACTAAGTGTAGCAATCTGAGCCTGAGTATGTATGTAATGGAAGTCTTGAGCCTGTATGATGTAAGGTACTCGTTAAAGATCACTATTCTAATTAAACCTGGATAGGCAAAATTTAGGATTTCTACTGCAGCAGCATAAAATGGAGATAAATTTATAAACAAACAGCATAAGAGAGATCAGTGACAAAATACCATATCCTCCTAATGTGAGAAATCGTGAGAAGTTTAAGCATGCCCTTTTAGTTACATTTCGTCCATGATTATAAGAATGTTTACAGAGTTAGTCCCCAATGCATTCGTATGAAATATAAATATGATTTTAACTGTAAGTATTAATCTGTGAATAATGTTTGGTGGCTGATGTGTCACAGTGAATGTTTTTGATTGAAAGGTCGATTTATCTGCCTTTATTAGTATCTGCTATATTGGCTTAGCTGCCAAAGCAATGGTCTCAAGGAAAAGTCAGATCCTTTGAACTGAATAGTATTAAAATAATAAAATGGGATGCCATCCTGAGATCGTTATATTTGAGATCTAATAATTTTATATCAATAATGAATAAGAGACATGTCCCTCTCTTCTCCAAAGGCTGACATGGTTGACTGACTAGGAGTTGTTTATTAAACAATAATAATCAATAAATAATATATTTATTCTTTGCTGATATCTATAAGACAACTTATAAATCTACTTTTCTTACAAAGAAAGAAAAAGGGGGCCCGCCCTTTCGCTATAGGTGACATGTTGAATTGCTTCTTGCCTACAACGGCTGTCCTGTCTCTTAAGAGTCTCGTGGACTCTTAAGAGACATTTAGGCTACCTGCTCGATTCTCCTTACCCTATTTATTTAAATACTCCTAATGGTCTATAATAATATAATAATATGGTATAACTATGTGGTCCAGGTAGTGTCACATATAGCATATCTTTTTTTCTCTTACAATAATTTATGATACTTAAACCCATAGCGCTGTCCATCTTGGGAATGAAGAACTAGAAAGCAGCAGCATTGCACTGAGACGACTGGAGGTTGATGCTATAGGAGGCCTTGACTCGCCACGAGTTGTAGCGCCGGAAGGATAAAGAAGAAACCCATTGAATTTTTACACAATATGTTCAAATACCCATCATGTATCTTTGTTTCAAATCCTTGTGTCAAATGTGACCCCAATTGTGTTCCCCTATTAAATAGGTCCATCATTCAAATAAACAGGAGATCAGGTATCTTGTCTCAGAGTGAATGCGATCCATATAGCCAACAAATAAAACAATCAGAGTACCTACCTAAATGTTTTTTTTAATAAACTACCAAACTTTAAAATCGGTCGAACCATTCAAAGGAAAACTCATTAAATCAGGCGAAGCACATTAACCTCCTACAATTTTACATCCATCCTTTGACAGACTAATGAGATTGTCTGCTAAAGATAGATAATTGAGCAGCTACAAAACAAAACAGATTTCGTGGCGATCTTTAAATATTTTAAGAGAAGACGACTGAGGCAAATTGAAGGAACGGAGACTTGAATCATGCCCGGTTATTCTTCTTTCAGGGAAACATTTGTCAGAAGCGTGCGTGCCTGCACGCGATCCTCTAGGTCACGATAACCTATGCTTCGCTGCTCTTCTGTGTCGTCGATTGCCTAATACTGATTGCTTATTATTATTTTGTTTTTTTAAAGCTTTTCTATTGGTAATAGTTTCTTAAAGTTTTATCAAGGGAAAAAAAATCTGAAATATGTCTTAAATTGACTATGTCTTAAATTATGCGAATAAAATGGATGCTTCCCGAAGGGAGATTCGAAAAAAAAAATACCGTGTATCTCTACAATCCACATAGTTCTAAGACAACGGTTGTGTAGGGAGGTAATTTGCCCGAGCTCGCGCACTCTCACCAGGTTTCCCCCAATTAAGGGTATCTAACCACACGGCCCATCTCTGGCTTTTAAAATATTAAATAATAAGTGACCTTTAGAGCAGCAGCTCAGTGCTCTAACACTGAGATATCGCGCTTTAATACCAATACTGGTTACTAAAATAATTCTTAAATATAGAAACTCCTTAGTTCGATTAAGCCAGTTTAATAAAAACCATTTCTAAACAATCAGAAGAGGAATTTATACGATTCATTGTATACATTTTGTTATTAAGACAAACAGTCGTTCAGTTATTTATTTTTAACAAGGTTATTGACTTAATGAAGGTAAATAACTAATATGTAGTAAACTAGATGTGGTCATAGTAGTCAATACTAGTCTAGCCAAACCCATCTTCCACATTATTTGGACTCACTGTATCAGGAGCTAGGGCTACCGTTTGCCAAAGAAATATGTGTACACAGGTGCACCGAACCTCTTTATTTTATCATGAAAATATTATTTATTTCATTTTTAATATATATATATATTTATATATATATATATATATATATATATATATATATATATATATATATTATATATACGTACAGATTTCTCCTTTTTTAATTACTAAATGAGTAATTCTTCTAGAAACTACGGATTGATTTTGTTAATTTAAAATATACAACTAACAGTAGCAAAGTAAATGTATGTAATTACTCAATCAGTACCATTCATACAGAAACAAGAACAGTAATGTTTGATGAAAAAAATTGACTTTGATACTTGATTTTTATGAATGTTGTTCAACTCTTATTTAAGTAGAAATTCCATGAAAATAATTATAATTATTGCCTTTTTCGCCAGCCCAACATTCGCTGCGAAAATTCTTGTCCATTGATGGGACAAGAATTTAAACTAGGATGTACTTGTTTTACTTAATTTAACTTACACATTCTTATGTAAACGATAAGAATGGAAGTGAAATTACTCAATGTAGTCAACCATGCTAAATATATAAAAATAAAATAAAAAAATGTGAGATCCGAAATTTGAAGAACATATGTTTTTTCCTGCATGCATATTTTTAAGACAAATTAATATAAAATAATAAAAACCACTTTAGATAGGATCACTATAAGTGTACCTTGATTTAATGAGAGCATCAAACCCTTCATTAACCTTGAGAAAAATCCATTCATAGCATGTGTGTTGGCTAGATCCGGGTCTAAAAGCAAACAAATTATGACCAAATTACGGCTCAAACATTTTTTTTTTTTAAATGAAAGAAATGTTAAGAAGGAAAGGTCGAACAATATTGCATTACTTCCAAAAATAAATATAGAGGCTGGAAAACTATCTCCACCATCCCCAAACGAGTAGAATGGCCAATAATTGTTTTGGGTTTAGGGTTATTGACTTAAATTCATTAGAGCCTACTAATGCTGGTCACACGCTTTTACCTAAGCATTTTTAAACCTTAATGATTCAGCTGAATAAATCGGAAAATAAAATGACCAGAGCTTGGGGACGGATGCTGATATTGCTGACATCGAGATTTACAGCTCCTTAAGCTTGCTTCGTTGTAAAGTTATTGTATTCGTGTTTCGGTCAGAAAACTATCAAGTGCTAATTGTAATATTAAATACAATTATCTTATTTTATTTTATACAATTAAACTTCTTTTAAGTATTTAAGTAAGGAGTTACAATGGTCATGTTTGGCATGAAACAAATTGATATAGAGAACATAACTTCCAATGGTAAAAAGACGATAGGTGTCCTAAACAGGATATTGTGAAACAGAAAAGTCTCTATACAACCAAAAAGAAAAATATTCCACTCCTTCTCGGTCGGCACAACACTGTATGGGTCAGAATCATGGACAATGAGAAAATGATTAGCAAAGAAATGGCTGGCCCTAGAAGAAATGGATTTCTTGTGATGAAGTTGTGCTATATCCAGGTTGCTGAAGGTCCCAACTGAGATTATTAAACGTAGAGTAGGTGCTAAACTCAACATTGTTAATGACATCAGTGAAAGAAGTTTGCTATGGTATGGACTGGTCGTGAGCATGGATGTGATGGCCAATCGAAGCACTTAAATACCCTGAGAAGAGAAGAAGGCTTGGGAGATTTACAGAGAGTGTATAGGGAATCGTTATGTGATAAATACTACCCGGAAGAAAAATAATACAATTAAACTATATATTCATGTATCTTAATTATATTAATAACTTACAACCAACTGATCCAGCCAGTCAGACGACAACAATATGCGGAGATCAAACAGCAGATCGGAGCAGACTGCTGGGACATTACCGGAGAGAGATCATGATCTTCAAGTTCTGTTTCTGAGGATAATCTTCGGGAAGATTAGACAACTCTTTAACGACCTTAAGAGTCAACGTCCTGGCTGAGGCGCTAATGAACTAAGTTGATATCTCGCCGAGCTTAGCTCCACCGGGGACTTTTATGGATGAAGTTGGGCTTTGAGGGCGCTTTTTGTCACGTTTTTACTTTAAATGAGGGGAGAAAAGAATAATGGAAAGTAGAAAAGTCATAATACCAAAAAAATGTAATGAATCGCGTACCAAATTTATGAGATGAAGTGGTTTGTAATTTTTCTTTTCTTTTTTAGTTTTAAAACACAGACAACAAAACGACTAAAATATTCTGTCAGGGACGGCCATGTATGTTACTTGGGTAGCTCAGTGGCTAGAGCGCTGAGTTGCTATCCTCAAGGTTTCGAATTCAAACCCAGTTGAGGCTGAAAAAATATTTAATATACTGTACTGAAAGCAAGAGATTCACGGATTGAAGTTTATACTAAAACCTTCACACTTTATTCTGCATACAAACATCCAAAGTGTTGTTCTAAGGGTTTTTACAGATATATAGAATTTATTCCGACTCAATAGCAGTAGTCTACTTTTTTCAGAGAATTTTAAGACAAAACAAGACCGAAACAACTAAGTATTCGAAATTGAAACTTCTATAGAAACTGATAATAAATTATAGAATTATCTTGTCAAATCATTGTCTTCAATTCCTTTTTTCATGTTCATAAATAAAATGTGGTTAAATTTAAATATAAAATAGCTTCAGTTGTATTAGGCAGAGATACTTGCTTTAAAACCTTTAAAGATCTGGAGTAGATGAAATGCTGAAGAAAAGAAACTTTATATACACTGTTTTTATATTAGTTTATAAAGAGAATTAACTGGTGATTCCAAACATTTTCATGTTCCAGCATTTGAAAGTGTAAGGATTTATTAACGTTGTACATATTTTTATTTATCTCCAAAATTTAGTTTTAAATCATTACAAAATACAATACTCTATGAAGTATATGCAATTATAACAGTTAGCGTTATTGTAGGTATTATTTTTTTAATATTTGTTATTAATTACTAATGTACAAAAATAGTTAGTGAAGTACAAAAAAATAATTATTTTAAGCCATAAATTCCATTATTCTTTCGAAAACTGCGACGTTTAATGCGAATCAACCTTCAATATAATCATTGACAAATGATCATTGGACAAATCCATGCTAGCTTAAAAACCGTTCTATTTTTTAAAATAATGAATTATTTCATTCTTTTTATTTTTACTTTGCAAAATTTCTATTATCATTGCGAGGCTATTTTATTTCCACTGTATAAAACAAGTGTACTTAGGTTGATTAATAAAACAAACAGAGACATTCTTGTATCTATGGACTTCCGCTCACCCAAGAGGCACAACTCTCGTGGGTTCCTATTCAGAAGTTCTGCCCCTACTGTACTTTAAGTTATTAATGCTTAAAGAACATGTTTCCCAGACTAGTGGAAGTTAACAAAAATAATAATTTTAAATTATTTCAGTTTTAGGGCAAGAGAAAAAAAAACATTTTTCAGCTAATGTATATTCCTGAGTTCTCAAATTATTCAAGACGTTTCGACACTACGCTGTCATTTTCAATCTTTTTCTCTCAGCATCCTTAAAACTTTTTTAAACTTTTTTTTTCTCTTACCCTAATAATGAAGAATGAAGTCCAGTTTAATAAATAAAAATATTGTTATAAGAATAATATATTTAATTATAATAAATCTAATTAATGAAATTTTATAGTTGAATGAATAGTTATTTATTGAAAAATGAAATATTCTTTAACTTATTTTTATAATTAAAAGCAAATCTAATGGATTTGTTAAGGAATAAAAAAGCTATTAAATCCTCTCTATATGAAGAAAAAAAGGTTTTAAGAAAACAAAAAAAAAATTTGAGAAACTACTTCTTCAGGGTGCGGTCAGTGTTAAAAGCATTCGATATTCTAAAAGTATCTTAATGAAGATAACGAATTCCGAACCACCTCCCTTGATTTCTCTTTATCAACCCAGTTATTCAAATTTAATTTGAATAAAACCCACACTTAAACGGAAGGATTCTACAGAAAATGTCTCATCTCTTATTCATACAGTAAAGAGGAGGAGGCGGGCCCGTGGGAATTTGAATAATATTCAGTTTAAAAAGAACTGAGGTAATTAAAATTCATTAAGGTTAAGGCTCTAAGCTCTAATTTTGCCATATATTTGCGAATTCTTAAAGGATTCAGATTTCGAACCGTGATACAATTTAAGAATGTAGTATTTCTGATTTACGGTTTTTAGTGTAAATAATTGGTACATCCTCAAGTAATTATTAGATATTTTAGATATACCCAGGGAGGAAAAAATAAGGGGAACGCAGTAGCTGGATGGTAGAGCACTGATTGGCAGTGCTGAAGTTCCTAGGTTCAAATCCGACTATGGTAGATGAACTACATAACTCTGGGATCTGGAGACCCTTCTGGGACCCTCAAAGCCTATATTAAGTGGTTACCTCTAATTAGATAGGTTGAGCGCGAGCTTACACAAATCAACTCCTTGCACAGCCGTTGTCTGAGAAACATTACCGTATATGCCATGTACTCAGCACAAGACCCTTGCTGGGTGGGGAAATTCAAAGGGGGGGTACACAACTCCACCTTTGAAAAGGCCCTATTTGAGAAGATCCGGAAGAGGAAGGAGCGAGGACACGGAAGATGGAGGCCGGTGAACGATGGCGCAGGAGAGTCCGAAGACGGCCAGGCCGAGACCCTAACTATGGACGTAATCTACCTCTGTTTCACAGATAAGTTGTAATTTAAGGTCTGTTATGTATTTTATGGCAATCCGTTATTACATCTGAATCATTAAGTGTACTTCTGAATGTATATATTAAATCATTAATTTTATTTAAAATTGTATTAATAAAGTACATTCATTTTAATTATGTTGGTGCTTTCTCAACCCAGATGCACTAGATACCTAGGAATAAGATATTGATGGTTTTAATAATTAGTAAATCGGTAAACACACTATAGACCTCTGGAAAAGAACCCAATTAAGACTAAAGTTAAGTAAAAAAATAATATTTGAGTAATTACCTTAAATGATTACTCTGGCATCCCAAAATCAATTAGGATATTAAAAATATATTTAAGAATATAAAATATAACACCCTTTATCGGTTGTAGTGGCACAGTTTTGTTGTTGTTTTTTTATTACATATTTGACGGTTTTCTAAGACTCTCTGTAGTGATAATTTTTTTTTTTACCATCAACCGTTCATCGATTCATGGCGAGCCCCATGAAGCCTCTTGAGTAGCCTCCACAAAGTGCGCATCCTTAATTAGGAGAAATGTGGTTGAGTGTGTTCCCTGCTACAGCACCTTCCTACACGAGGATTGGGTAAGAAATAGTTTAGTCCTTGCTAAGTCCAAAGTAGCGTCTCCAGCAACTTTATTTGAAATTGTATTCGGGCATTGTTCTTTTAATCTATAAATTATTTTTTTATCTATAAAACTAAGCTAAATATTAATACAATTTTTTATCTATGAAAAAGCTAAAGAAATATTGAACAATACTCAATATCTCAAAACAATACTTAGTGAGTACTCGCATTTCACTGGAGGGTTCAAAATAAGTAGTTAATTGAATTTCAAGTGCTAGAATTATATCTGAGTACTTCTACTGAAACGTTAAATACCTACTCTCGTTTAATTCAATGGACAGTTCAATAATATTCAAAATAGGGATTGGTCCGCCGTTAGGCGGTCAGGAGGGACACACTAGTTAATTGTTAAAGAATAAAAATCCTGAATAAAACTAATGAAGTTTATATGTGACTGAAATTTTGGACATTTTATAATGGATTTTTTTTTTTAGATATACAAAGATGTTGATGTTCAATAGAGGCTGAGGTAGTAGTTTGTTCATTTAACATCGCTTTATGCTGCTATGGCTAATCGGACGATGCTACAGTGGTAGCTCTAAATTTTGCCTATCCACGTTTAATTAGGATAGGGATTTTTAACGAGTACCTGACATCGTATAGGCTCGGGACCCCCGTTTAACGTCCCTTCCGAAGAACGGCTTAACTAAGGATTTTTTACTCCCTTAAAAACCTCCACCTGCCGGGCCACGAATCTTGGGCTTAGTAAGAAGCTGAGGTACATATTAATAGAAAAACAACAATTAACACACATCCTTAATTACTTTCACTGTATTAAGAGATACCAAATAAAGTCAACATTAATTCTTTTGATCGATCAATGTGCCTATGTTACCTAGTTCCTAATATTTCAGAAAGTTCTCCTGGCAGAATAATTATTATTAATAGTCTTGATTCATATAAAGTTGCTATATTTGTAACTCCAAGTTTGCCAACTAAAGGCCTATAAATAAAAAACTGTAAGAAAAGAAAAAAAAAGAAAGAAACATATCCAGTTATATTACTTCGAGGAAGGAAAATAGAGCAAAGGAATCGGTCCCCTTCCTAACAAATAAAAGTTTGTGGTGAGACCCAAGTCAGGAAAAATTGGGTCAGAGTTATCACACCTGGCACCCTCTTATCGATTTTAACCGGCTATGTGTGAGTTTGTGTGTGTGTATGTGAGTGTGTGTGCATATATATATGTAATATGAAAGGAAATACAATATGATATAATAAATAGATATGTACATAACTTTTAATAAATCTACTCATGTTTTCTGTTGAGGAGTTATTCAAGTTCGCCTAACATCAGAATACTAAGATGCAGTGAGTTTTATGACAAAATATTATTAAACAATCTTCAACTTTAATAATTATCCAGTTGTAAAAGTGTAACAATAACCCTGAAAAATCAATTTTCCCTTTTTGCCAAATTTACAAAAAAAGAAAGTTTTAACAATAAGCTTATAACATTTTGTAATGATTTATGTAGAATTGATTCTTTTACAGTTAGCACGCCGCCTATTGCAGTGATTCACTCTACTGGCATTTTCCCTTCCTCAACTTCAAATTACTGCCATTAGGACACATTTCTCCATTCCAAGACGCCTTCACTTGGACCATGTAATGACTATAATAAACTAAGCGCCTTTAACTTTACTTTTCAGCCTGTTCCCCTGAGAAAAAGAATTTTGAAAGGCTAAGAATTCTTAATTGTTCTAATATTATATTATTATATAATTATATCTGTATTATATTATTATAATATAATCTAATATTATATAATTATAGAATTCATTTTCATTTTCTATATTATCTTTTATCTTCTTTGCTTTGTCTGTTGTTTAATTTATTTTAATATTTACTTATCATTTTTCCTTTCGCTATTCTTTAACTTCATTATCAATTTTTTAGTGTCAAGATTTATAGCGGTTTTTAGTAATTACTCGCCTCTGATAATCTTATCTCTGGATTATCAAACTTTTCACTTGGCTCTGCCAATAAAATTTACTCCTCATAGCTTCCTCTCCTCAAATACTGAGAGCTTCTCTTCATCTTCCCCATCATGTCTAATGTCCTAACCTCCTGTAACATTAACTCCCAACCTTTGCCCGCTCACTTTGATGAATTTCAGCAATATTTTACCCAACATTTTTTCCACACCATTGGAATCTCAGAAACATGGTTAAAACCCCATATCCCGTCCTCCACTGTTTCCTTACCTGACTGTTCATTCCTCCACCACGACCGAGTTGACCGGACTAGTGGAGGTCTTTACGCCCACAAATCCCTAAAATCACGCATCATGGACTCTTCACCAGCTTCCAATTTCCCTCACTTAGAATTCCTTTTCTTCGAAATTTCATGCAAATCCTCTCGTATACGTTTTAGTGTATCGCCCTCCTGTCTTTGAGTCGGTCCTTTACAATCATGTTCCTTTCTACAACCACATCATAATCTCCGGTGACTTTAACGGTCCAATCCAATGATAAACTGTACCTTGAAAATCGTTTTTACTCTCTACACCTCTCCAGTGTCCCATTTTCTCCTACCCATCACACTCTCCAATCTGATGCCTAGTTTGACTTCATCATTGACTCATCGCAGGGACTCCTTTCTTCCTCACAATTACCTACCCCAATCCTTTCCTGTCATGATTTGATCAAAATCTCATACAATATCCAAACTCCAGAAATCCTGCCGAAAACAATAACTTTTCGCAACCTAGATGGGCTCACCCCTATATATATCTCCTTCCTTCGAAATCTTGAATTGGAACCAAATTTATTCCTGTACCACCGTCGATTCAATAGTCGACACACTCACTGCCAATCATCCTGGATACCCATCCCCCACTCAAATCTCTAACATTTCGCCACCATCCTGATCCTTGAATGTGTCAACAATTAAAGACCTGCAAAGGAAACGTGATGCTGCCCGTAGACGCTTTAAACGCACTAGGCTTACTGATGACTACCAAGCGTTCAGGGCTCTCGCAATATGACACAAACTACAATCACACAAGCAAAATCCAAATATTTCCACGAAGCCCTTTCCACTGCTCCCGATCCTAAATCTAAACGGCAACTCCTCCGAAAGCTCTCCCTCTGCAATCCAACATCCTCCAGAGCCTATCCTGCATCTCCCGATGAAATGAACTAGTATTTTTTGACTGTCTCAAACATAAAAATCCTCCACCTCCGTCTTTTCACTGACGGCTATCTTTCAACCCCATCTTTTATTTCTTAGACATTTCACCTACAGACATTATTTCCTCCGTTCTCAAATCCCGCTCCAGTTCTACCGGCTTACGAGATACCCGTCCAACTACTCAAATAATGCCTCACCTATATCCTACCTGTCCTACATTTCATTTTCACAGTCGGATTTGAGCCTGGGACCTTCGTTATAACAACTCAGTACTCCAACAGTGAGCTATATTAACTAACTACCTACCTGCTGCTATATTAACTAAGTTTGTTTGTTTTTCTGGCTTAATATGTTTTGCGAGTATTAAGAAACGATGAAAGAAAAAAAACCTTTAACAAATATTTTCAAGGACAAAGAATAAAAAAAGAATTAACTATTTATAGTTTTTTGTGATTGTAACCATAGTGAAGACATCATCGAAAATGAACAAAATCGTCGTTCCAGCAATTTCAAATCGGATTTTCCAAAGGAAAAACACAATTGGTAATTTTAATTACTATGCAATTACTGATTTGCAAACCTTACGAAATTACAGGAAACAAACCACAAAACTGATATTAACAATAGCATGGAGACGGATTTTAACTCCCAATGTGACGGCCTTTGTCTTTCGCAAATGAAGGATGGAGCACCGTCCAGGAAAAATGATTTGTCTAGGTCGCAACAGGTTAGGTGCCTTTGATTGAATAAAATAACATATTTACAATAAAATAAAATTTAAATGTGAAAATGTATATACAAAAAAAAATCAAATAAAATACAAAATATGCTACAAACACGTTTTCGAGCCCGTCAGTGGTAGTGAAGTATTAGTTCCCTTCTCGTCCCGTTGCACAGAGGCTGAGGGGGACTCCTGCAGGACCTCCTGCTTTGCGCTGCAGTGGGATAGCCCCTTTTCGAGAAGAATCTCAAGGAGAAAGCAACGATTGACTATAGTCCACTAACTCTCATGACTGACTAACTTGATAGGTTCTAAGCACGTGACCCAGCCGACAATGGACATATGCCCGACTAATCATTTACGAGCAGCACGGGTGATCCCGCACGTGTTTCCTAGGTGACAAAAATTCATAATAAGAGAAACCAAAAATATAAAGATATAAATGCAGATGAAATAGTTAAATTTTTAGAAAGGTGTCGGCCTCAACACTGAAAAATTTTAAAAAGTTCTAAAATCCCAACATGGTATAGTATTCACAAAAATAGACAAAGTTAATCAAAACATTGCGAGTAACAAAGACCTTTGTCAATCTGATATGTAATTATTCCTCTACAGAACGTATCATTGCAATCTCTTCAATGAGTGGTAATGAATCAAAAAAAAGCAATAGAGGTGGGACGGAGTGACTTTATTGCCTGCGGGGCAAGTTGACAGCTCATTGTACTTTATTAATAAAGGGAGGGGGCCAACCGGCTCAATTAGCTCAGATTATTTCATTATAGAGAGCGCTGTCTAACTTGCTAAGCCCGCCTTTATCACCATCTCATACTTAGGACAGCTCCCATCCAGTCTCTGTAGTAATTCGCTTATTAATTCATTAAAGGATGGATATTATTGATGTAATATAAGTACAAATATTCAGATATTATAACGGTCGAAATGCCCGTTTTTATTATTTCTGAAATTCTAAATGGAAACTAGTGAACTTCTGTTTTTCACTATGTTTATGATTACAGATTCTAATGAGTTGTTACCCCTTTTTTTTTTAATATTGTTTACTATAACTACAGTGGAAGGAACCTTATTTAATAAGTCAAATATGGCAATCGGAACACACGAGTTTAGGATAATTATTTTTTATAAGTTTAAACTTGGACACTCGGCAGCCCAAGCTACAAGAAACATAACCACCGCGTTTGTAGGAGTGTAATAACGAACGGACCATTCGGCTATGTTTTGAGAAATTTTCAGCTTCGAAACAGATTAATTCATTGTTAGATTAATTTCTCCTTTCTACGCTAAGATCAAACTATCACATCCACGTCGTACTTCTGGGACATTGGCATAATGGAACAAAACAACCTGTATTAGTTAATCGGAAGGACTACCAACACTCAGACTTTGTTAGAGGTACTATTTGACTACTAAAACTAAGACTACCGATACCCTTTATAAAGAGTACGAAACATGACGAATATATAAGTACAAATCAAATATGTATACAAAATACCATATAAAATTATATGTCAAGAAAAGAAAAAAATCACTCAATACAAAAAACAGATTATCAAAATATTTTTCCTCAAAATGGTACATAAAATAACATTGGTAAGTAAAGAGAGGAGAGAGATATGCTGAAGAGGAACTGGTCACATGACCTCAAGAGAAGCTGGTCACATGACCTCAAGAGAAGGTCATTTGTTAGGCAGAGATAAACAGCCGCAGGGCACTACCCAACATTCTGTAAGGGCCCCACCCTTCCGGTCCCGACAACACACAGGAGTCGTGGTAGTGGATATTGGAAAAAATATCGACATTTGAGACCTCGATATATGATTAAAATGCAGAACAGATACAGGATAAAAAAGAAATCGATATTTTGTATGATAAATAGTTTTTCATGAATACCAGTGAGCATTTAGTTTCATACTATGATGGTTTCATTCCATCCACAATGTATACAGTAACTTCCATATTCTCTATGTATATCTCTACCTCTTCGAACAAGGCTGGTTTGGTCTTCCTTTATTTTAAATAGTTGTAAATCTGGTTCGCTAATATCAATGGTTTCATTCTTAGAAAGTGGCTATAAAATGTATTTCTCCTTTTTCTCATAACTTGAGTGGACAGCTCACTGTTATGTCGTCGCCTGCATTCATCTTGGTTTTTAATTGAGAATTTTCCTCTAGATCTTTCTTTTTTTTATCACCGAATGTTCTAACAGGGCTTTCTTATTCATAGCAAAGCATTCCGCAACACAAAGGACTTGTGGGTGTATGACAGTGCTATAATGTGTTGTATTCAAGGATATGGATCATTTGTGGTAAATGTCCTTGGTGAATACGCTTAGTTTTTCTTATTTATTTATTTCATTTTCTCTAATTCTTAACAGAGAAGTATTTATAATAATAATCGATAATAGGTACTTGTACACAAATATGATTTTCTTATTTTATATTAAAAATATGCGTATGTTGTATTATTTATTTTTGAATGTTAAATACAATTTTTCGGCGAACCAGTCAATCAGTTTTTTTTGTTTTGTTTTTTTTTCGAACCGGGCAATAAAGGACCAAGCATACATCATGTTTTTAGCTCCTTTTTTCTTTTCATCCAATAATCCTTCATTCTCCCCGAATGTTGCTTTCTTCTCTCATCCGTCCATCCCCCATGCCCCTGCTTCGTTCTTTCTTCCGCAATTTTTTTCAGTCGGCTACTAAATCTTTCTCTGTCCAGGTAGTCCCCATCGGTAATTCCCTGTCTTTAAAGTTCTTTTTAAATCGTTTAGTATAACTACTCTGGATTTTCAGGTTGTATATCTTATTGAATAACTGCGTATTCAACCTCGCAGAATCCATCCTGACCATGTAGAACGTTAGTCGTATTTTCCTCATAGTTGTTTCCAAGTCCTCTGCCCTTTCGTATATTTAAACAGATTATTTATAAATGAACTGTATTTTGTTTTCTTATTTACGTCAATAAATGGATTTGGAAAATCAATGTCATATGATATCAGCACTTACCTGATACAGCATTTTCCTCTCTGCTATGTCGAGAGTGGTACATTAGCGAATTCGTACCTAGTTTTCCATTCCATTATACGAGCCAGTCCATTGACTAGAGGGAGAGAGAGGTCGAAGTTTATTCATATTGAGCGAGTCACATGTTCAGGAAGCGTGAAAGGCAGAATGAACTAACCGCCATAATGTCTTCTGTCAGTTCTAATACACGCTCATTTTAGTGCTATTCCTCGATCCATATTAGTGAGCTTGGTTCCGAGTTAGTGCATTCGTTTAAATTTAGCAGGTGACATATTTCGGTCTCCTGTGAGAATAGAGACGTTAAAATTCGAATATTAGAAGTGCTCTACTTGAATGAAAACTAATTCACAACAAAAATAATAAATCTCGAACTAACCCTGATAATACTAATAAAAACTAAGCTAAAATAAACTACTAAACCCAAGATCGCGGGTTCGTAGCCCGGCAGGTGGCCCTAGGATTTTTTTAAGGAAGTAAAAAATCCTTAGTTACGCCGTCCTTCGGAAGGGACGTTAAACGGGGGTCCCGAGCCTGTACGGTGTCAGGTACTCGTTAAAAATCCCTATCCTAATTAAACCTGGACAGGCAAAATTTAGAGCTCCCACTGTAGCATCGTCCGATTAGCCATAGCAGCATAAAGGGACGTTAAATAAACAAACAAACAAACAAACTAAGCTAAAATGAGAAATAATGTACAAAATACAATAATATTAAAATTAAGTTAAAATAATTACAAAAATATATGATAGGTACACATAATAATGACTGCAATGTGCTGGTTTTAAACCAATGCGTAATGGTTCATGATACAGAAAAAGGCAACCTGACTATAAAAAATCAATTAGAAATGAAAATTTTATATATCTTGTAAATATTTCTATAAAAAAGAACAGCATTACACAGCCACAGCATTATTAGAATCCGGGACCATCTGCAGAGCAACTTAGCAAACAGTTGAGTAAAGAAAAAAAAATCTGTAACACGATAACCATCGAAGGCTTCAGTACATAGTAGAGTCTGTATTGTTTCTAGGACAACGGTTGTGCAGGGAGGCAACCATCCGAGATCACGCCCACCCGTCCCCCCCCCATGAAGGTTACCCAATATAGAAGCTGGGTGAGCATCTGGAAGATCTGTAGATACCATCGAGTCCATCCTCGGCTGTTAACAGGTTAAATAGTTTAGATTAGAATCCACCACAGCCAGATTAGAATCCGGAACTTCCCTCGCAACTACGAACAAACATTTTGTTCTTTAAAGAAAAGATCATTACAGAAAATATAACGTGTGAGTGATTGCATAAGTAGTGGTTGTTCAAGAGCATATAGATTTTAACTATTTAAATGTTTAAACCTTCAAAACCATTAAAAAAACAATCCCGCACCATTTCGTTGGCATTACTAGGTCAATATATTTCACATTCCGCATGGATCTCACAGATCAACCAAGATGATCTTTGGAACTTGATCGCCAATTTTTTCAACATATGGACAGTTAGATTTTCCACGTCCATATTTCAGCCATTATTGAATAAATAGGGAAAATGTAAATTGGTTTAAAACTGTAATACTAATTACTAACACAAATTTACTTGTTTTTATATTTTTTTTTTTATTTAGTGATATATTAACTTCTCCTCAAAATGTTCTTGTTCGATGGACACTTCAGCATACTTCAGAAATGTCCGAGGATGTCATGACAAAGAAAATACGAAACTTTTCAAAACCTAAGACAGATTGGGAAGGTTCCAGGAACGTGATCTGAAATAAATTGGTATTCCGCAGGACAAAATCAAGAAAAGGGGTGAATTTCGAAGAATGGAGAAAAGCTTCATGAGTTTTCAGTTGGGAGAGGAACACAAAAGACGAAGTGAACCTCTGTCCGAAGAACAGATGAAGGCACTGAGTGAGAGACTCGAAAGATATTGGCAGGACATCAATACTGGTAGAAGAACAAGATCCAGGCACGCGAAATAATATTGGTTTTTAATTCGCGGTCCATAGTGGCTCAATAAATATGTGATAATAAAAAAAATTCCTTCTCCATGACATTATAGATGGGAGCTCTAGCTTTTATAAAAGAGAAGCTATAAAGCAACTTTTACTGCCCTTTTCACTTACTATTATTTATAACTCACATAAGCCAGTGAGAAATATGAAGCACGTAAGACTCAGGATAACGGAGTATTAAGTTGTAAGACTTATTAACTAACCAATAAAATATATACTTAATATTAAACTCGTACCATTGTGAACATTACCTTATTCCCTCGAACATACTTTTCTTTGTTGGTCTAGAAATATTAAACATGGAATAATAAAAGTTAAAAAAAAATCAATTTAATAAATAATGACCAGTCACAATCACAGCATGCTTTAAAAAAATTAACAACTTAATTAAAATAATTCAAAATTTGTGAAAAAAGTAATTGTTATATTTATCAACTTATGGAGTTCTCTATATAGAAAATACAATAAAAATAAATAAGTAAATTAAAAATAATTTTAGAATAATATGAATATAATAACGCGAAACGAAAAATAAAATTATGGATTGAATATAAATGACGAAGCATTAAGTATTTGGTGGTTAAGGACACTTGTGATCACACACCTGTTACAAACATAACTTCCAAAAAAATGGCTCGAAACTACTCCAAAAACCACTTTTAATTTTATAATTACCTAGGACTCCATCTGGACAAACGTCTCACTTGGAATCCTCATACAAGACTGAAAAGACAAGAAACTGCTCGACATTTTCGCCTACTTCAACATTTACTGGACAAACGCTCTAAACCATCCAATTCATCTCGTATCCAATCCTTACAATCCAAAATCCTTAATGCTCATTAATATGTCACAAACAAACTCGTCCATCATGATCTTAATATACCATGTGTTGCTGATTTGGCCCAAACTAGATAACTATCCTTCCATGAAAAGCTCCATACACACTTGAATCCACTAGTCTCTCAACTTGCTTCTCATACTATTCCTGATAACCCTCCGAGGCGTCTGAAAAGAAGATGGCCTCGAGACCTTCTACTATACAACTTTATTGGAGTGCTACCGATGGGTAGTTTCTCAACAAGTTTTTTTTTTCATGCTATTTGTGCAGATTTACTTGTTGTAATATTATTACAGTTGTAAATATCAATAAATCAATCTAAACCAATAATAAGAAAATATAAGTTTATAATATTTTAGTTCTTTATATAATGTACTTAGGTATACCTTACCAATATATAATATATATATATATATATATATATATATATATATATATATATATTGGTTCTTCATGGTATCAGGTTTTTGGACAAAATGTTAGAAACAATCAAATCTCTCACGTTACCTCACAATCGCATATTAATATAAATGGTAATTACATTACAATTAAAATAATTTTTATTCACATTAATGACTCACAAATTGACTCATTGTACAATGTACAGTTCATTACCTAGTTGTCCATTAATTTAATAAATATCGTCAAATTGTTTTAAAAAAAACAATTATTGACCCATCTTTTTACCAATTATATAATATACTTAGGAGTTAATATCATTACAAAATAATAAACGAAGCCCGTACCACTACAACCCACAAAGTACTGGATTCAGTACAAGGTAGAGGTCGTATACGATGGTTATGTGTACTGATGTGTCGACTGTTTTTATGTATACCTTATGATTTTGAGGGAACCAGGGCGCCTCATCTCAATTAGGAGCGATTTGGATTGCCCAGACCGCTCTCCCGAAATATCCTCTTGTGAGTTGTTATGTCGTACTGTTTTATGTATACCTACCAGTATAGCTAACGATTATGCAAGGAGGGAAATTAAGGGAAAAAAGGGGCACGAGCCGAGGTTTTCCGCGATTTTCCTCCAATCTTGGGTACCAACTTAATAGACGATGGATAAGCCCAAGGAGGCTCACGACAATTAAGAGAACAAATAATTTATCGGCCAAAGCCGGTCTTTAACTAACCAGCTTCACCAAACTAATTAAATAAACCAATACTAATTAACTAATTTGCTGAGTTCTGAACCCAGATGAATGTATCATGAATATCGCTCAATTTGTAACGTAGTCAGTTTCTGAACCACTTTGCGCTAATGTCAGATACGAGGTTGATTAGGTGTCGCATTTACACTCCCTGTCATCACGGCCACTAATATATAAGTAACCCAATCTTGATGTCACGCTAAAAGTTTAAAAGGTAGAAAATTGATGAGCTTGAGATACGGATCGCAAGTTGATTAATGCTCTCTGCGGTCTATCCAACCCTTAATTGATCATCAGATATATATAAATTTATAAATCAAGTGATTTGACTAATTCCCAATGAAAACGATAACTCTGTAACCTCGTAGTGAGTATACAAATGATTCATGATTATACAAAGGATTCATATAAGGGAAAACAAGTGAACACAATTTAATTATATTATATCCTTTTATTTTCTGTAGATAAAGGCATGAATAAAAACAATATTTAAATAAAAATGGTTACAGTGGTTACTTCTGGTTTCGACCGTGTATTTAAAAATTTCTCGCCAACGTTTCACCAGACATGCTGCTGGCTTCCTCAGAGCTTGAATTGAGACTGCAGATGTTTCGCTGCCCCGCGGCCTTATTTAGATACATGGTCATAATCAGAAGAAACCTTTTGCATAAATAGTGGCCGTGGAACATCAAAAGAGTATTTAATATTTAAAAAATACTCCTCTATAAACATTTAATAAGTACACTATCTGTATAACTTAAAACATTCCACCTGTAAGGATAAATAAATAAACATAAGCAAAGTAACAGAACTGAAAAAATGAATTTAACATTAACATAAAAAATAAATAAATACTAATATACAAAACTTGGCATATTCACTGCATTTGCTTAGGCATGCCTTACTGAGAACTTTAAATGTTGGTCCAATAATTATCTACACATTTATGACGAGTTTAAAACAAAGGGAAAATCATTTGCTTGGACTTTTTTTGCACATCTATCAGCTATTAGCTATCCGTGATGGCTAAAGTGTTATCACCTCTAGTTATAGGTGCGGCTGGATAACTCCTTTTTTTTTTAAATGCCCGTCATTCAGTCAGTTGATGTCTATAAAGAGGCAGGACTATAAAGTTTCGCCCCGAGTTCAGTCGCTATCACCGATGGCTACTAAAGGGAACACTACCCAGAGCGCCTCATCTCAATTAGGAGCGATTTGGAATGTTTTTTTCTTAAATCTCGTGTTTATGTGAACCGTCTGAGGACCCTACAAGATTTGAAGACAGGAATAAATTCATACATGACGCCTGCAATGCTGCAAGAGTCATTCGTTAATCAGTGTATGGAGAATGGGGTATGTCACCTATCTGATTTGATCTTAAGGACTATAGAGATGTGCCTACAGTAATAATAATAAAAAACGAATATAAATATTTTTATTCATACAATTATTCACTTATTCACAGAGGGGCGCTACAGTCCTTGTAGAACCAGTGTCTCCTACAACAGCCTACTCCAATGTTCACTGTCTGCGGCCTTCTGTCTACATCGCCGCACTCACATTCTTTGCAGGTCGTCCTAAACTTGGCTTCCCTCGTTTTCTCGCCCCACCTTGATGGCCACACATCAGTTGCTTGTGGAGTCTAAACTGGTTCATCCTTTCTACATGGCCAAGCTAGCCTACCAAGATGGTAATAATATTGAGCTCCGCAAACAACTCCATTAGGTCCACATTTTTCCTTATTCTTAGCCGTTCGCCATCATTGACTGGTCCATAAACTTTTCTTAGAACCTTCCTCTCCCAAACTCTAAGAGCTTCCCCCATTGACTTGGTAATGACCCAGGTTTCGCTGCAGAAAGTGACTGCAGACCATATAATAGTCTTATAAATGACTTCTTTGGCCCTTATTGCGAGGTTCTTGTATTTTAAAACATTATGTAGGACAAGCCTACAGTTATTAATTTTGAAAAAAAGGGTGTTATGCCGCATTCTGTGAAATATAAATAATAAAAAATTGAGCAGCTGTTGTTATTGCCCTACTTTGCTTCAACACCTCTCTCAAGTTCATGAATTACTTTCTATCTCCTAATCATTACTGATCTTTTTCGTGACAAACTTATGTTTTTTCTATAAAAATAAAATATGACCATTTTGTTATAATGCAATTGGGAAAAACCACAATGCAAAGCCATATGTTTCAAAAATACACCCACTTACCAGTCGACGTTTCGCCTATTCAGGCATTATCAAGACACCAAAAACAAAAAAGGCTTTGCATTGTGGTTTTTCTCAATTGCATTACAATAAATAATAGTGTTTCTTTTTGAGTTTTTGGCTCTATTTTAGTGATATGACCATTTTGTTTTCCATAGCTAAGTTCATTACATCATGATGGGGACGATATAATGAAGCTAAGATTCATTAGGAGATTGCTCTTGGGGCGGCCAAACAGAGCCAGAAGCCTAACGAAGCTTGACTATCGACTGGGAGCAGCCTCTCCCCCACTCTCTCTTTCTCTCTCTCTCACTCTCTGAGCAAACAATCTTAACTTATTCAACGATTAATCAGTCTTGCACAGCTCCTAACGAACAGATCAAACACTGCTTGTTACATAATGTCTCTCTTCTCAGTTGTCTGCTCTTCAATTTCTGTCTCAAGATGGTATTCAGAATTATCAAGTTAACTTCAAGTATATCCCTTTGTAAGGTTGTTTCACTTCCATTTTTGTTATTTCTAAAAATCAAAATGGAATTAGTGGACATCTGTTGTTTACTATTATTATGTTAATAGAATGTAATAAGCGGTAATCCGCCATGGTTTAAAAACTGATTGAGATAACTCTGATGCTGATAATACTAACTTAATTATTCTAATTAAGTGAAATTGAAATATACAAATTGTAATAGTGGCATGATAATTCTTTACATTTATAGCCATCTCCCTTTTCTAATAAAAATGTTTTTCCTACACTTTCCACAAAAACTCCATTTCATCTTCTTGTCAAACTTCATTTGCTCACCTTTTCACATAATTCGATCTTAAGAATTATTACGAATTTCTGGAATTCTCAAAGTTATCCTGTTCATATCAATATTTAGTATGTCATGGAAACTCGCGATTTTTGTGTTCGATGAGTTTAAACTTGGACACTTCGCAGTCCATGAGGCAACAAACATTACAACCGTATTCGGGGAAGGGTGTTATAACGAACACCATACGTCATTGGTTTGAGACATTTTCAGCTGGTGGCACAGATTAATTGATAAATCAATTCATTTGTCCTTTCTAGTCTGAGAAGAAACCACCGCCTCCACTTCGTACTGCAGACATAATGGCATTATGCAACTAAAACCTGCATCGGTTAATGAGAAGGAACCTATACTCTTACACTCACAACAGACTTTACAACAGACAGTGAAAAATCTTAACGAGCTTGGTTACGAAGCCCTCCCACTCCCAACTTATTTGCCAGACTTATCTCCAACAGATTTGTATCTGTTCAGAAATTTGAACAACTTCCTTAAAGATAAAACTATGACCTTATTGACTTATTTTACTAATTTTTTTTTAAGAGGAGTTTCCACTAATAGTGGGTTTCCTTAACCTAGTGATTGGATGGATTCCTTCCATAATGTTCCCATCTAAGGTCCATTCTTCCCGTAGACCATGGCACATCATGTATTCCTCCACTTCGTTATCCCAGGTCTTCCTTGGTCTTCCTCGTCTTCTTGTTCCCTTAATTTTCCATTGGTGTAGTCTTCCTTCAGGCATTGTTTTCCAATGTCCATACCATTTCAGGCGTTTTTTCTCAAAATGTTCCAGAATGGTTCTTTCAGCCTCCATCTACTTTAATAAATAAGTAACTATTTTCCAAATTAAATTGTGAGAATTATTTTATCACAAAACCCAGAATTTTTCAGTTCTGGGATTGAAAATTTGATAACACGTTGGGGAACTGTAGATAAATATTTTGAATAAAAAAGTTTTGATTTTATTAAGTTGTTTTACTAAATAACATTTTCTTCCAAAATGGACATTTCATATGAAACAGAAATAGTAATATATATTACAGAATTATCCTATTTATCATGATAAATTCAGGAATATGAGAGGATCAATGTAAGCATTAACCTTGTCTGTGGCTTAATTAATATAGTTTGATTGTCTCAGGTATAGAGTTTTGTTTGAATTGAATTGGTTTTATTTGTATAACTGACACCATTATTATAGTTGTCAGTTGAAAGGTATTTTATTTAGCCAAATGAATTTCACATTCTGTTTATTACAAATTGATGAAAGTAAAAAAACAACAACTTTAAACCAAACCGGCTGTTTGTCTTTGTGCGTTCCGTCCCATTCGAAGGACGGCATATCCGACGATTTTTTTATACCCATTAAAAAAATCCCAAGGCCACCTTCCGGAATTTGGATCCGCGATCTTGATTATACGTAGCTTGTTATCCTATAAGAAATGGATCACGTATAAAAAATGGATCCTCTGAAAAAAATATGTTTTGAGCCTCAACCTACCTAACCTAATTTTTACTAGAGCCTACTCATTCAGTATATTTGCCTAAGACTTAAGCTAACAAATGACAAAGGAATAATTGAAGAATGTTATAAAAAATGGAGGGGATATATATAGCAGTAATTTATTACTCAATTAAGCAGGATGATGCGAAAATAATCTTGCATGGAACTCATAATTTTCAATATTAAAAAACGTATCTCGGGATGATGCATCAAGTTTCCACCTTAATTAAGAAAATTCCTTCCGAATTTCGACACAGACACTAAACTGAGGCAGCCTTTTCCTTGAAACACCTGCATACTTTTGAAAGCCCTATCATAATTTAAATTTAAAATATGAAGTAATACGTTCGTACGTTCTTCTCCTTGAAGAATTTGGGAAAATAACCTTTAAAATAACCTGCTTTCTGATACACATCAATACATAAGATATGTGAATAGATTCTTATATTGTATAACATTAGAGATTATGTTACAAAATAATTGTACATAGAAAATTGAAACACTCCTGATCAATATTTGGCCAACGCTTAAAATAGAAGAGAAACAATTAAATTTGTAAAAAATGTCAACCGCCTTCAGCGGACTCAGCCCATTGTACGCCTTAAAATACCGAAAGGTAACAGAAGGCTTTTGTTATGTAGAAGCATTTGCATGTATTTATTGTAAATTTGTATTATATTGTAAATAAAATTTTGGAGGATGTGATAATAATAAATAAATATATAAATTGGCCATATCAAATTGGTCACTACTAAAGTCAAACAAATTCTGATTAACTCGTAGAATTAAAGTGCGTTTTAGATCCAAAATATTTATCTTGGTTTCCTATAAGAATTTAAAATGTTCCCATAATATGTTAGTAAGAAATAAATCAAGCTTTAGCAAATTGTGGATAATAATTATACTAAAACTGCACCGCAAGTATTGGCATCAGTCGATGATTGAGACCTGAGAGATACTGCTTATAAGTCCACAGTGGCGCAGGAGATGATTTGGTCAAGATCACACTCAACAACTAAGACTTTCTTCAATTAAGAATGACTCAATAAAGCCTGGGCGAGCCTCAAATCTCATACGGTCATTAAAAAATTAAATAATTTATATTCTATAGCCAGATTCGAAACAGAGACCTACAGCTCAGCAAATCAGCGCTCAACAAAGACCTACAGCTCAGCAAATCAGCGCTCAACACACTTGGCTATTCCGTCCCATATAAAGTTAGAAAAAAAAGATCAATCGATAATATTCCATCACACAATAAATCTGGTATATTTGAAATTTTCCCTCTTACAGTTATACCATCAATTGCAAAGCAGACAGACAAATGTTCCCATGTAGCGAATCCGCCAATGTAATAAACGAGAACATAAAAACAAATGGTATCCATTCCAGATCCTGCGGGGTCATGAGCGTGGGTATTTCTTCAACACGTCAAAGAATTACATTTGTTTCGCGATACGTTTTTCATTTGCACATCAGGCATTTGCTTTTCGGAACGTGGTTTTATAAATCACAGTGCTCATATCGTTGGTAAAAATAAACAACAGGAAACATTTCGTCGATTTATTAGAATCATTTGAAGAACATTCAAAGGCTGAAAAATGCAGACGCTTAAAACTCGTCTTTTCTCGAAATGCAATAAGCTTTTCAACAAACATCATCATCATTGTGCATCCTCTCTACCGCTCTTGCATTGTGAGGTTTTCTTTTGTACAGCCCAGACCATACCGTACGATCCTCTACCATTTCTCTTCTTCTATTCCATTTCAAGCCTCTCTTTGCGAAGCTCTCCCTTCTTCCCATGTATGTCGGGGTCTCCCTCTGGATCTTCTATGTAATGTATTTTAAGTAATAAACATGTTCGAATAACTGATTCACGGTAGTTGTTGCAATCTAACAATTCAAGGAAAGAATGGGAATATAAAAGTTCCCTAATGAAAGACAATATTTGATATTCCGATTTCAATAAGTTAACTGTTCACTTCATATTAATCAAAAGTCATCCATAACTAATAACTATTTTACAAATAGTTCAATCTATAATCTATTCTCAGACCACCTTTTTCCAATGTTGGATAAAATAAATGAAAGATAAACAAACATACTCTGCAAATAGCTTCTCAAAAAATACAAAAATGATGAAAGTAAAGTGTTGTTAGTAAAGAGAGAACCAATCGGGAGATTGAGCCACTCTGGTGTAGGATCGTATGTTGGTCTCTTTACCAGCAGCAATGTTTACACGACGGCTCCGATTGTCAAGGCGGATCGGATAAACCTAGCAAGCGATTCGAGAAAAAGATAAATGAAAACATGTTAAATACTAATAATTTTGTTGATAAAAAATATTATTAGAATTAATTATATGTATTATTTTAATTTAGGGATGGTTATGGAATTTTAGATTAGGGAATCGGAATTTTAGGGAATTATATAATACTAGCTTATGCCCGCGGTTTCGCTCGCATGGAATTTGGTCTGCCACATAATGTTTCGTGACAGATCATTTTAAATAAATAATTTAATTTTTTTTTAACTATAAGTTACTCGTAATTCCACACATTGAGGGTGGAATTATTGAAATTTCTTTCTTAAATTATACAAAGAACTTATCTGCAAATTTCATGATGCTAACTAAGTTCCTGATTTGCCTTTACTATAATGGATTCTCCACAGAACAAAAAAAACTGTCTGGGGGCACGTGCCCCCGTGCCCCCCCCCCTAAATCTGCCCTTGCTGTAGCCTATGTGTTATTATGATGTATACCCTATATTACTGTAAAGTTTCATCCAAATTCTTTCGGTAGTTTTTGCGTGAATGAGTAACAAACATACATACAAACTTTCGCATTTATAATATTATTAGGATTAGTAGGATATCAAAACAATAATTTCACTCATGTTCTTTCTGTTATTTTAACAACTACTATCATGTGATTTGCCTTTAATTATGTACTAAAATGGATTCTCCACAGTACCTAAAATCCTGTCTGGGGGGGCACGTGCCCCCGTGCCTCCCCCTTAAATCACCCTTTCTGTAATCTATGTGTTATTCTGATGTATAATCTATATTACTGTTAAGTTTCATCCAAATCCGTTCAGTAGTTTTTGCGCGAAAGAGAGACAAACATACAAACTTTCGCATTTATAATATTAGGAGTAGTTTTTTTTTTTTTTTTAAACTAAAGCAGCGTTTATTGTCCATGTCTCTGCTCCATATATCACGTGGTCCTAAGTGGTCAAAAGGGAATTTAAAAAATTGATATACTTTTAGCATGCCTGATCAAGGCTTATAAACTATTGTTAATGTAGAATCATAGAAATGTAAAACCAATGATTTACTTGTGTTTCATTTTGTTACATAATAAAACTTATTTATAATATTTATGGACTACTTTTAAAAGATATACACAAACAAATACATTTCTCATTATTTATTTATGAGATAGCAGCCTTATTATTTCCGGATTGCCACCATGATCGCGGTTGATCCTGAACACACGGTCTAAATAGACAGGGCTATATGGAAGCGGGCGTCGGTAGACCGAGCCCAATTTAGCCAGTCACCTAGATTAGGAAGCGCTGTTACGGAAGGCTCCGATTAATCTCTCGATGTTTAGCGCCACCAACCGCCGTTCCTGAACCACCATCCATCTGTGTATACACAGTGTGTTAATGTGGAAAGTACATATATTAATTTAGAGAAAATATGGCCTAATTATTACATTGACAGTTGGCTGAATTATGTTTATTTTGTTGTTTTTTCAGTTCGGTTAAACCAACAAATTGACAATGCAGTGCGCTTTGCGGCTACGCAACGACTGAAAACAAACGACAGTTCCAAAAGACTGTGCTGCATTTTAGTTCATGGATCAAGCATAGATGAATTTTTTTAAAGTAAAAACTTCTTTAGCAGCGTTTTGGGCTTTTTTTTTGGGGGGGGGGAGAATTTATGAGTTCGCGTCACTAACATAGTGGCTTCTGCATGATTCATGCAACTTTAGTTTAAAGTTTACAACTCAATAGAAATAAAAATAATAATTTTTAACTTTTGGAGCATTTAGACATAATGATAAGGTTATAAATTTAAATCATATTGCAGAAAATCATTAGGAATTGTTAATATTAGACATAACTTGCTCGATAAATTGGTGAAATGGCAGGAACAATTGTTTTCTATAGTAAAAATAAAGCTGATTAATCCTTTCATGCCAAAAGTGTCAAAATCAAATCAAATATATAATGGCCTAAATAACCATAAACATTTTTTTTCAATTTTTAGCCCTACCATATTTTTTTCAAATATTCCAATGATCCGTCCAACCTGAGGTTGCCTCCGTGCAAAGACTAGCTTGCCTGTGCTGCAATCTGTGACATATTCTGGAACTATTCATGTAGAATACTGGCTACACTGAGAATTAAAACGCTAACAGGAGTACATAATAGATGTTGTAGCCAAACGGTTAGGCTTGAAAGTGTTAACTAAAAATTTAAAACTGGGTTCTCCAAGGAAAGCCATTTTTGTAATGAAAAAAAGCTAAAGCATTTGGAATTTATTTAGATAATAAGCAACTGTAAACACTGAAGTATTAGAAATTTTTAGCTTTCAAGAATAACAATATTTCAGACTGAGGAGTTCTTGTATGATACATAAATATAATTCTTGATAACTATTAGTTTATAAGTACTTATACTGTATGATTCTTAGAATGGAGCCTCTTGGCCAGGTATATGTTATATTATTATTGTACACATCTGTTGTTCTTAACGATCCTGGTCCCAGGATAAAACCATTTTATTATTCTATAAAGCATACTGGATGATAATTAATGGTATAGGGTTGTTATTTGGTTCTGGAGAGAGAAAGAATAGACAGTGTGATGAAAGCTGAAATGTATTGCAATAGCTGAGTTGATACATTCTGAGTTGAGACTTTTAGGGCGGGAATTCATTTTGCATGACCACTAATGCATGACCCAGCCAGAATTTTAAAATACTTTTCGGAAAGAAAAGAAAGGCAGAAACTACACAAATGCCTAATCCTAACTTTATCCTGCAGGATTTAATGTTTTAATCGTTATTGCAGAAACAGTAAACGCCCATTTTATTTTTTTTTTAAATGGGGAAAACTAAAAAATATATTGCTAACAATATTGCTGTTTGATTAAAATTATATTTTTCATTAAAATATTAGACCAGTATTATCTGATTGCAGCAGCAAAAGTAATAATTTTCACGGCAATTTCTTTTTTTTTAATTTAAATTTTTAAATTTAGTTCACTATTCGATTTAGATTTAGATTCACTACATATAAATACAACATTCTAACTCATCAAAGTACTTCCACAGATAACACAGGTCTGCGATGAAAAAATTGTAATATATTTAACTAATGGATTTAACAGTATTTTTTGTACTGATTATGGAAAAATTGCATCACCCCAAGATAAATCACAAATTTCACCTGAAAATTTCTTATTTGATTCATCAAAAAGGAGTTTGAAAGCAGTACTTCTTAACAATGGTAACCGATATGCTTCTGTGCCTGTTGGACTCAGTCCATTTGAAAAAATGCTACGAAAATCTTGAGTATGTTCTTAATACTCTCGGCTACTCTGACCATTGTAGGGATTTGAAGGTTATTTCCATGTTACTAGATCAACAAAGTGGTTACACAAAGTGTCCATGTTTGGACACCCATATTCCATCCTCTGTGAATGGAATAGCCGTGAAAGGAAACAACACTATGTGAAGCAAACGAGGCCAATCAGAACGGCTCTTATTCCTGGAGTTAAAAATATTGAAAGACAAAGTTTAGTGGATCCTAAAAAGACCTTACTTCCACCACTTCATATCAAATTGGGGCTAATGAAACAGTTTGTGAAAGCATTATCCAAAGAAAGTAAGCTGAAAGAGGGAGTCTTTGTTGGACCTGACATCAGAAAACTTTTAAAAGATGAAAGCTTTGTCACTAAAGTGTAAATACCATCGAAAATAGTAGGGGATCAGTTTTGACTTAATGTTCTCTTTATTCAATGAATGAATGATGTTTTTTGATGTACATTTGTGTGTGTTATTTTGTATTCATATATATGAGTGTGTGGAATTTAAACCAGGTACATATGTATTATTAATGTCATATAGATAGATATTAAAAGGGATGAAATGTAAATCTCGGATAATATTGTTTAATTTTTCTTCACTTTTTTCTTTTTTGTTTTTTCTTGGCATAAATTTGATATGTATGTGACCATAAAATTGTTTCTCTTATATAATTATTGTGAACTTATTTTAATTTTTTTTTCTTTTCTTCTAATTTGTTTTAAAATACTGTTATCGTAGGTAATTCACATTTTTTATTTGTTCATTGTTTTATTCGTTCTCACTTATTAAATTAATTGTAATAATTAATTAAATGTAATTATTTTACACTCTAAGACATAATAGCTTACAATACCTGTATTTTTATTCTATAGGGACTCGTCCCAGAATAAATAAAGACATTATTATTATTATTATTAAAGTGGAAATGGAAGAAAAAATGCCAGGAATTCATTTAAACCTCTATCAGGCTTTCTTGGATACAAAAGAGACACAAACTACGAAACTTTGTTTGCTGAATTGTTACAAAACTACAAAATGCTGGGCTGCAACATCAGTGTCAAAGTTCATTTCTTTCACTCACCATCTGAACTACTTTCCAGCAAATCTTGGGACTGTAAGTGAGGAACAAGGAGAACGTTTCCATCAAGACATAAAAGAAATGGAGCGCAGGTAACAAGATCAATGGAATATCAACAAGATGGCGGACTACTGTTGGATGTTAAAAAGGGAAAATTCACAAGAACACAGCTGAAAAAGTACCAAAAGAAGCTTTGATGGAAAAAGAAAACGTTTTTACAAAGACTTTTAATAACTTTTCAATGCGTGTGCATCACTTTAATGCTCAGTTTAGCTAGGTATCGTTTTGTTTTTGTTTTTACTTCATGTTTAAATAATAAAAACTAACATTGGTTTACATCCACATGTGACGATAGCTAACCAGAAAATGTGCTCATAGATGGTGGGCTTCATATCACTTCGGTCTATTCCGATTGGTTTATTAAAGTAAGCGATAAAAATGAAAGTCGTTACATTTTTAAAAATAAGAATCGATTTTGACCATTCTATTAGGTATTGATATGTATGCTTACATCTGTGGTGGAACGAATTGAAAATTACTCTGATTATTTTACTAATTACTGAGTATGACTCTATAATATATGTGCTCATTTTATATCCTTCCTAAACTGCAATATCGATCACGTGAAGACATTAAACAAAAACTAAACTATCTACATTCCCAGAATAAATATTTATATCGATTTAAAATTATTTAAAATGATGGTTGCTTTTTAACAAGATAAAAAATGTTTGAATAAAGGAGCGAATCGTTAATATTTGTTCTATCTATGTTAGGAGGATATCATAAAAAATAAGCAGGACTATCAAGTCAAGTCGAGCATCAATCAACCCCAGTAATGACAAGAGACATGCCGGGGAGACAGTCACGAACCTGGCTGACATAGTTATTACAAGCCCCTCAATCAGGTTATTGCTCTTCGAAACTGAATACAAAATTAGACGATTAAAAAAATTGATCCTGTATATTCGGTAGCAATCTGTTATAATTTTGGAATAATCAAAATCGAATAATCCTACAGGCCTATGATTGGAGTATGCTATAATATCTATGCTATAGAACTGCACTAAAATAAGGTTTACTTGGCATAGAGATGGCAAACTGAAGAATAGCAACATAGGTTATTGTTTTCGAGTAGAATCTTTTTTTCCTTGGTACATTTGGTTGGATTTTACAAAGGATTTCGGATTGTAAGGATTAAATACGAGAGTACGATTGCTTAGTGGATACCCAAAGCTCTACTCCATAAATCCAGATGTCATGTATGTCATGATTGTCATGTATATGAGTCTTTTGTAATTAATTGGGAGTTCTGAGCGTTTATCTAGTAAATGTTGAAGAAGCCTGAAACGGCGAGCTGTTTCTTGTCTTTTCAGCCTAGTGTGAGGATTCCAATTCAAACGTTTGTAAAAGTGTAGACCTAAATACCGAATCAGTAGGATGCTCTTAAGCAATACAGGAGGACATTATTAGATTAGGGTAAAGGTGATTTGACGGGATTTGTGGGAATTTATTTTAACTCAATTTTTTTAAGGTCAGTGATATGGGATTAAAGAGAATGGGATACTATAACTAGATTAGTATTGACTGATAATAGACATGAGTCATCCACATACGTGGTAAGGATAGTATTAGGATGAATTGGGCTGTCAGCTGTATAAACTATGTAGAGGATTGGGCCGTGTATACGGCCTTGAGAAACACCAGCAGATTTATGAAAGAGGGATGAAAATATATTATTGTGGTTTACTTTGAATGACCTGTTAGAGAATAGGTTTTGATAATAAAGTTTATAGAAGGTAGGAGTCAACGTAGTCGTGTGTTACGTATGGTATAATAACCCTAGGGTATTATAAGGTTTCATAAAAATAAAATAAAATTTTACAGAATTTATTACTATTACTATTATTATTATTACGAAATAAATTTACAATAATAAATTATATTTTCAAAAATAAAGATACAATATGATTTTTATATTTATGAACTAAATATCCACTAGACCTGCTTACCTGGGTTTCATAGACAGGATAATCATAATCATATTGTACCGTTATTTCGTTAATAATAATAGTAATGACAATAAATTCCATAAAATACTATTGTTAGGATTTTCGTAAAATATCAAATGCATGGTCCAATCATGGCTAAGATTATTAATCAAAACTATTTACACTCAATTATTGAATGAAATGTAAATATATTTAATATCCACTATCTTTAAATATACCAAGGAAAAAATAAGGAAAAAAACTCATTTCTAAGTGAGTTACGAGATACCCAACTATAATGCCATGGAAGGCAAATGTCCCGGCAACCGACCTTTGTCGGTTAAGTTCAACGTTGGTTGAAAAAAAAGGCCACAGCTATTAAAATTATAAAGGAAGTAATTAAAATAATTATAGCTAGGGACATACCCCCTGCCTCCCTAACGGCGGACCAACCCCCATTTCACAAACTACACAACTATTCATTCAATTCATTGTACTGAAGTAGGTACTTAGGTTCTTTAACAGTGGAGGCACCCCGATGTTATTCTAGAAATTAAAGTTCAGTTTACTTCTTAGTTATTTCGTAACCATCCAGTCAGCGTATTGGTACAAGTGCTAAATTAGTATTATTATGAGATACTGGGTATTTTGAATCAAAATGAGGAACTTTTTTTTTATTTTAGGTTACTTTTACAGCTAAAAAATTTACTTTTGTGGCCTTCAACTCAACCTGTACCACTACAACCCATGGGTTCAACACATGGTATTTACTGTAGTGTTCCTAAGACAACGGTTGTGGAGGGAGGTGATTTGTCACAGAGAACGCTCAACGACCAGAGTTTTCCCCCAATTCGAGGTGGCACGTTGTAGAAGCTGGGTGAACTATGGCAGGGTACGCAGATCTCACTGGGTCCACCCGTGGATGTTAACAAATTAGATAATTTCCCTGGCACATCCGGATTTGAACCCGGGCCTTTCAGGACAGCAACTCAGCCCTTCACACACTAAATCTACTAATGAAGCCATAAATCTTTCATGTTTTCTACCAATCGTTTTTAATTTTAAAAAGCAAGTGAGATTATGTTTAAATTACATAAATTATTTCAGCGAGAATTCTGATATCATATGTTATGCAAGGATATTTTATCAACAATATACTTCTTCAGTACTTTGAATACATCTTTACGATGGGACGCTCAAAGGGGAACAAAGGATTAAACAAATATTTAAGCTTTTATCGAAGGATTCAATCAATTAAACAATAATTTTTAAATACGAGTAAATATTATGTAAAATATCCTTCCATTAAAATAATAGGCTTTTTATTTCAACATTATGAACAACATTTAACATTCAAATTGCAATCATCCTGTAAAAGTAAAAATTTAATAAATGGTTATTATATTTTCATTCGGAACTTTATTCAGTGATTAAGCACAGAAAGTTTTGCTGAATGAGATAAAAGTTAGTGTCTTTTTTTTTAATATCCTTCTTTTCTCTTTTTTTAATATAAAGCTTTGTAACTGTGCTTTTAACTGAATTCATATAACTTCTCTGAAGTAAGGAGGCTAATATTTCACAAGAAGTTTGCCTAATGAAGAGAATGGAAAATCGAATCTTTTCAAGAACAAGACATTTAGAAGATACAAATTATTAGTAAATTATTCATTGTATTCGGAGCAAAATAATAATAATAACAAAAAAACCGAGATATACACGTAATCAAACGGAATGTACCCATCAAAACTTATAAATCAATAATATTTTATTACAGAAGTTTCACCCAACTTTAGGGTGCTCTGGATCAATCATCAATGTATATTCGCTTACTTTCTCTCAGCGCAGAATTTTTTCATCCCCTCTGATCTCATGAAATTATATTTTATTAATAAAGAAGCAATTTTTTAAAAAATAAATTAGATTGTTTAAAAATTTGTGTTCAATAATATCCGTAGTCTAAAATCTAATATAATTATAATACTTAGGACTTTGATAATAAAGTCTTAAAGCCAAATTTTCGAGAGAAAAAAAATTATAATAGTCTTAAATCATTCTTTTAATTGTCAAAGTGGATTCAAAAATCTTTTTTTGAAAACTACAGAAGTTTCAAGACACCAAATTGTGAATAATAATGCACGTGGACTCCTTAAGGTATTTAAGTAAACTATTATTTAAAAAATTGTCACGAGTACCTTTTGTTACCTGTTGTTATATCACTGAAGAAATATACAAAAAAAAAAAGTACAGAATGAGTTGGTTTGTTTTATTTCCAAAAAAATTGGTGTACCCTAGCATCATTCTACTGCCTTTTCACTCGAAATTGCCACCAGCTAAAAAAACATACATTTAAATTTAAATGTTAAAAAAAACAACTGGAAATCGTTTGGGGATAATCCTGTTGCCTCTTTTGTTTGTTAATTTCGAGTTTTATTAAAAATTAGACAAAAGAGAACTAAAATTAACTAAAACTAATTTTCACAAAAATACTTATAGCTTTATATCCAATTTATATGATTAATTCTCATATGAGATCAGTAACGATGTGAAACAAAATGTGCTTTCCAGTTAAGTTCCACTGTACATAATTAAACAAACCACAGTATCACTGTAATAAAGATGCAACAATACCACAACAGTTATATAAAAATAAAAACTTAATTCAATACTATTAAGGGTCACTTATCGAGTGGTGTAATGGTTAACATAGCAATCTTCTATGCCCAAGGTCAAAAGTGTCCTTTTTAAATGGTATAAAATCCTTACTTATACCCTCCGAAGGAGTAAGTAAAATAGCTAGGTAATAAATAGGTACCCCGCCAATGCGATGCCACTTACTCGATAAAGATACACATCCTAATTATACCTGGACAGCAAAAAGTAGCATTGTCCAATCTGTCATAGTAGCATATGGTAGCAGTAAATAAATAACCAACCAATCGATACTACTAACTATACCATACCCTCTATTCAGCCCTTGAATACAAAGGATTGCAGCGTGCAGTGAATTGTGATTGATAATATCTGCATTAGTAGTAATGCTAGCTACATCATAGCAAGTAATGAAATAAAAAGAGATACATGCAATCAATGGAATCCTCTGAATATAAGTTACTAACAATCGATATAGAATTAAATACTTATAATTTAAAAAAAAAATTTATATGAAATTTTATCCAAAGAACTATTGTATAAATTGTGTTATTCAGTAAGGATTATTCAAAATTTTAATTTAGCCAATTTCATAAGTATTGAGGGAAATGGTTTATTTTTAGTTTATTTTTTTAAATTTACAACTGTTTTATAACTATAAAGCAAGAAGTAATATAATGAAAGGTACTTCACGGCATGGATAAAGGCAAGTAGAGAAACTACTCACTGGTAGTACCCAAATAGCAAATTCAACTTAGAAGGTCACTAGGCCATCTTCTTTTCGCCTCGGAGGTAGTAGCTAGGTTTGAAACTAGTGCTTCAACTTGCTAGTTTTGATTGGGGATATAGTTTGCCATGAAAGAATTGATATTTGGTTCAGACCAAATCAGCAAGTATGTAAATGTGTGATGGGAAATTCAGGTCACGATGGATGACTTTATTCCTAACAATGTAAGGAGCATTGAGTAATTTACAAAGAGTTTTGGATTATAATGATTGGATACGGAGGAATTCGATGGCTTAGTGGAGCCTCAAAGCTCTACACCGTGGCTCCAAATGGATCCAATAATAGTAATTTATATGAGTGGAAATGATTTTTAGAACCAAACTTAGTCGTGGTTAAATTAGGCTCTATTACGCATAATTTCTGTCAGTCTACCAAATAGATCTCGTAAATAAGTGCCTATGTAATTGTGAAGAGAGGTTGTAATGATGGGTAATTAGTAGACTTCAGCAATCATTCAATCTAGAAATTAAAGATTCATCTTCACACTTCGAAGTAAAGATGATATGAGTAGGTGAGGTGCAAAACTCGTTCGTTCCATTTTTTTGAAAAAACTTTCTCATTTCATACTTAGTTACTTTTTTTTTGTTATCATTAAATCAGTAATTTTTTTCATTCCAAGCTCACTTCCACAGGGAAGCTGTACCTTTCGAAAGCAAAAAAAAAATTTTATATCTGGCCACTCTACGAGACGAGGTAAGTTTTTTGAGTTTCCTGAAAAACGTGTTCCTGTGGAACAAACGAGTTTTGCAACTCACCTCCTCATATATATTTGTTCTAACGTTCATTTCTACATGCAATTGTAGTGTGTGTTACCGAAGTATACACATTTCCCATAATTATATTATATTTTCTTATAACTCGAAGCGACAACCTGCGGAATAATTACCCTTTTACTTATACATAAAAAAATAAATAAATATGACCATCATGTTCAATCAAAAGCCTCAACGATATCTTCTGACAAATAAACCACATCATATTTTTTTATAAGTAATATTTTTTTTACAAAAGACTTTGTTTATTTCTTCTGGTTTAGACCGTGTAGATAAATTTATCGCAGAAAGATAGACGAGAAATTTATCTACACGGTCTTTAGACCTGTTTTAACAGAAGAAATAAACAAAGTCTTTTGTATTAATAGTGTTCGTGGAAGTCTAAAAGAATATTTTAATATTTTATAATGTTCTTTCCTACTCCTATTTGAAAATTATTGCGTTCACACTTTCCGAATATCACTGTCAATATTTTTATAAGTTAATAAGGTATATAAAAAAGTCAAGAACAGTGAAGAAAAGCTATAAAAATAAAATTAATAAAAACAAATGATGATGACTAGAATTCAAACAACCTTTTTATGTATAATTTTGTTGTTTTGTTTTTTTGTATCAAACTTTACGGAACAAAAGAAAGCAACAGCCTAATAAGTAGAAATAAAAGTAAATTACCGTAATTTTGTAGATGGAATTAGTTAATTTTTTTTAAATTATAAAAGGTGGAGTATATTAAATTGAGAGGAAATCTTTTTAAAAATGTAAGTCCATTAAAGGGAGGAAAGACTTACGGGTGAAAAAAAAATGAACGTGCCTTTAATAAGTTCCTCGGTAAGAGAGTTTTTCATCAAGTGAGGAGTTTTCCGGGCATCTTATATATTTCCTGTTTGTCAAGACTCTTATAACAATTTTAATTTATTTTATATTTATATTTAATGCAGCATATATTTTTTATAAGTTTTCAGGGGTCTAGAATATTATCAGAATATTGCTATAGTATACAAAAAATGCATACGTAATTCCTAAGAATATGATAAACTTATAGGAAAAATGGAAGAATATGAGGCTTTGGAGAAATCCAGTGAATGAAAAAAATATTTTATGTATTTAAAATGAAGGGTCTTTAATCTTCTTTTTTTAATTCTATTTATTTATTGACCGGGTGAATAATATTTTCGGTAGTGGTGGTGTATGTCAATATGTGTAATATGTCTATGTAAATAAATGTGTATAGTGTAATGGTCAATAAGAGTATATCCACCAAATAGGACTAATGTCGCGAGTTCGCAGCCTGGCAGGTGGCCCTAGGATATTTTGAAAAAAGGTATTCAAAATCCTTAGTAATGACGTCTTTCGGAAGAGACGTAGAATTAGGGGTCCCGAGCCTGTACGGTGTAAGCTAACGTGTATCTACACGTTCTAGATACAAATGCTAATCATACCTGGATAGGCATGATTTTGTACTCCCACTAGCTCTAGGACCCCAGCTAAACCTCTCACCATCGTCTATGATGATGACTAACCATCATAGACAAGCCAACACCATAAAGTGAGGTTCAAGGAATAAAAACAATTTTACTCAGCAGTCCAAATTTCCTTTCCTTTCCCATTCCTCCCCTTAACCTATCCCTTAATAAAGGAAAGCCCGAACAATTCCTCCTCTATTTGTTAAGGTCCCTCTCTAATTGTTAAGGCCAAGGCAATAAGCGGAATGAGCATAAATGCCTTAAATACCATTGGGTAAAAGAAGGTTGTTAGTTTTAAGTTTACATATGTAAGACTGTAAGATCTATATATGGTATTTGTTTATAGTTTTTAATAAATGTAGGAGGGTTAGATAATAATGTAATACATGAAATTATCGTGTCAAGAGTGGTTGCAGCAAAACTCCTACGAAACGACTTGACCGATTCTTATGAAATGTTGTGTGTATATTCAGTAGGTCTGAGAATAGGATGTAAACCATTTTTTATACCCCTAAGTGATATGTGTCGGCCATTATTATTGATTATGCGTCGATCGTAACATTGACGCTTGATGATGCTGCATTTTTGATATGTCGTTAGGGCATGTCTGAGTAGTGTATATCCAACTGAATTATGTGAAACACACAATATTTAGTTGAAGATCGGTTCACCTATTATTCTTCTGCGTAATTTGAATCCACTTGCTATGCCCATGAACAAGTCTCAAGGCCGGACATTGTCCATTTGCGGTTTGGACCCAGAAAATCCATGTTTCTCCCATGGACAATTATATGTTGCATGCTCACGATACGATTAGTAACCTATCTAATATATTTCTATTAGCAAAGGAATTATTAAGAAAAAATATTGTGCATCGATTAGCGCTCTATTAAATTAACTAAATGGTTATAATTTAAAAAATATTATTAGCCATAATAAAAAATCAACCATGATATACCTCATTCATTAAACTAATGTCTATAATTTATCAGTTAAGAATTTTGTACATTATTTATATATTATATACTATAATTAGATTTAAGATGAATAAAATGTAAAATCAAAAATCTATTTAATTTATTTTTCGACTCATTCAAAAGGGCAATTTTTCAATCCATTGTCTCGGTCGACCTTTGGACGTTTACAAGTTGTTTCTGAGTTCATTATCGTTTAAGACCAACTCATCGTTTATTCGTTCGTTACTCTGACCAACAACTTTACCAGTCCATCTCAACATTCGCGATGCTATCCCTTGAATTGTATTGACCGGATGCATACTCAGCAATTGTACCTAGACCCCTAAGTTCTTCAGTAAAACCCTAAGTTCTTCAGTGGACTCCTTTTTCGAACCGAATAAGTACCGTAATACCTTATTTCACAGTTTAATAAGAAAGGTTTAATTTTAGGATGACGAGTTGCATTTTATCCATTGCGGGTGAATTTATTGATCCTATATTACTGTCATTAAAATGAACTCCAAGCAGACGGAATAACTAAGAAGACTCAGAATAACGAATATAAGCCGAAGATAATAAAGGGTTGGACTGGTCCCCGGAGCAGGAAGAATTCCCGACTGCCTATTGAGATGTTAGAACTCTTACTAAACTTCTTAATTGGAACTTGCTCCCAACTTCTACCTAACTCCTTAAACGGCTAAGGAATTTAAATAGTAAGCGAACTTCATCAGGATACTTTTTTGTACTATTTCATTAACAACTTCATCAGAATTAGAAATTATCATACATGGATTCATTTACTTTTTTATCGGATAATTATTGTTCACTAGTATTTAAAGTTCGTTAAAAGTCTCTATTCTCATCTCAATTATTAAAATTGTCTGCCTTTACTCTTATTTTTATTACAGAGATATTTATTTCCTTCCTCTCTCCCTTTCTTCTTCTTCCTATCACCTAATCCCGTAAAGCGGTCTCTCCCTGCTTTGTATGTGCCTTGTGCCGGTTTAGAGAACCCGCCTTCAGCGGACTCATACTATGTATCGCTTAAAATACCTCCGGGAAGGAAAAGTATTATATATATATATATATATTTATATATTGTATATATATATATATATATATATATATATATATTTATATATTGTATATATATATATATATATATATATATATTTATATATTGTATATATATATATATATATATATTGTAATTTTTTTTTTAATATAAATAAATGGAGATTTGAAACAAAAAAAATGTATTTCAATGTTCTGCACACGCGTTCATGCTACGTTCTTAATATTATTTTAGTTAAAAATGTTTCCAGAAACCCCTCACATGTAATGCAATCCTCCCATCTAGGCCTCTGATAGTTTTACAATAATTCGGACACTATATCAGTCAGCCCAGCAATAATTATCCTTTTAAGAGTTCCTTCGTTACTGAGAAACCCTTTGAATTTATCAGCCTATCATTGTTAAACCATAAACTGAACATATGGAATCTGCTGACTTACCCTGACAAATTACCTACCTGCACACCCGTTCGATATGAAAAAATTAAAACCATGTATATTGTTGCAATACAACACAATATCCTTCATAGGTTCTACAATACAGGCTCCATCTCATTTTTTTTTGTATACACGAAAAAACTTGTGTTTATATAGAGATATCTAATTGTGCCAAGAATTTTAGTACAGCTAAGAATTATTCATTTGATATTGTTTCGAATTAATATTTTAAACTTTTTTTCTAATGGAATGTGTTTCCTAAATATTTATTTTTATTTTCTTAAGGATAACTTAATTTGCCCACAACGTTGCAAATATTTAGAAATTGTGTTTTGGGTTAAATATATTCAATGCATTTATCATTTTAAAAAATGTTTTTTACAAACTTATTCAGAATTATATATTTTTTTCTATTCTCTAATGTTAGGAACATTGTTTCTAGTATAGCCTAGCTTCCTCCACATGTTTTATGCAGGTTGAAAATAGGCACGTATAACGGCATTCTTCAACCGCATGGTTTGGCATTCGATAGGTTAAACCAACTTTTGATTAAACTTCTCTACACCTGTTCTATTTTCCAAAGCGCATGAATCCCTCTCTCCTGCTTTCGCACCTGAGCTCGGGGAACAGCTGTTCTCACTGCACCAAAAGTTATTTATAGGATTATAGAACATTATTATAGTATCTATACTTCGAAATGTTTTTATAATAGTATCTAATGTTCGAAAACTTTCATTTCTTGATGAAATGATTACCGAAATCTACTCATTACCCATAATTACATTCTCTTTTCCATACTAAAGCACATGATAACTTGTATTTTTGGAAAATATTAAAAATGAAAGGAATAAACAGTTAATACTTGTTATAACTCAACTCGAAGCAACAACCTGCGGAGCAGATACCAAAATGTTTTTTAAATAGGTGTGAGGTTCTTATGAATAAAGGAACCTTATGTGCTTAAATATTTAATACTGTATCACTATATAAATATTTAATGCAAAGTTCAGGTCAAAATCACAATTATCACACAACAAAAAAACGATACTCCGCCAACAAAATAAGAGCTCGCACAGAAACACAACAGCTGGGAATAGGTTATCAATGGATTTGCCACTAAAATATAAATAAATAAGTACTGTAATATAATAAGCTAAAAAATAAATATTATTTTATGAATGTCCTCATAATAAATATAGAAAATCAATAAAAGAAAAGGCATAGCCAAATCCCTTTGAGACAATTTTTTTTGTTCCGTGTTGTGTGAGTATTTTCTATGAAACTTTAAACTTTGTGTATTAAGAACCAAATAAACTGAAAAAAGAACTATTATGCAATATATTTCCCAAAGTGAATTGTCCCTTCAACAAAATCTAACAGAGGTTCGAATCACAATATTGTCCGATCACAGAGCACTATTACAGTATAAAGAGAATTATTTAAAACATAATCGAGGGATTGAAATCAGCGATTCAGATCCCTGCTACAAAGTACAAAAACAAAAGAATCTATTGATAAAACATCAGTTATCGCAAATAATTAAAATAAATATTCATGCTACCCCAGTTTAGTTATTTTGTTTCATTCATTTCCTATTATTCCATTTTTTTTTCTTATACATACGTTGGCTGATTTGTATTAGATTTCATCCACAAAAATAATTTTCATTATTTCAATGCAAAACCTCTACTCAGCATTTCATCACTCATTCCTAATCAGTTTCATATAATTTATTCTCATGATAAATGACTGCAATTGCGTAATCAGGATCTCATTATGTAAATAGAAATTGGGTATTATTCTATAAATCAGATCTACCGATTTGTCAATTTTTTGCAACGTAATAGAACTTAGAAATGTAGTTTAAGTATAAATGCAAGTGTAATAAAGTATCTTAAATTTTCATTGATGTGATGTTTTGAATTAATAGTTTATTATAGTTATATGCAAAAAAGTGATTTCGCTTAGATAACTTCATAAACCTTCATAAAGGTTGGGTGAGCCAGCGTTAATGCATGATTGTGGATACAATAAAATCTCGAAACGCCATCAAAATAAAGTATTACTAAATATAGCGTTAGCTTATTAAACAAATCAATGTTAAAAAATACAACCAATAGTACGTTGTTCAGTATAATTTGTTCCAAAATTTAAACGAGAAGTATCAAACGCACAAACTGTACTATTACAACCATAAAGGAGTTTAGTGAGCGTCACCAACCGCTAAGTTTTTCCTCCAAGGTAGCCACCAGTATAGAGACTGGATGAGCCCCAGAACGGTCTGTAGACCATACAGGGTCCATCGGTTAATAAATTACTAATAATTTACCTCCCACATTAGAATGATAAAAACATTTTAAAAATGACAATAAAGTTTATTTTAAAAAAGATTCAGGTTGCTCTCGACATTGTCACACTCATTAAAAGTTAATAGCTCTCTGTAGAACGCTGAGATATTATCATTTAAGGTTTCAGGGTCAAATCCGACAGTGACAGAATTATTTTTTAATCTGTTAACAACCCGGTACAATTTCTAGATCCTCCTGGGGCTCACCCGATCTCTATAAAGTGATTATCATCAGTTTGAGGAGAAACCTGGCGGTAGAGCGTGGTCTCGCAGAAATCGCCTCCCTTCACAACCGTTGCCATGCAAACAGGACAATCCCTACCAAGCACTCAAGCCAAAACCCTTCATTGGTTTTAATAGTACATTTTTTTTATATTGTCAATACAATACCAAAGTGGATAATCCGGAAACATTGATATTTCAGGATGTTTTAGGTTGCCTGTTCATATACTGAGTACGTTACTTCTTTAATTATAATCATCGTCCATAATACTGGAAATTTATTCAATAAATCAGCTATCTTACTTCAGTAACTTCAATTCTAACGTTCTGTTTCAAAACTGTTCGCACTTGAACGCTGTCGATATTTTTTTCATAAAATATTTAATAAAATCGAACAGATGATTTTAAGATTAGAAAAGACTCGCTATCCTTGACCGAGAAATACATATCTCTTCCAAGGAACGGTCTTTGCCTCGACAAGGGTAATGGAGTGTGTTGTAGGGTGTGGTCAGTCAAGGGACTAGTAATTCAATTCTAGCTGAATCTTGAGCGTTACCGCCCACATTCCAAAGTATTTTTCGAAATTTTTTCCTACATAGTTTTAAAAGATGTTTAATTATGAACAAGATTGAACACATAAACAGGATGTTCTGCGGTGCAAGTTCGTTTTCTGTAGGGCGGTTGCACACTATATATGTAGAATATTTCTAGAGGATATAAATAAGCCATGACTACCAACAAACGTGATATTTATTTATAATTTCACTTTGAAGAGAAAATAAACATGGAATGAGAAGAATTAAATATCAATTATTATTATTGTTTCAGCAATTTCTTCACATCTCGGTCCTCAATACACTTTACCTCCAATATTTTCTATCCATAAAATCCTCCCCTTTCAGAACTGCAGCTGCCATATCTTATCTGACTTTTTTAATCCGCTGCTTCCGAAGTCTTCCATGTCTTCTTATCTTCTCAGGGCATTATTTAAGTACACGAAAGAGGTCTTATACCAAAGCAATCTTTTTTTATTTGCGTCATTGAGAAAGTTGAGTTTAGCTCCTAACTTATTTCAGATATGCTCATAAGTAACCTTCTGCAACCTGGATAAGGCATGACTTCTCCAAAAATCCATTTATAGTGTCATCATTTTATTAGCATATTGTTTTTTCAGTGTCCATGATTATGACCCATATAACGTTGTGCTAAACAAGAAGGAGTAGTGTATCTTTCTACTAATCTCGAGGGTAACCTATTTATTCCATAATATACCGTTCGGCCATATTTTTACCATTATTAATATTGTTTTCAATATCACTTTGTACTGTCCCTAACCTGTCAATCATTACTCCACGATACTTTGAAAGCAGTAATTAGAGGGACCATCCAATACTCTATGCAGATTGATGATACAGGGGAGTCGGCCCCCCTTTTTGTACTTTTCAAGGTGTCTCATCATCCTAAATTCCATATCACGTTTGTCATCACTAGATTCAAAGATTCGTGTTAGTACAAACCTCAATAGATATTGTTCTCTCAAAGTGTTGGTATATTTTTGTTTACATAATGATTGCCAGGTCGTCGATTTTGGACATGACAAGGAATTCTCTAGTTTCAACCCCTACTCAACATATGAGACAGCGCAATTCAGGCTACCTTCTTCTACCTTACACTCGACTTCTCAGTCTCTTCAAATGAGCCTGATATATGGCCAGAATGTAGAACTCCTACACGCTTAGTAGAAAGTAGAACCACCAAATTCTGTCACAGGCTGGAGATAAGTCAAAAAGGATTATTAGGCCCTGCCTTCTCAGCTTCTATTCTCCTAAGTAACCGGTTCCAGGAAACCAATCATTAGTCGTTAAAAGAAAACACTGAAAGGAAATAACAAAGGGAAGGAGGCCATTCAGCCCAGAGCGGCTCGAGGTAAAGGAGCCCATAAACTTTATCTCCATCTATAAACCTTATCATCTAATGCATTGGAGTATTCTGGAAAACCCCAGCTGTTAATTTCTACTCACTGAAGGCGGGAATTAGTTACACATTAATCGATTTTCTTCATTCCATAAAATAAGTGTTTTGTTTTTTACAATGTACAAAAACTAAAACATTAATAAAGAATTGCTTTTAAATTTAATTTAGGTATTGTAACAAATGACAAAATATAGGGGCGACCTAGTGGTCTAGTGGTTAAGTATAACAACCAACTAAGCCCAAGATCGCGGGTTCGTAGCCCACCAGGTGGCCTTAGGATGTTTTAAACGAAGCAAAATTATGTTATTAGCATAAATCTTGTTTATGCTATCCTTCGGAAGGGACGTTAAATGGAGGTACCGAGCTTATAGTATGCCAGGTACTCGAACCTAATTAAACTTGTATCGGCAAAATTTAGAGCTCCCATTTAGAACTGTAGCATGGTCCGATTAGCCTTAGCAGCATAAAGTTATGTTAAATAAACAAACAAAATGAAAAAATATCGTCGTCAGAAACCCCTTATTATTAATAAAATTCATTAGTCGTTCAATCTGTTTATATTTACAGATTGTAATTAGCTGTTCTTAATTATCTATTTTTTAATAATTTTTATTAAGACTATAATTGAACGAATATTGGTTATTATATCATCAAATATGACCATGGAAACAATCGATTTTCCCGTATTTTTTTTCGACACTCGGTAGCCCAAGCTGCAAGAAACGTTATTGCGTTTAGGTAAGGAAGGGTATTGCAATGAACGGACCGTTCTCCGTTGGTTTAAGGAATCTTCAGCATTCGTTTCTCCTTTCTACCCAGAGATGAAACCATCACATCTAAATCATACAGCAGGGATATTCACTAAATGCTACAACATTTTTTTTTTAAATCTGCATCGTTTAATCGGAAAGGATATTTTCCCCCACACGACAAAGCTACACACGTTTTGTTTCTTTACATCGAACGGAAAGAAACTAAACAAGCTGGGTTAAGATGTCCTCCCACACCTAGAGATCATTGCTTGGGCAGTCATAAAAGCTATTATAGCAATGTATTTTGAATAAAAATGTTTCTATTTCCTGATTTATTTTTACTAAATATCCTTTCCTTTGATAACGCATATTCCATACTAAACTGACTATTATTATTACTATTACAATTACTATTTTAGCACAGGCTGAATACTTTTTACGATCGCCATTAAGCTCTTCTATATCATCGCTCGATAGGATTTCACGCTCCGTGCCCTCCAGTTGACGTAGAAACAGTTAGATTGATCGCCGATGACCCTTTCAACATTGACATCGACATTAACAGAGGACGAGACCACGAAGGACGTTAATGGTGTTAGTCAACCGGACAGCGCTCACATTCGATTATTGTGTTAATCGATTTATTTCTATTATCGAGTTGTAGGCAGGGAAAGCTCTTAGACTTAAGTAACTTCAATGTGATTAATGTCATATGTCGCAACTGAAATCTCTTTTTGACAGTTAATTTTCCTAATTTTCCTTACCGACATTATACCTTATCGTCGTCACGCCCATTATACTTATTATTTATACTTCTTAGTAAGAATCTTGTCGAAAATAAATCTGAATATTAATTCCTTTCATTTTTTTTCAGAATTATATCAATACTTGAGGCTTTTGGTCATATCCATTTTCTAGACTGTTTAAAAAAGATTCAATTTTAATAAATAATCAATTTAACAAATTGTTTTGATTATTTTTCTAACAATTCACTTCACTGACAATTTTGTAGATTATCTTCACTTTTTTTAAATCTCATTTAATATACCTGACTTTGATCAGACAGTATAGATATCTGATTAGTTCATGGCTGATAAAAAGTAAATTAGATATTTTTTAAAAACAAATCATTTATCAGCACTTTCACGGTGTTAAAGAGATAAAAACCAAGACAAAGTCTTAGTATGACTACTTAGAGCTGAGCTGCTTATTTTCCACTTGTGTTTTGTAAACATTATTTCCCTTTTATCGTCAGTATTACTCCAACCAGTTCACTAGGCAGTGTTTAACAATGTCTTTACGACGACTTAGGGTTGTAGAACTCGAGAGGGCATTAGCACTTTTAGAGTTAGGTCATTCTCAACGTGATTTCGGTCATAAGCTTCAGTGCTCTCGCACAGTCATTGGACGAGTATGGTCTCGATATCAGGCAACTGGTACACACATGCGCAGTACACACTGCTCAGTACACACATGGAGGAGGCCGAGTTCCAAAAACCACCCTTCACCAAGACCGATACCTCAAAATCCAAACCACTAGGCAACGATGTTTAACAGCTCGGCAGCTGCAAAGCTCTTTTCAACAGGCAACGGGAGTCCGCATTTCAACTCAGACAGTTAGAAAATACCTACATGAAGTTGGTTTGAGGGCAGAAGACTGGCGAGGAGGGTTTATTTAACTAGACAACAAAAGGCAGCAAGACTCCTATGGGCTCGTGAACATGTTGATTGGACTGATGAGGACTGGGGCCATTGTTTATTTACTGACGAATCGAAATTTGTTCTCCATCATCAAGATCGACGTTTTAGAGTGTGGCGAGAGACAAACCAGCGATTTAGCCCATGTATGACTGAACCAGTACGCTCTTATAGAGGAGGCTCAATAATGGTTTGGGGAGGGATAATGAGTGATCGAAAAACTCAGCTTGTACTGTTTAGAAATGAACATGTAGCCGCACAAACCTACCTGAGCAATGTCATTAGACCTGTAATTATCCCTTTATTCCAAGAAACGGGTTAGAACTTCATTCTTGTTGATGATAATGCTCGTCCTCATAGGGCAAGGATGATTCAACGTTATTTAGCATAGCAAAAAATAGCGCGTATGAGCTGGCCTGCTTGTTCACCTGACATGAATCCAATTGAACATGTTTGGGACAAACTTGAAAGCAATTAAACATGCGTTCACCTTGTCCAGATAACTTGGATGAACTTGCTGCCGCCTTAATTGAGGAATGGGCTAATTTACCTCAAGATTAGATATTGAGCTTAATAAGGAGTATGAATCGCCGATGTGAAGCATTAATTCAAAGTAGAGGGGGTCCAACACCCTACTGAAGAAGGTTAAATTTTAATGAAAACCAATATTTGTAAAAATTTAAATGTTTATTTTCTAAAAAAATTTTATTCAATTTTAAAAAATAAATTTTTCTTAAATTTTGTTTGGTGTATTTATTTTTGTTGAACAAGAACCATTAACAATCGATAAGTGAGGTACTATAAGCACAAATATACAAAAAAATAACCAGAAGTATGGTTAAAAATGAGAGTTACCTAACTTTTGATGAATGGTCCACTTTTTTGATTAATATTGGTCCAATTTGTGAGCAGTTTATATTATAACAATACAACAAGTAAATAGCATGTAACATATATAATGGTATGAGATAAAAACAAGTGGAGAAACTATCCATTGGTACAAATTCAACTTAGGTCACGAGGTCATCTTCTTTTCAGACACCTCGGAGAATTATCAGGAATTGAAAAGATTGTCAGGATTGACACTAGTGGGTTTTAGTGGGAATAACGTTTGTCATAAAGAGATCGACATCGGATTCGGGAGAACAAATGGGACATTAAGGTCATTATGGATGACTTTATTGGTAACAAAGTAAAGAGTATTGAGGTGTTTACGAAGGATTTTGGATTGTAAGGATTGGATACGAGAGGAAATCGATAGCTTAGTGGAGCTTCCCAGAGTTCCACGCCGTATGTCCAGATCTATGATTGAATCTTTTGTAATTAATAGGGAGCTTAGACCGTTTGTCTAGTTATTGTTGGAGTTGCCTGAAACGACGAGCAGTTTCTTGTCGTTTCAGTCTAGTATGAGATTTTTTCCTGTCGAATGGGAAAGTTAAAATATGAAAAGAAATTTAAAAAAAGTCAGTGGAGAAAGTTTAGATTTTTTCATCCTAGAATAATTTCCATTGCAAGGTCACCCACTGATTTATCGGGTTCTTTTGAGACATGACATTTGATCAAGGTCTTCAACTTCCGTTGAGGCCGATGGAATAGGGTCAAGAACTTGATATATCGACAATTATCGATATAATTACAATCGATTAGTATCGAATAGTGTCAAGAAGATGCTATAATGATGAACTAAGGACTGGATGTAACTATCCATTCTGTAGCCTGGAACTGGGTCAGCCATCGCGGCTTATGCAACCAAAGGTCCTTTCTAAACTGTCTCCTTCAAAGGAATGCTCGCTCCTCAGTCCTCGAGCAATTGTTATCTAACTAGCTCAGGCATTTTATAATATAATTTTACTACAATAAAATAATTATTTAAAATACAATAAAATAAATAAAAATTGTAATTATTTTACACTTTATTTACTTGAAAAAAAGAAGATTTTTTCATAAAAGGAGATATAATTCATAATAGGAAATATAATAATAATCCTTTATAAAAAAATCGATTTAACTTATATATAACTAACAAAGTAAAAATATATTAAACATCTTTTTTTTTATAATTTTTCTTTATAATTATTTTAAATTTTAGGTACTTTTGATAATTCGTAAATTGAATTAAGGAACTTAAAAAATACTTTAAAAGTCATTAAACTAAAAATTCCTTTTCATTAGAATCAAGTTTTCGTCAGAAATAAATCTTAAAAAAAATTATGTAGTTAGTAAGCGTTTCTCCTAACTTCTTAAAATAGAAATTAAATTAAATTGGTCCATGGGACGTCAATAACGAACTCTGCATTCTGACTTAAAAATACAAACAGTTGACGAACACATAAGAACGTACTACAAACGCTTTCAAGAAAAACTATACGGACAACCAAAACCATTGATACAAAAAATGGTCATCCCTGAGAACACTAGAAGGAGACTAAAAAGAACGTGGATGAGGGATCTATTACAGAAGGGAATTAAGGAAGCCAATGGAGAGGTACCGCTGGGTACTGTTCTTCATCTTACCTTCCATGTCATTTTGTATTATTTTTCAGTCAGCCAATCTGCTGATTGTCAATCACTTATATTTGACAGGTGTGGATGAAAATATAAAGAAAAAAAATTATTTTTTTTCTATTATTTCTATTTCTAAATCTAATACAGCAACCGCTCCCTATTTATTATTCCATTCCTTTCTCCCTGAAGAGAATAGATTGAACTCGATTTTTCAATAATTTTATTTATTTTATGGTGAGTAAACACCATTATTCTTATTTGTGTTCAGAAAAAAAGCGAATCCTGTTATTAACATTTAATTTTAAATATTAGTTGTACATTTCTTACTAAATTTTCAAATCTGAATCCTGAATGACAAGATTTATATGGACTTCATAGTGTAAAACCTCAAGGCCAGCAACCTGTCGTTCGCTTACCTTTAAATAAAAAAATGACTACAATAACCGGTCCAGAATATCATTATTTTTAAGGCCTTGCGCAATAAATATAAATCAGAAAATTTTTAAGATTTATTAGACTTACGCACTGCTGAGAAATTCAGAATGAATGTGCAATGTAACAACTCTTCCTTCTATAGTATGAAAAAAAACTGTACCGCTACAACTCATGAAGGTTCTGGTTCATTATGTGGTAGAGACTGTACTGTTTCTTGGACAATGGTTGTGCAGGGAGATGATTTGTCCTAGATCACGCTCAACCGCCAGATTTCCCTACCCCTTTATTTTGAGTACCCACTTTATAGAGGCTGGGTGAGCCCCAGGAGGTTCCTATATCCCATAGGAATCATCTTCGGCCGCTGACAGATTAAATAAAAGTCTTTCCAGCAGCGGGATTTGAAACCAGGGCCTTCGGCATGACAACTCAGCGCTCCGCCACTGAGCCATTCCGCATTCCCTCTACTCTGTATGGAATGAATGCCAAATACAAATGAATGCCACAAACGATCATCAAAAGGGTTGCTCATTTAACATTTGGTGTAACATTTATTTATTTTTTACCAGAAAATATGGTATGTTTCGAATTAATCAAATAACTATAATAATAATAAAAACTACAAACAATCCATTGCCTAAGCTGAGATTCCGTGTCACTAATTTACTTTCTGTTTGAGAGAACGAAGTCATTGTTCCGCAAGACAATTGTTGTCTAACGTTGGCAACTCCAAGCCTCGAAATGTATTATTGAGCTTCCAAAGCAAACTAATTTCGACAAGGCTGTAAAACTCATTAAACTGTGTCAGCAAATAGGTCTTCTGCCGTAACTATTACAACTTATTGGCAAAGCAGCTGTAATAGAAAAATAAAACGCCTAAAGTCGCGATGCTACGTTAGCATTATCCTTTAATGAACACTTTATTTATTATTATTATGTAGATAAAAGATAAATAGATACAAAGACCTGTACCACTACAACCCGTGAAGGGTAATTCACTTCACGGTAGGGACTGATATCGAAGGTTGTGCAAGGAGATGAACGGTCCGAGATCAATCTCAACCACGAGGTTTTCTCCTCAATTAAGAGTACCCACTTTTCAGAGGCTGAGTTCGCAACAGTAGAGTCTCCAGATATCCCAGAGCCGATTCACAGCATTAAGTCCCTATATATCAGGGTAAAAAAAAGTATGTAACTTCCAAAAGACACTTTCTTAACTAAAGGCCAATTATACAAATATTTCAACTTTTTACTTAATCTTCGGGACAATAGAAGTAGAAAAAGTTTGATAAACCGTGAAATTTTGGATAGATATATATATATAATTTCGATTGAAATTTGTTTACCCATTTAACGTCGCTTTATGCTACTATGGTTAATAGTGGGAGTCCTAACTTAGCCTATCCAAGTTTAATTAGGGTTGGTATCTTTTACGAGTACCTTCCATGTACAGGATAGAGACCGCCATTTTATGTCTCTTCCGAAGATAGCTGTAACCAAGGTTTTTGGACTCCCTCTAAAAAACCCTAGAGCCAAGAGCCGGCCAGCGAATCCGCTATCTTGGGCTTGATCAGGTTGCTATGCTAACAACTAGGCCATAGGTGATTGCAACTTATTTCTACGGCCTAGAGAACAGGCGTACTTGTAACGGTACGTATCTATATTCTTCCTCGTCAATTGTTTAATTCACTTTCTGTTCAACTCTCAAGAACATTCGAACGTAACTAATCTACTGGCTAGTGGCGAACAAGATAACTATATAAATTGGAGACTTTTAAACGATTTTTCCACTTAAATAACTATACTACTACGTAACATGAAGGTCTTGGGAGAGACTATACTGTTCGCTCAATGTACTGCAACATATTTGAAATTTAAGCTCATTTGCGTGGTGATTGAACCTGTTAAATTGTGCTATATGATGTCAGTAGTAAGCCTAGAGGAATTAGAGAGGCTTTCCCTTTATGTCAAAGAAATAGAGCAGATCTATGTGTAAGGTGAATTTTTGCTGTAAAAAAAACATCTAAGACAACGGTTGTGTAGGTCAGTTCGATCGCCAGGTTTTTCTCACAACTTTTCCAGATTCCACAGGAGTTCGTATATGGCTGTTAACAAATGAAATACTTTATCAGGATTCGCACCGGGATCTTCAGTAAAGCAACTCAAAGCTCTACACACGGTTTGTAGAGTTACTCCACTACCATTCGCGATACAAGGGCTGTTAATTAATAAACGAATCCGGTTATTGTTAGCTCTATTATGGAAGGGAACATAAATGAGATACTCGACCCAACTGATAACATCATCAGGTAAATGATAAAGTAATTTCCTCGACATCAAACGTCAGACAGGTAATTAACGAGGCCAGGCCCAAACCCAAGGCTGTAGCGACACTTATCAACATCATCATCAACCCATCATTATCAATAGCATTAGCACTATACATAGAGATTAACTTTTGATATATAAATAAGCTATATACTAGATGAAAATAAATTCTTCTCATTATTAGCCCGGTACGAACTGTTCTCTCGTGGAATACCAAAGCAGGTAATTTAGGTTAAAAAGTCAAACCCTCGAGAACAAACAAAACTATCTGTTAAGTTTAAACATTGAACCTACCCGATATTTTACTTCGTCTATTCAAATGGAAATAAATGTGTTGCTTATTCCTTACGACCCATTGTAACAGCATTTTATTAAATGTGTTTACACTACTAACTGATAAAATTTCGTTTTTTTAAAATTCATTTAACGCCATTTTCTGCTGCTATATATAATTGGACTATAATGGAAGTACTAAAGTTTGCCTATCTAGGGATAATTAGGGCTCTTTAACGAGTTCTTGACTTCGCACACGCTCGGGACAACGACCATACGTTCCTTCTGAAGATCGGCACAACCCCAGATTTTTTACTCCATTTTAAAAAACCCTAGGGCCACCTATCAGTCTATAAACCAACGATAATAGGTTGTTATGCTAACCACTAAACCACAGGTCACCCCAAAGAAAATTTCGTTGAATGCCTTCGCAATAAGCAGCTTAAAGTAATAGAAAGAGGTAATTTTGTTTTAATTTTTTTAATTATTTAAATCTATTGGTCCGGTTATAACCAATTATTTAGATATGTAAAATTTTATAAATTTGTTTTAATACTATCTTTTAATTCAGCATTGATAATTATGTTCTCTCAGCTGAATAACAAAGCGGAAATTCTATTTAATATCGAATTTGGAAAACTTATAGTTTTTTTATTTTCATCAAAGAAAAACATGTTTTATTTAATCCTATAAGATCAACAGAAATGAAATTTATTTAATAGTATTACAGTAATGTATAAGTCATATATTGCAATAAACACGTTTAACCCTTGGCATTCTACGTTATGTTTTTAAAACGTACCTGTTTGGTCACGTGCAACAATTGGTAGTCATCCTGACCAGGATAAAATAGAATTGCAATTACTAATGTTTTTATTACACGTACTTATTGCATTATAATTGCAAATGAAAGGAAGGTTGCTATAAAAGAAATTATATGACGTAATTCATAATAAATAATACATGTTACATTAAAACAAAAGAATTACTAAACTGCAAATCTGATAATAAAGAGGCATGAATAAGTACCGATCATTAATTTTTTTTTCTTTTAAACGAAATTCGAGAAAACTCGATAAATTTTGATATAATATTAAAATACTATTTTTAGAAACTATAACATTCTAATTTTCACAACTTTTTAGTAGTTTTTTTACATAAAATTATATTTATTTATTAAAAATAATTTCACGGGTGTTTGAGAGTTTAGTTAAAGTATTTTTAATTTTTAAAAACCTAGAACAATCTATGAACAATTTATGAACAAATCGTTGGATATGTTAAAAATTATGATAAAAATGATATCTTATGTTAAATATCTTTAACTGAACCATGTTTTAACCTTATTTAAAGTTTAGATTCTGGCAGTGGAAAGTTACTGTCAAAGGAATGAAGTCTTAGCAATATTTACATAACATTATAAGTTTTACTTTCTTATAGAAAGGCTATAAACTCTCATAAAGTCTAACGATTAGAATTTATCTGACTAGTTTGGGAAACTTTAGTACTGGAAACAATATGGAAAAAAAATACTTTAAAAAAAATAGATGGAAATGATTCAGGACTATTGTCGTATCTTTAGGTAACTTTTTAATGTATTTTACATAATTCTAGATTATTGCTAAACTATAATCATAATATATTATTGTATATTACTACAATAATATGATATGTAAATAAGAGATTTAAAAAACTTTCCTTTTTGTTTCATTAACTATAATGAAAATCTGTGTAAATTTCGTTTAATTAATGTCAATAAACATAAAAAAATATTACGAATTATAATAAATACTGCAAAAAATATGTAATACTTATTAAAAGTGTAAGGGTATCATGTTTTCATAAATTAATAAATAAAAATTACCCTTAAAATTATTTTAGTAATAGGAATTTAGGTTGAAATAAAGCAACACATAGTTCTTGAATAAAAATAGTAATAGGGGCTTTGGAAAAATAAAATAAAATAAACCAAATATAAGGTGGGTGTAATAGTTTAAGCACGTTTATTTTTATCAAATTACAAAGTTTTGTTAAAATCTCAAACTATCTTTACGAAATATACCCCAAAAAATTAGAATTTCAAATCACTAATACATTTCTACAATCTTATGTATTGATGACTCTTGTTAAATTTTTAAATAATAAATTGACTGGCATGAATTGGGATCTGTCCGAAATGTGACATAATACAATTAAAAAAGTTAAAAAAAAAAAGTTAAGTAACCATATAATAACACTCTATTATTATAATTAATATTTTTATTAATTTTTCTGAATCCTCCTTATATCTTTATTCATTGACTTATTTGTTTTATTCCAATTTAAAGTTGCATTGCTAGGTGTATATTTTAATGGCTATTGCTATTTTTTTATTTTTTGAAAAATTGATGGCAATACCTTTTACAGTTTTAACAAATGAGATTAATAACTTGACTTATTGCTGATTGATTCTCGGTTATTTTTAGAAAATAACTTCGATATTTAATTCATGAGTGTGTTATTTACAGTAAAATATGTGTAAACACAACCCATGACTTTTAATTCAAATGTTATTCTTCCCTTTAATATCAGAAAGTTAAACAGAGAAGGAAATAAAAGGATTCTAACCGTACAACCACACTGCTGAGGTTTCTAGAATCGGAATTGGATAAATAATAATTAAATTCTTTAGAATGGAATGTAATATAATGTGATTAGAAATGAGGAATCGTGAAGGTATTCATAATAATAGTAATAATAAAACTTCTTCGTTTAATAAAAAAACTTAATATTTATTAAAGTCTCCGGTAACCATGATAACACAACACTTGTATAAAAATAATAATGTCTTTTTTAGTTTACTTCATAACAACATGAAGTTCGAAGAGGTCACCGATCCCTGGAAGAAGCGGGATGGCCGGCAACCAGGACCCAGACGACGACCGCCTCCATGGTGCAGAAGGCGAAGAGGATGGCGAAGAGCCCAAGGTTGTTGGCCGTCGGGTGGTGTCCCTCCGAAGAGCCCAGGTAGTTGATGAGGACCGGGAAGATCATGGCATTGTACGGGTACTCGGGTACACAGTTGCACAGAGGTACAGGTAGTTGTGGACTGGTTCGATGTCGGCACCACACTGCGGCTCCCGACCTCCCTCCAGCTTATGCAATCTTACATAAAACCTTGTATAACCTCCTGCCACTTCTACCTTCTACTTGAGGAAATACACATCTGGGTCAGCTCCTGAGTGCACATGTCACTCGAACGCATCGTAGGTTAAAATGCACCGTAACGTAACGGGATAAATTATCTAATTCTTACCTAATGGGTAACTTCAACTTTTTATTTCGAAACCGCCTAGATTATTCAAAAATCAATACCAAAAGATCCCATTTCATATCAAAAGTGGTTACATTCATTACTTAAGATGAAAATTTTTGATGTTTGAATTGATTAATTGATTAAAATGGTTTGTTTTTAAAAATACCTAATTTATTTATTTTTTATCAACCATTAACTAACAAGAAATCTATATTTTCTGATCAAAGTATATCCAACATATTTTTATATTAAATGAGACTAAAAAAAAAAGAAAATTATTCTATGAAGTATATTGTTAGCAAAATAAAGAAAAATAATTTTTAAAAAATTTAAATTGATTATTTTTTAAAATTGAATCTTCAAATTTTGAAAATGGATGTGAACAGGTTTTGAAATCAAAGGCCATATAAATACCATAAATATATTTCAACATGAATTATTTTCTATAAACGATAAAATTCCTTTTGTTAAGTTAAACTCGTACATAGAATAGAATAGAAAAATAATTTTACTATGGGACTTCTCGAAGAACAAATAAGAATAGGAAAAAATATATAGATATTCTGACCGAAAGGCTAAATAATAAAAATCAGATGGTAATTACACCAATGCAAAAAAAGTAAACAAAAATAAGAAGTAAGTTCATTTCGTGAAAAAAACTTACAGATATATAAATAAAAAAGAAAGTAAAAATATGAAATAGGGCACAAAAATATAAAATAATACAGAATTCGGATTTTGTGTGTCTTCGTTATGATAATGACCCCGAAGTCATTGTTATAAATTGAACTAATAAATACTGATCTTATTTAAGTAATGTAAAAAAATAAATATTAAAATAGAAATAGAAGATGGCCTCGTGACCTTTTTAGTATTGTTTGACTGCAAGCAATGGGTAGTTTCACTACTAGCCTTTATCTCATGCCACTTGTATAATTCACTGGGTTTACTTTTTGTATTACAATACAGTCGTTAATTTCAATAAAATTAAAAAAAAAAATAAATTGACCTCGTTTAATCAGAGAAACTTCTCTATTTTCTATTAACTTAGTAACCAACTCCTCCAACAAACACTGACGCGTTACACGAAACAACTAAATAACAAAAAAGTTATAAAAAAATCCAAAAAATTCGAAGAATAGAAAAAATACCTCTTGAATAATAATAGTTGACCTTGTATATACATGTGGAAGAAAATGGTCCGGGTGGAGATAAAAAACATTTCCCTTAAGTAGGGAGAAATGTCTTTAATAAACATTTCTCCCTCCTAAAGAGACATTTTTTTACCTCCCCCCGGACCTTTTTCCTCAACATTAGAAAAAATAACTTTAAAATAAAAAATTAAGTTTCACGGAATACGTGTATATTTGAACAGTTAAGAGTAAATGTTAAATTAAATAAGGTAATGAAAGATAGCAAATATTATCTGTGGTCATATTTCTACAGAAACTAGGAAACAAGACTAATCTGTATTGCTAAATACCTAAACATAATTTTGCATTCTTATGTTTTTACACAAAATTTTGTGATGAAGATTTGTCTTGAATTGTTTTGAAATTAGCTATTTTTTTTGGAAAGAATGTACTTGACATAGGATTAACTTCACGTTGAAACGGAGCACCTTGGAGAAAAATGAAGAAAAAAAGAATTCTGAGAGTAAAATGTTTAAATATTTCTATCTAAATTTGCCTGGATATTGATTAAACTAAAATACCTATTATAAACAAACTTGAGGCGTATATAAGAAGAAAACATAGACGTAGGCGAAGCGTTGCTAGACAGACGCAGATGAAAAACAGGTTTTTCAAGGTCTTCTTCCACAGTTCACTCAATATAAAAGTTCAAGTACATTAAAAAGCATTGATAAACAGTTTTTTTTTATTTAATATAAATAACCTCTAACACCTTAGTTCAAATAGGTCAAGATTTCTAGTAATTAATATTAAGCTTTTTTAAATGGGTGTATAAGTATGAAATATATGTAACGGGATTTTATTGTCCTCATACTAATGTGAAAAGCAGGTTTTTAGTAAATATATTGTAAATAATTAATAAACATTGTGATCCCATTGTTATACTAATTTCATAAATATAGAGTTAACTGCAAAAAGAAAAATTTTGAAATTTTGTTTTACCATATAAATAATACACACAATTTAATTAAGTTGAATTCATATCAGTATAAACAGCCATAAACTTAAGGTTTTTCTAAAAGCATATTTTTCACTGTTAAATTATAAGAACAACTTATATTTTAAAACTTAAAGTATGAATCCTGTCAAACCACTTCTACCCATCGTATTAAACCAATAACTTGTTCTTCTCCAGTATTCTTCAATAATATCCTATTGATTTCTACAGAACGGATCCGACACTTGGGGCTACACAACCTTGACGAACGATTAACTTAAAATACTAGAATTAAAATATAAAAACAAGAAACTGATCGCCGTTTCAGTCAACTTTACCACTTACTGGACAAACGCTCTAAGCTCCCAATTAATTACAAAAGACTCATAAACATGACTATTATAAAACTTTTTAGGATTTACGGAGTAGAGCTTTCACTAAGTCATCGAATTCTTCTCGTGTCTAATCCTTACAACCCAAAATCCTCAATGCTCCTTACTTTTTACGAATAAAATCATCCGTAATGACCTAAATGTCCCATTTACTCTGAAATAACCTAAACCAGATATCAGTCTTTTCATAACAAACTTTATTCCCACTCAAACCCACTAGTTTCAAACCTAGCTACTCTTTCAATTCCTGATAATTCTCCGAGATGTCAGAAAAGATGAGGGTCTCATGACCTTATAATTTGAACTTTTTATTTGAATGCTGCCACTGCTTATTTTGTCTTATTGTCTTTATCAATAACCCTAACTTTATTGCCTTTATCAATAACCCATCATTATTTCTATTCACTTGTATTATTATTATTATAATAGAGTTGTAAATTTCAATAAATAAATTTTTAAACAAAGTATGTATATTTTTATGTATTACATATGTATTTAAATTTATATTAAATATGTATTACATTTTTAAATAAAATATGTCAATGCGAACAAGTAGCCCAGTCAGAACAAGCAGGGTCAGAAAATATTTATCAAAAAATAAAGTAAAATACCAGATAACAAAATTATCACAAAAATGCTAGGTAGTCGTAGTGTTGTCGAAATGCAGCGTTCTTGTACATCTAAACCATAATACCTCCCAATAATGTTACCTTCGCAAATTCGGTTATATCGTTGGAAAGTTGATGAAATGAAGCAGCTTTTATGAATTCCCAGAGGCAGGATGTTCATTTCGTTAGATTGAACCAGGTAGTACTGAAAATTATTAATTTTTCCTCGTTTACCTTGCTTAAGCTACAGATTGCTTTATATACCAGGCAGATTGGTTGTTGTTTTAGAGGTAATTTATCGCAGATTAAAAATATGTTGATAAATAATAATTTAAAGAAGAAAACTGTTATAATTTTATGGGGAAAAATATAGTTTTCTTACAAACTCTTTAAATAATCATATCACCATAATTGATTGAAGAAAGGATATGCAAATGATAGTATTGAACTACATTTCTGATAGATTATTTCTTCCAATATTAACGATATCATTGGTTCGTTCTTTATGGTATCAAAACATTTTTATTAAAAATATATACTATCATTTTCTATACATTTTTCCCAAATTGTTATCAAATTTTCAACCCTAGTATGGAAACATTTATGGTTTTGAGATTAATAAAGTCTGGAAATATTTTTTTTTACTTTAGAACCATATTCAAAAAGATTAGCCATAAGGAAATTGTCCAAAATTTCTGAACAGATGGAAATCTGTCGGAGATCAGTCTGGCGAATAAGGTGGGTGTGGGAAGACTTCTGAACTAGCTCGTTTAATTTCTTCACTGAAACATGACATGTTTCATGGCGTCGTCGCTAGAATACCATAGTTCCAGTATACTATTATATATAGTAGTATAGTATGTACAACAGTATAGGTCCCTTCCGATTAACCAATACAGATTGTTTTTGATATGCATATTGTAGTAAAATCCTAGTACAATCAATCCCTGCACCAATAAACGATTGGATGTGATGTTTTCACCTATGAGGAAACATAATCCTGCCATTGAACACAACACAGAAACCAATATCTTTTTTTAGAGCGGAATTGCTTTAGGCATATGTCCCAGAATTGTGTATTACAACGCACTCCTCCGAACGCTGCGATAATGTTTCTTGCAATTTGGAGTCGAGTGTATACGTTCCAAGAGTTACAAGCACTAATTGTTTATTCGGTTCGTTTTTAATATTTTCCAAAAATACAAGTTATCCTCATCTTTAGGATGGAAAAGAGAATGTAATTATGGGAAATTAAAATATATAAATTGTATTTTGGGAAAATATTATAGGAGAACGAATAAATCTTTTTTTTTTTGTTATTTTTATAAATTATTCAATTGTTTTGGCTCAACTCGTAGCGACAACCTGCGGAATAATTACCTAAAATAGAGAGGATTAGTAAAAGCTCATTACAATCTGTAAATACAAACATATTAAACGGAAGTCCATTAACTACACTTAGAATTTGAAGAAATAATAAAAACACACATTGCATAAGAAACGACCGAGTACTTTTTGACATAGTGATAAAAATAAAAACAGCTTGAGATATGATTCGACAAACTCCATATACTTTTCGACTCACTTAAGATAAGCCACAACGACACACAAACCCCTGAGCGAGAAAAGTTACGCAAGATGTTAGGACAGGAGACCTAATGACCTTGGCGGACCCTGGGCTATCTTACGAAATGGTGAAAGTGGCCCCGTAGGCAGTACACTTTGGTAATAGTCTCAGCCAATTTTCGGAGAAACCGTTTCAGGATACTTCAACATTTACTAGACAAACTCTAACAAACAAACAAGCTCTAAGCTCCCAATTAATTACAAAAGTCTATATATAATATGACAATCATTAGACCCAAGGTCTAACTGACAATTATTAGGACAAGGTCTATATGTATATGACAATCATTAGGCCCATCTGGACTTGCGAAGTTGAGCTTAGGGACTCCACTAAGCCATCGTATTCATCTCGTATCCATTCCTTACTATCAAAAATTCTTCGTAAAATCCTCAATGCTCCTTACTCTGAATACGAATAAAGTTCATCCATAATGACCTAAATGTCTCATTTGCCGCTGAAAGGTCCCGAACCCGATATCAATATTTTCATGACCAACTTTATTCCCTCTCAAAACTACTTGTTTCCTTCTACTACTCTCCAATTCTCCTCTTTCTATACCCCTACTTGCCTTTATCCATAGCGTCTTATATCATTCATTATATTTACTCGTTATAATACAGATGTAAATTTCAATAAATAAATAAAAAAGTATTTTTTTAATAAATATCTGAGCCTGGTTCAATTAAAGTATTGATTAATCCTTACCGAAATCCATTCAAAAGTTCTTTTGATAACTTCTGTATCAAAATTTACGTAGAGATTTCTATTGCTGGTAACCTATATATAGAGATTTCGATCGCTAGTAACCTATATGTAGAGATTTCTATCGCTAGTAACCTATGTGTAGAGATTTCGATCGCTAGTCACTTATATATAGAGAGATTTCGATCACTAGTAACCTATATATAGAGAGATTTCGATCGCTAGTAAACTATATGTAGAGATTTCGATCGCTAGTAACCTATATGTAGAGATTTCTATCGCTAGTAACCTATATGTAGAGATTTCTATCACTAGTAACCTATATATAGAGATTTCGATCCCTAGTAACCTATATATAGAGATTTCGATCACTAGTAACCTAAATATAGAGATTCATATTCAATTATATTCAAAAGATTCATATACACGTAAATTAAAAAGACTCATATATATGTTGTATTGGAATCCTCAAACTAGACTGAAACGACCAGAAACAGCTCGCCTACGGTCTTTCAGATTGTTATGTCTATTTTTCGTCTGTTCATCATTCCCCATAGGTATAATCTTTCTCTTGTTCCAAAAGAACATTTATGTTAGTTCTTTCCCTAGATTAATTTTTGTCCTGATAGTGTTTATCTATGATTCCTAGCCTCTTCAGTTCTTCTTTTTATTATTATTACTATTAATCACAAAACTATAAAACCACCTTCTAGTTCAATATAATTATTCTTATATTAATGAGACTCTAAATTTTAAAATAAAATGAAAACTAATTGTATAACTCCTTCCCAGGCCGCTATGCATCGCCATTCTTCACGAGCATGTCGCTGACGCGAACCCATAAGTATTTCCCCTACCAAAAATCGCTAAACGCTATTACCGAAGTTTTCACTTCAAAAATCAAAGTAGTGTTCCTTTGATAATGATAAGCGAACATTTTGGTTCTGAATACATAATGCTAGAGGTAAGACTCGGGAGTAACTAACCACTCCCTCAACCTGAGGAGACTCCACAACCATTAGCAAGCTAAGCTGAATAAATAACTTAATGCATTATCTGCACTTAGTCTAACCTCTCTGTAGCTAGATACCGATCCAATGTCGTAAATTTAGATGAATACAGATAAATTAGCTTTGATAAATAGATAAATATGAAAAAAAAAATAATAACAATAGGAGAAGGTATTCAGGGTCTAATCCAAGGAAAAAATAATCTGGTAATCGATAACTAGAACTAGAACTAGGAGAACTAGGTTTAGAAAGTTCATCTTTATTACATAATCACTAAGGTTTCATCTTAGAATTGATGCATTCTGCATTTGCATTGGAATTTTGAAAGGTTGATGAGCTGCATTTGTTTCCCCAGATGAGAAATTTTTGATCTTTTGATGAGGCCTGGATTGGCGAAAAGTTGACTAGTTTGTTATTTCCTGAGATTTTATTGTATTTTTAATTTTGCATTATTTGAAACTATTATTTCAATTTCAAAATTATTTTTTATAATGATTGATATGATGTTCGCTAGGAAATAAATTAGGATGATCGACAATTGGATTTAATGATACCTTTTTCAAATAGATCTCCTAGTTTGCATAGGTTTATTCCAAAACTGACAACCAATAACTACAAATTAATAAAATCCACAAATTACAAATTAACACAGTTTTTAACAATGACAATGCTTGTTAAATAGACAAAGAAGATCAGACATTTAAACACATAATTTATGGCTGCCAAATATATGAAAGGCATAGATCAAAATTAATTAATTCTATAATATTAAGAGGGAAAGTTTGGCCAATATCTAAAAATGAACTATACAATATATTTCAGCCCGAATTCATTAAATTCAAACAGTTTAAATTTTAAAAGTTGACATCAATTTAAGAATATATTGCTATGTTTTATAGTCTTAAATATATATTTTGAATATTCTAATTTATTTTTGGATGTCAGAATATCATTTAGGATGATTACTCAAATTATTATTTCTATGTCTCAGTCTTAATTGGATTCTTTTTCAGAGGTCTGTTCTTATGTTAACCAATTTACTCACTCTTTAAACCTTCAATATATTATTCATAAATAAATAGTGCACCTGGGGTAAGTAGGTACCAATCGAATTATAATAAATATAGTTTATTAATTCAATTTGAAATAAGATTTAACATATATTTTGAGAAGTACACTTAATGATTCAGATATAGATATACTCGTATATAGAGGATTGCCATAAAATACATAACATGAATTAAATTAGTTATTTGTGAAACAGGGGTAGTACAAGTAGTTCTTCGCCTGGCCTCGTCCGGGTCTTCTGCGCCCTGCATCCTCCACCAGATTCCGTCTTCCGCATCTTCCTCGCTCCTTCCTCTTCAGGATCTGTTCAGAGAGCCCTCTCAAAGTGGAGTCTTCGACCCCCCTGTTTTCTTATCTCTTCACCCACCTTGACCACCTTTTTACCTGATCGGCCTATTTCTAGTCAAACCAAACATTGCTCTTTGTGTAAAAAACATTTTTTTTTGTAATGTCGCCCTGTTGGATGTATAGCAATATATACATTATAAAACATAGACACTCATTAATATTATTTTTGTAATTTTAAGTTTTGTTAATTATAACAGGACATAAGTAATTAAGTTTTTGGATATATTATCAGATATGTTGTTAATTCTTATTGTAAAAAGGTAATTAAAAGGCATATAGTATACTGAAGTATGGAATATCTCAATAAATAAACGGTCCTTTCAAATGGTTACTTAAATAGGAAAAAAAATTATAGGTACGTGTTTCAATATTTTCATATTTATTTGTTTTTTCGTTTAAAGCTAATTTACGACTAAACGAACAATTATTGTTGACATTGATTTTGGCCATTAACAATATATTTGTTAGGAGGAGCCCAGCCCAACTTAGCTGAGAGGGTTCGAAACATTGATCGATAAAGTCTCGATTTCTAATCTTAAGAGTTTTTCATCCATACAACCCACCCCGCCGCCTAAACCGGCAATGGCCTCGAGACCTGATATAATAATGTTAGTTGGAGTACTGGCACTGGCCAGATTCTCCACTCACGACCTGTGTGTGTGTGAAGCGCCCTTAACCAGGTTCCATTGGCGTTTAGAGGCTGGGGCCTCCCGGACTCCTGCTTTGCCCTCATTCATGAGGAAGAAGCTCAGTTCGGGGACCCCAGGCAAATTGTACATAGAGTATGAATGTGTACAGTATATTTCTTTTATGTTTTATTTATTATTATTATTTTTTTATTTTATTTTTTTTATTATATATATATATATATATACATATATATATATTTTTTTTATTATATATATATATATATATATACATATATATATATATCTTTTTTTTACTTTATTTTTGTATATATTTTTTCGCTTGTATATATTTATTTATGCATTTATTTCGTTTATATCATTGATTTTTTATGGAATGATTGTAAGCTACATAGCACCATTACTTATTGCCCACAACAGGCAGATTGTAATGCTTCAATAAAGTGTTTTTCTTCTCAAAAAAAAATCTTAAGAGTTATTGGTTTTAAAATTTATTAGATAGTTAAATGTTTTACAACTTTGGCAGTGTGAAGGAAGTTCTCACATCTCAACTTTTCCAACGTTTATCAAATTATCGGGAAACGATCACCCTTATTCTCACACGCAGACGTCACAATGCTTGACATGAAACCTTATACAAACTTATACAAGGCAGTTACAGAAACTTGATTAGGTGTAGCTAATTAAACTTTCGTATTATTTACGAAGTAATGCCCTGGTTTATTTCCAGCACTTTTAAAATGGAATACAAATATTTTAATCTTTCAAGAATATAATCTTCATGATACACATTTCCTATTTCAGGAACGGATAGTCTTAAAAAAAAAGGACTACCTCCTCGAATCACATTAACTTGCCTGAATACAAAAATTTTGAATATGAATTATCGAATCAATTATGATTCCCTTAATTCAAATAACCAAATATAGGAAACATTTGAATGTGTATGGAAGACCTAGATTCGAAACGGTAAGTGTTACGATACTAAAATATCGGATTTAAGGTAAAGTATTGTAACGAGTATTCTTTTGTTTGCTAAATTCGTCCGTCAGGTGTCTCTACCAATCTGACCTCACTTAACTGAGGACCGTCATTCCATACGGATGTGTATAAGTGGGTTATATGGCCAAGTAATTGCCAAATTTAACTGTTTTTACCTTATCGTATCTTTGCGGCTCAGCGGTAAGCATCCTATTAATATTTGTAAATAAAAGTGTATATAATCTTTGTTTTTATTAATTACGTATCTATGATTTTTAGTTGGTGGTGTTACGTTGATGTTACAATATATATTATGGTTATGTTTTTGGAGTTGGCATTATGTTACCGTTGATGTATAATATAAGAATACAACATTTTTTTTTTTTGGACAATAGTTTTTTTAAATCAATTTGGACCTTGGACCGGAAAACCCCGCAACCTGGTCACAAATATTATGGCGCTCGAATACAGGGACTGCAAAAGAAAAATTTACAGATAAGTTATTAGTTGAAGATTTAATTATTATATTAACATTTTTTTGAAATAGTGAAGTTAACTGATAATAGTTTTATAATAATAGTAACAGGATAATTTTTCCAAACAATACTTTAATATTTTTTTTTTATGTTTAAATATAATTTTCGTATTAATCGAAGGTACTAAATTTCTGTTGACGGAAGCAAGAGGTTTGTCTTAGACGCAATTTTGGAAATGTAAAGATAATTATTTTTAATTTATAATTTTGTATCAACAACAAAAAATTAAGAATTTTTTACTTAAGGTCGTAGAACGACTTAGTTTTGTTTAACACATGTTTTGAAAATTAAAATCTACTAATATATGATTTTATTTTGTATTTTTACCGTAAGTTTAAATAGTTGAATTGAACATATGTTAGATTAGCAAGTAAGCATTAAGTTCACCTAGAGACAACAGCTGTTGTTTGTTTCTATTTAGCATTATCTTGTGTTTCCTTTTAAAGGGAAAATATTTGTTTATCTATGGCTGACATATGAAAAATTATATATTAAGTTTGTAAAGGACGCTTACCGAGTTAATTTAATTTGTTAGTTTTAATATAATTTTATTAATTTAATTTTCAGTATTTTACGACCTTTAAAGGTTCTGTTGGTATTTTTTTTTCAACATTTACTTTCTTTGGCATTTTTTTTTTGTAACTTTGGGTAACGTCTTGATTTATTGTCACAATGGGTGATCCAGTCGTTCTAGTGTCAGAGAGGGAGGATATTTTTGCCGCAGTTCAATCCATTTTCACAAAATCCAAATCTTTGAGTACCGATTCAGCATCCGCTTTTAAACCCGCTTATGACCGCTTACTCAAAAATGAAATCCGATTTGAAGAAATTCAATCAAAAATTCGGATATTTAATGCAAGTATAAAGAACAAAAGTGAAAAACTCGAGACAACAGAAGTACAAAATTCATTTAACGATTTAGTTGATATTACTAAAGCGAATTATAACAAAGTGGTGCAATCTACCTGCCCTCCTGAGAATAAACCTGTGGTTGTCCATTCTCATTCTATTCCTCAGGAGCTACCGAAAATTGACTTACCGATATTCACAGGGAAATTAGAGGACTGGAATGGATTCTATTCCCTATTTGATTCTATGGTTCATAGGGAAGAATCTCTATCGACCATTAGGAAATTTTACTATCTACGAAGTAGCTTACGCGATGAAGCTCTGTCGCTTATCTCGGGCTTCGCATTAGACGAAGCTAATTATCCGCTCGCTTACGACGCATTGGTCTCTCGCTATCAAAATAAAAGGCGACTAGCCAGATATTATATCAAGAAGGTGATGGATTTTACCCCTTTAAACAATTCTTCAGCGTCTAATTTGCAGAGATTTTTATCTGAGCATGAGAATAATTTTTCTGCGTTATCGGCTTTAGGCATTGAAGACATGGGGGATTTCATTAAACTTCATTTAGCTCTTAATAATTTAGACCCAGGGACTAGAAAAGCATTCGAAGAACGAATAAAATCAGCAGATATTCCCTCTTATAAGGATTTGATTAATTTCGTCACCGAACGAACTAGAGTATATGAGATGATGGCTCAAGAAAGCCGATCAGAAAGGCCTATTATAGAAAAATCCCGCTCTGCGAATTCCACTAAACGATATAACAAATCCAATTCCGGAAAAGAACAAATATCTCCGGGAATTTTTACTGTTTCGCCATTGGAAAAACAAACCGATGTTGCTGCTAACACAACGAATCACGATCCTCAATTCGACCAGTTCGAAATTCAGGCAGTTGGCTCTAAGAAACAGGTATTCTCTCCGACTGATGTACAATCAAGAAATAGTACCGAATCGATTCTCTACGAGAAAACGTGTCTAAAAGGCTCAAAACCGGCTCTACCAGCTAAGAAATTAATTTGCTGGAATTGTGGTGGACCGCACGTATATTCGAGATGTCCGCTACCACGAAAGTTGTTCTGTTACCGTTGTGGTAACCCAGGAGTTTCCATTCACGCATGTCCTAAATGTACTCCGGGAAATGTGCAAGGGAATCGGAAGTGAGGGTCATTCCTATTCCCATGGTTTCAGCTGACCCACCAAGTACCGATTTACCTATTACCGTGCCTTATCGTTTACCTTTTTGTACCGCTAAATCTGATACCGTTTCTCCTTGTGTCGTATCGAATTCTCCCGAAAGTTCTACCGTATCTTGTTATATTTTACCGTTTCCTAAACAGCACTATATTGATTTCCGAATAGGGAAACCTGACAAAGGGGGCCTGTCCTACTTGGCCCTGTTTGACCCTGGTTCCACTACCTCATTTGTTGGACCAGAAGGGGTTGAGATTCTCCTTAAATTGGGATATGAAGTTGAGAAAATTCCCGAATTTAATATTTGTGTCGCTAATGGAAGCTCTGGTATTGTTGATGAAAGATTCTCCATTTCAATTACCGTTGGGTACCGGTCATATGACACGAAGCTTTACGTTTTAACCAAGCTTCCATTTATGTTTCTTTTAGGGTTAGATTTTATCGTTAACACAAATATGAGTACTAATCATCGTGAAGCGACATGGTGGTTTCAAGATGACCCCGACCATAAGTTCTCGTTTCGTCAAGATGTTCAATTAGTAGAAGTGGAAACATCAAAAATATGCGGCATTAGTTCACTTGATCCCTCAGAAAGGGTGGATCTGGATAGAATAGTCAGTGAAGGTTTGCGAATTCTCCAAGATTCTCCAGGATTAACGACGCGCATTAGCCATAAGGTAGATGTTCAGGATGCCCAACCTATCAAGCAGCGCTCCTACCATTACTCACCCAAAGTACTTGAGGCAATGCACCAGGAGTTAGATCGAATGTTGGATGAAGACTTAGTGGAACCTTGCCAATCTCCATGGTCTTCCCCGGTAGTCATGGTTCGTAAGGGATCAGGTTATCGTTTTTGTATAGACTTTCGTAAGGTTAATGAAGTCACTTGTAAAGATTGCTATCCTATGCCTAATATGACATCTCTCTTAGACGGACTTCGACAGGCTAGATATCTCTCCAAGTTTGACCTCAAGCAAGCATTTTTGCAAGTGCCCCTTGCCGACGAAACTAGTAAAGACATTACTGCGTTTACAGTTCCTGGCAGAGGACTATTCAGGTTTAAAGTTATGCCCTTTGGGCTGACGAATTCACCTGCTACCTTTCAGAGGTTAGCCGATGCAATATTTGGACCCGAGCTTTACCCTTACGTAGTAGTCTTTCTTGATGATATTTTGGTTTGCACACCAACTTTCAAACTGCATTTGGATATGCTAATGGAAGTGTTCAGTCGACTTAAAGCCTCAGGTCTGCGTATCAACCCGGAAAAATGTGAATTTGGCTGTAATGAAGTTAGGTACTTGGGCTATCTGGTTAATAGGGATGGCTTGAGTGTAGATCCAGATAAGGTTGGTTCCGTTACTTCGATTCCTCCTCCCACCAACGCTGGGCAGCTCAGAAGATTCCTTGGAATGGCAGGATGGTATCGCCGTTTTATTAAAGACTTCTCCACAGTTGTCTCTCCGCTAACAGCTTTGCTTAAGCGTAACGCTAAATGGATCTGGTCAGAAGAGCAGGACGCCTCTTTCAATGCTCTCAAGTCAGCACTGACTGAAGCACCAATATTAGCTAGGCCAGACTTTAAACAGCCTTTTCAATTACAGACTGACGCCAGTGATACAGGTCTTGGAGCGGTCTTGATTCAAATACAAGACGGCGAAGAAAGAGTCATCGCTTTTTGTTCTCGTACCTTAAGTTCAGCTGAAAGGAATTATACCGTAACCGAAAAGGAATGCCTCGCAGTTCTGTTTGGTATCGAGAAGAATAGGCATTACTTGGAAGGTTATCCATTCACTGTAATAACTGACCACGCCAGTCTGAAGTGGTTACTGAACTTGAAAAACCCTTCAGGTCGTTTGGCTAGATGGGCTCTTCGCTTGCAGCCTTACAACTACAAGGTGGAATATCGAAAGGGGAAACTCAACACAGTGGCCGATGCCCTATCACGAATTGCTGCAATCACAGTATTGTCTACCAGTTCCGATCCTAATTCTACTACCGATTCTGTTTCGACTTCAGGAACTTTCATAGCGACCGACGAATGGTATAATCAGAAATTTTATCGAGTCCAGAAGTCCCCAGAACTCCACCCTGGATGGTCGATAAAAGATGGACAGCTATTATACCATCGAAAGAATCCTTTGAAGGGAGAGCTAGAAGACCCCAGTGAGGAATGGAAAGTTGTCGTTCCTAGACATTTAAGGGGAGCAGTAATATATGAAAATCATGATCTACCGCAGTCAGGCCACCTGGGGATAGATAAAACTGTTTCTAGGGTTAGTAGACTATATTATTGGCCTGGATTGTACCGAGATATAAGCCAGTATGTGAGGCAGTGTGAGTTATGCCAGAAGGTCAAACCCAATAACACGCCACCTCGTGGGTTAATGTTCCCTCGCTATAACAAGCAGCCGTGGGAAATGGTGTCAGTTGACATTATGGGTCCTTATCCTAGGAGTTCTAGAGGCAATGTATATCTACTAGTGTTTGTAGATTTATTTAGTAGATGGGTGGAATTATGTCCCATCAGAAAAGCTACCTCTTCGGTTATTGTAAATAAATTGAAATCCCGCATAATATACAGATATGGCGCGCCGCATAAAGTAATTTCCGACAATGCGAAGAACTTCGTCAGTAATCTTGTAACTGAAGTGGCTAAGGAGTTTGGAATCAAGAGAGAAACTACTCCTCTTTACCATTCACAGGCAAATCCGACAGAACGAGCGAATCGGAATATCAAGCAACTTATCGTAGCGTACCTAGGGAAGAAACACCAACGCTGGGACGAAAAACTAGGAGAGATCCAGTTTGCCTTAAATACCGCCGTTCAAGATTCGACCAAGTTCAGTCCTGCCTTCTTAAATTTTGGTAGAGAACTGAGGCCTCTACATCAAGCTAACGACGATGATATCCTAGTGGCTGGCACAGACGAACATGCTGCTTGGGCCGCTAAAGTGGGCAGACTGCCTGAAGTTCATCATATAGCCGAGGAAAATTCTCTGAAGGCAAGTCTAAATCAGAGCAGTCGTTATAACTTGAGACGCCGAAAAGATCGTTTCCAACCGGGGGACCAAGTCTTAAAGATGAGGTTTCAGCTATCGTCGGCAGCTGATAAACTCGCTGCTAAACTGAACCCCAAATATGAAGGCCCTTTTACGGTTGTTTCCGTTACGGGTGGTGGATCCTGTAAACTGAGAGATGAAGATGGAAAGATAATAGGCTTATGGCATCCCTCAAAACTTAAATTATTTTATCCAACCCGACGGACTTAATCGCTGGAGGGGAGTGTGTAACGAGTATTCTTTTGTTTGCTAAATTCGTCCGTCAGGTGTCTCTACCAATCTGACCTCACTTAACTGAGGACCGTCATTCCATACGGATGTGTATAAGTGGGTTATATGGCCAAGTAATTGCCAAATTTAACTGTTTTTACCTTATCGTATCTTTGCGGCTCAGCGGTAAGCATCCTATTAATATTTGTAAATAAAAGTGTATATAATCTTTGTTTTTATTAATTACGTATCTATGATTTTTAGTTGGTGGTGTTACGTTGATGTTACAATATATATTATGGTTATGTTTTTGGAGTTGGCATTATGTTACCGTTGATGTATAATATAAGAATACAACTTTTTTTTTTTGGACAATAGTTTTTTTAAATCAATTTGGACCTTGGACCGGAAAACCCCGCAACCTGGTCACAGTATACGTGTTACAACTTTTTCATCTAAATCATAATCGGTTTCCAAATTCATTTAACATATCTGTGATATGCGATATGGCTTATCAGACGATGCTACAGTGTAAGTCCTAAATTTTTGCCTATCCAGATATAATTACGGTAGAGATCATTAATGAGAACCTGGCACCGGTTCGCGACTCCCATTTTATATTCCTTCTGAATGACGGAATAACGAAATACTTTTTAATTCATTTTAAAATCCCCTAGGAGCAACCAGCTGCTCTGCAAGCCCGAGTCCTTGGGGACAGAAAGTTATTATGCATGCTTAAATAGGTTTAACCAGGGTGCCCTTATTATCACCTTATTTTTTTTTTTTTAAATAAGGCTATACTAATTTTGAAAAAACATTAAGTCTACCGTAGTAAAATTAAAAATCTGTGATATTTAAGAAAACGCTCAATTTTAAAATTAATTACTTCATCTTTATCTTTAAATAATTAAGCAGTTATCATTGATGCTATTAATAGAAAAAAAGGAGTGAAATATGAAATAAGAAGGAGTTTTGATATTTAACTAAAGGAGAATAATCACTGAAAAGGAAACGAAGATAAGGTGTTTTTATTTAAGAATGGTTTTATTTCATTCCTTTTGGATAAAACTCGCATTGTATACAAAAAGGAGAAAAAGAAACGACGTCTAAGTGAAGAGAGCCGAGTGAAAGGAAACAAAATAAAGGAAGGTTAAAGAGGAAGCAGATAAAGGAGTGCGAAGAATGCTAAGAGGCAGAACCCGCGGGTGGTCCAGGCAGAAGGTGCGCGCGGAATACAGATACCCCACGGCGGATCAACTTCGCTGCAGCGGATCTTTAGTATTCCTCGTGTGAAAGTATCCGGGATGCCTAGTCGTCGATGACTCAACATTGCTTAGCTTCCTTATGTCATCCAGGTAACTTCTAAGGGTTACTGGGTCATCCTGGATGCAAAGCAGACATGGCGAAATCAATAATATTACTTACCGAAAATATCTTTCGTTTAAATTGATATGAAACAAAAATGATTCATATATTAATCAATTTTTAACTTTTATTTTAAAACAACTTCTGTATATTTGTCTGAAGTGTAGAAGGAGAGACTAAAAGAAAGTAATCGTAAATGATTACATATTTATATCAGACGATCAAACTTTGAGGAAAATCTAAAAAAAAGAAAAGCTGTCAAACGAAACCTTCCGTAGCTTAATTTTACATGGAACAAAAATACTTCATTATAATAATAATATTTTGTTTTAAAACATATTGGTATTGCTCGGGTAGTAGAGCATATTATGTCCAAATGTATTGTCTGTCGTAGAATCGCATCAGTTTGATACGTCAAATATGTGAATTAGATTTAAGTGAACAATTATTTTTCAAATTCAAAAAATTATTTTTGAATTAGATTTAGGTGAAAAATTATTTTTCGGCATTTTTGCATTTCTTTCGACTAATCGAGTATTTTATTTATTAAAAAATGGTTTTTAATTAATTACCACCTGAATTTAAGAGGTATTGGTAGGATAATAATTAGAAAAAATAAAATAAAGACTGCATAATTAATACAATAAGTAATGATTAAATTGATAAAAATCCATATTTATTCTGGGACAAGTTCCTTTAGAATAGTGATACGGAAAATGAAATTTAAACTATAATGCCTTAGTGAATGATAATTGTAGGTCCTCACTGGCTATGAAACACAGTCTGTGTTTCATAGCCAGTGAGGACCTACCCTCCAGCCTCCCCCCCATAGCCCTGAAGAAGCCCTACAACGTAGGTCGAAACGTTGGCTATCAATAAAGTTTTTCTCAAATTACAAGAGAAATTCATTCAATGACCTCTACCCGGACCAATTTCTTCCACATATAATGTCTTAGATTAGATTACAATTACAATTTAATTAATAAATGAAAATAAAAAAATAATGAATATAAATTAGGAGTTAGCTCGCAACGAATTAAATGAAAGAAAAATATAAATACGATAAAAATTATTATAAAGAAAAAAACTATTAATATTCACATATACAAGTTTTATGGAAAACAAAACAACAAAAAACTAATTTCAGAAATTAAAGAAACAAAAAAACTATAATTATTTTAAAAATAAGTGTGTGTGTATATACTCCCTTACACACACACACACACACACATATATATATATCATTTTCAAACTAGACGACAGTGTTGAATGTCCAACGTGTACGGCGGTGGAGGAAACAGCGGAACATGTGTTTTTGAATGTACTCGCTTCACTGACGAGAAGAGAATTGGAGCTGGCCTGCAGAAAGAAGGTGACTCCTGAAAATTTAGTGAGCTGCATGCTTAAGTCGGATGAACAGTGGGAAGCGGTGAAAAAAATGGCCACAGGGGTCCTCAAAAGACTGAGAGAGGAGGAAAGAACAAGGAAAGAAAATCAGCAAAGACTGGTGCTTTCTTGAATGAGGAATTTAGACTATGAAGCTAAAAGATGGAAATGGCCAGGATGCGGCCCATTGCCATTCCCCTCCACGAAGTAATGCCTAGCGGCAGTCCCGTGGAGTGTGGAAAACAGGTGTAGGGAGGTGGTTTTAGTGGGTAAAAATCCCACACACGGATAGGTACGGGCCTATCCCCGTCTTTTGAAGATTTCCACCAGCCCACGTAAAAATATATATATATATATATATATATATATATATATATATATATATATATATAATCATTGATCATTCATCTACTATTAATCATTCATTGATCCAAAAAATTTTAATCTTTCCATTCTAATTAAATTTGTTTCGTGGTAAATAAATGCTAAATAAGATATATAATAAATTGGAAGAATTGCTTGCCAAAATCATTTTTATTTTCCTTTCAGAGTCCTCTGCAATGTTATCAAAATTAATTTTGGTCGAAAGAAACTCTAAGAGATATGAGTTTGGTGTTGCATATATATAGGTGTTGTAGATATGAGTTTGTTGGGTGCATCAGCCATTCTTCAACAAAATATCTTCTCGAAATAAAGTGCTCTAAAAAAAATGTTGTACTCGAGTGTGCAGGCTAAAATGTGTCTCATTGCTCATAGGAACGGTGAAGCTATTAATTATAGAAAAATTAGCCCGGATACAAATGGGTAAAAGGCATTTTCATCACTTCAAAGTTTCAAAATAAGGAAAAATTATTGGGCCAATTAAAAAAAAAAATTAATATACATAGTTTGATTATCAGAAGACTTTTTTATTTCGAAAAAATAATCTTGTTTTAATTTTCCTTTCAGGGTTCTCTGCAAAATTTCTAGCATTTAATTTGGCCGAAAAGAACTATAAAATAAAAAAAATAAGGGCGTTTCTACCATTCTTCAAAAAAAAAAAACCTTTCTCGAAAATAAGTATTCTAAAAATAAATAAACAATGTTGTACACGAGTGTACAGACTATAATGCATTGTATTATTAATGGGGGAGATGCAGCTATGAAATATATAAAAATTAGCCCGGTTACAACCGGAAACAAGTCATTCCCATATCTTGAAAGTTTCAAAATGAGGAAAAATCCGTCATGCATTTAAAAAAAAAAATTGATACACTTAGATTATTAGATTTTTTTAATTGGAAAAAAATAGCGCCTATGAGTACATATATTATCGATATTAAACAATTGATTCATATAAAATTAGTAACATTTATATTTTGTGTTGTTGAAATGCAGCTTTGAATAAAACTGATTTAGCCTATTTCTATGGACTCATGATTTTGGACTCTTACTGACGAGATGAAGTGTGCCAGGCATAAACAAGTATTGGATTTTAAGGTTTTGAACAATCGCTTACAATATTCCGATAAATTTTTTTAGAATTTTGTCCAGCAAGCTCATACTAATCGAAACACTGTGTGGTGGCTTGACTTTTTGCAACACCTCCAACAATTATCGTTATATTCCAAGCAATTTACACAAAACCGTAACCAATTATATACCTAAACCTTCATCATGAATCACTCTATCTATTGGTGAAAACCGCATGAAAATCCGTGCAGTAGTTTTTGAGTTTATCGCAAATAGACAGACAGACGCGGCGGAGGACTTTTTTAATAATATGTATAGATATTTTATTTATAATGCAATATAAATGGGACCAAGAGCATACTTACTATATGCAAAAAAGCGTACTATAAATCTAAAGTCAATGGTAACGTATCATAGCCTTATTTGATATTAATTATAAAGTAAATAATTTATTAAATAAGATATATAATTAAAAATACGAGAAAACAAGTTATGTGGCTACCTCCATGTTGATGATGTTAAGTTGGTTAGCTTAATGATGACGTTTAGTTTAGAGTTATAATTTCTAATAATGTCGGCTAATATACACATACCAAGAATAGTGTATTTGAGTATGGTTTCGATGGCAACAAGTATCTAAAGAATAATTACAATTGACCGAACTGTAGGCCTATTATTGAACCAATTTCGTAAAAGTGGTTTGAAAAATTAAATTCATCATACCTTTTATAACGATATGTATTAAAATCAAGGCTGTATACTTAATAACAATACAAGAACTTTAAAAACTAATAAATTAATATATTTTCACTTTATTTTATAAAGATCCCTACATGAACCGATAAATATAAATAACTTGGTTCCTCAATCAAACAAAGTAACCTGAGATGATCCTAAACTCGAAGTTGCCAGGAGAAGAAGACAGCAAAGACACCTGGGAGTCATTTCCTGAATTGATATAGATATATACCGATAGAGCTCTTCTCGAAACCTGATCCATCTTTCCAAAAGGATATCCACTCTCCTAAGACAAAAACTAAACCATTTCTTATCTGCTGATGCACTCAAACTACGAATTCCATTATTCCATCAAGAGTTCTTGTAAATTAATACTATACAGAGCCTGTTTTAATTAACTCTGTATACTTAAATAAATATTAATAAAGAAGATTAAATTTATTAAGCAAAAAATTCATGAGGTATATAGAATTACAATTTAAGACAATGGAATAAAGTCGAATTTAAGCGAAATTAATAATGTAACCAAATAAATGTATCTCTCTATTATATAAAAATGTTTTTAGTGATGTAATAATTTATCAGCGTTGCCTAGAAATGGACAGAGGATCTGCCTTTTTTTTAGACTTTTGTCGCGTTCGATCAATTAAATTGAAAATGTTAATGAGGAAGAAAGTAGTCCGGGTATAGATCAGAAAAGGTTCTATTTAGTGAAAAGAACTGTCTGTTTTAATGCCAACATTTCGAACGACATTGCAGGTCTGCTTCTAGGTTGTCGAATGTCATCCCTCGATCCCATTAAAATGTGGTTCGAAACAAGCTTTAAAATAAACAGTATTTCGTACGAGATTTTTTTCTGACATCCACTGGAACCATTTTCTTCCTCACATTTATAAGGCCAACTAATATTATTCAAAATAAAAATATTAATAATTATAAAAAATGGCAAAGTACAAAAACACTGTTCCTCACTTCTATGATCTTAGTCAGCTATGGCTGTTAATGTTAAATATCGTTAATGATAAGTTACCTAGGCCGAAAAAGAGGTTGTTTTGATGTCTAATGGGTTTTATCACTTTGAACTAAAACTTGTTCCAGTTACCATATATGTATATCTTACTATATATATCTTACTAATATTATAAATGCGAAAGTTTGTATGTTTGTCTCTCTTTCAGGCAAAAACTACAGAACGGTTTAGATGAAACTTTACAGTAATTTAGGTTATATATCAGAATAACACATAAGCTACAGCAAGGGCGGATTTAGGAGGGGGGCACGGGGAGCAGGTCAACCCCCGACAGTTTTTTAGGTACTGTTGAGAATCCATTATAGGGCATAATCAAAGGCAAATCACATGATAACAGTTTTTAAAATAACAGAAAGAACATGAGTGAAACTATTGTTTTTATATCCTACTAATACTACAAATGCGAAAGTTAGTATGTTTATCTCTTTTTCACGAAAAAACTACTTAACGGATTTGGATGAAACTTTATAGTAACATAGGTTATACATCAGAACAACGCATAGGCTACAGCAAGGGCGGCTTTAGGGGGGTGGGGGCACGGGGGGTACGTGGAGAATCCATTATAGTACATAATTAAAAGCAAATCAGGAAATTACCATCTTGAAATTTGCAGATAGGTTCTTTTTATAATTTAAGAAAGAAATTTGGATAGTTCCATCCTCAAGGTTTTCCCCCTTAATATAATAGGGGTTCAAAGATTGTATGGAATCCGTCAATTTCGAAATTAGGCATCTGAAAGTTTAATGTACGAGTAACTTATAGTTAAAAAAAATTAAATTATTTATTTAAAATGATCTGTCACGAAATTTTGTGTGGCAGACCAAATTCCACGCGAGCGAAGTCGCGGGCAAAAGCTAGTATGTACATATATTCGAATCGGAAGGCATTATAGAAAATCGGAAAGCAGTTCCATAAACTTATAATGTATATATTTGTATTTAGAATAATAATATTATATTGACGAGTATTATTCTAAAATTTACATTGTTCTGTCAGTTAATTTTTGAGATTCTAATATTTATTTTTTTCTAAATGCAGGGAATCGAGTAGCTCAATACGAACTCTGTACAAACCAATTTCGAGATCGACTGCTGCATATAAACTATTTATTCTGCAATCAGCCGACGGCCTTGTGGCATCTGCAAACCTTCTTCAGGCACACCTTACCTGAATAATACGGGCGCCCTTGTAGGGACCTTTAGAGACCCCCCCACCCTTAGCTTCACCCCCACACCTCAGTACTTTTAGTATGTTGTTAAGAACACCTTCCCCTACAAGTGTGCCAAAATTGGCTTCTACATGAATTATTTCCGCCATTTTTCCTTCGTTGCCTGGACTATTGATTGGAGAAAAATTCTGGTGCTGATGATCACACCTGCATCAGATACCTGCAATAGTGCATTACTAATCGTGATAGAGGTTATTATTTTATTCCTGATTCAGTTCTATTTGTTGAAGAAATTAAAAATTTTCGTTAAGAGGTAAAGAAAATTATGAATAGAAAAATAAACAACTATAGAAAAATATAGCCAATTTAGATGAGGATTATGTAAAGAATTTGATGTAACGATATTTTTCCAATTTATATATTATGTATTAATAAGTGCTATTACAGCATGCATACAAGTCCATCTAGTAAAGCTTTCTTTCCTAACTAATATTCCAAAGTACTTAGTAATAATATTACAGTATATATTCCTTAATTGTTTCGGAAACTACTTTACAAAAATGCCGAAGCATACCATGCTCAAATCATCATCCTAGTCTTACTAATGTCGTAGGCTTGGCGAAGTTGCTGGATCCTCGGCGTAAAGAAAATCGATGAGATACCAGACTCCATTCATCTAGAAAACGAGATCTTCCTCAAGCGAATAACCGGAAATCGCTCATTCGTTGTTATTTCCCAACAGGAAGTAGAACAAATAAGGTCCTCTTAGCCGGAGCCAAATTATATCGATGTCAACTCTATCAATCTCTTTTAGATTGTTTAATTCTTTGCGAAATTTGTGGCTAAAATGTATAGATATTTAAACATTTCTATTTTGGAAAATATATTCGTTTTCTATTTTAAAAGATGATTCTAAAAGGAATCGAAAATAAATATTCTGCTATTTTCGAACAAGAATTCTTATTCCACTAATAAAGAATAAGAGCGATAAACAAATGGCAGTATCATGAATATATGTAATTAATACAAATATAATATAATTTCATAAGATATTAAATAATAAGATATGTAAATTAGGAAAAATGGGATTTTCTGAATGCGGCAATTAATATCAATACTATATTTAAGAAAGGGCTTGTTCGGGCGTCAAATACAACAAACAAGACTTATGCATGTACTTTTTACAACTTGAACAAAAAGATGTTAATACTTGACCACTTTGCCTCCCGAATTCGCCTGAAATGAACCGTCTTAGGACAAGACTTACAATTCCTAGTTGAAGCCGATAAGGACTGTCGAATAAAGGTATTGTTTGTTTTTTTATAATAAATGCTTCATTGGCTATAAAACTAAGACTAAGTATATAGCAAAGTACAGTAGAGAAAATAACTAAATAAAAGGGATTTAATCAGTATTAAGTTAACGATAAATTAAATTTACTAAATTACTCATCCTGAGGGGTAAGCAACACTACTATATAGAATCTGTTTATAAAAACCAAATGGAAACTCTGTTAACTATTAAGTAATGACGGACAAAATAAAAAAAAACGAAGAAAAATTGCGCATGTCCATCTAAGACGTGAGATTAAAGCCATACTTTGTTCGAACATCATCATGAGAATCTTCTTCATTTTTTCAAATCATCTTTCGATCATTTGTGCTCCTTTGCTGTTTGAAGTCTTCTTCTGTATATTCTATTTCAACCTTTTCCTGCTCATCATAGTTGGAAAACACGATGTACATTAATGATTATGTACATAATGAGAATAGTCCAATATAAGCATCAGTGATCCTTCGTTGCGCTAATAAAAATACTATAATAGATAATTAGTCCCAAAAATATAATATTAAAATTAATTTATGTATTTCACTCTTCAATTTGATGACCTCCTTTTATAAATATATATCATTAATTATAAATATTTATAATTTGTCATTTAAATTGTGGCAGTTTTTTTATCTTGGAAGCGCGGAGCTGCCGTGCCAAAGGTACCAAGTTCAAATACATCTGTGGCAGATAATTTATTTATTTATTTAACAGCCGGAGGATAGATTATATAGGATCTGAAGACCCTTCTGCGGCTCACACAGTCTCTAGAATGTGGATATCACTAATAGGGAAAGAAACCTGGCGTTTAAGCGTGACCTCGGACAAACACCTCTATGGACATCCGTTCTCCTAGAAATAGTACAGTCTCTATCACGTACTTAACCCAAGACCCTTCATGGATGTAGTGGTGGTGGTTCAGTTATTTATTTTGGGACTACATTACTGTTTTTTATCTGTCTTTGTATCAGTTTGGCAGCAGTGTTCTAGTCTGCATATTAATATTAACCGTCATGACAAGAAGTTAAAAATAAAGATAGCCTGATTTAAAAAGGATTACTTCGAAATAGTACATAAAAATAAAGTAGTATGATCTACATGGAGCATAAAATCATAATAATAAAGGAATTCGCCTGACGATATTTTTTCAATTGAAATAAATTAGAACAACAAATAAATAAATACAAATACAAATCAGTGAAATATATAATATTGTATGTATTAATACAAACGTAGCTCATATGCCGTTTACCTTTCTTCCTTCTACATTCGAACTAAATGTGCACATCAAAACGTCTATAATAAACAACCTACAAACTTGGTTTGACTCAGTTGTTAACTAAATATCGTAATTAAGTTCGATCAAGTTCGGGCTGAATTCTCGCCCTCGATAATCATATAAGGTGCTCTTAATTTTCACCTCTCTCTCGTGCTCTGAATGTGTCCGTGTGAGTGATGAACTATGTTTGTATTTTAAGGTTGTTGTATCTATTTCATAAACGTACTATTTTTATTTTATCTGACTGAACGCATATGAATCATAACGAAGTAAAATTTATTTCTTGAAATTTACAACTGTATTACTATAATAATACAAGTAAATATAATTAATGATAAATATTTGTACGGCTAAAGACAAGTAGAGAAACTACCTAGGAGCTGTACTCAAATAAGAAATTTCTCTTAGAAAATCACTAGACCATCTCCTTTTCAGACACCTCGGAGGATTATCTGGACTGGAAGAGGAGGCTATTCCGTAAGTTCAAATGGATCTTAAAATACTCATTTATATTACCTTATGTAATTAATTGTGTGCTCAGAGCGTTTGTCTGGTAAGTATTGAAGTAGACTGAAACGGCGAGCAGTTTCTTATAGCTCCAGTCTAGAATGAATATTTTAAGTTAATGTATGTGATGTAGTCCTAAATAATCACCAACAAATGAATCAATCAATGGTCATTATGAATGGGTTTATTCGTAACAAAGTAAGGTTTTTGGATCTCAAGGATTTGAAATCAGAAAAATTTGATGGTGGAAACCCAAAGCTCTATCCTGTAAGTCTAAATAGGCCCTGTAATAGTCTGGTATATGAATCTTTTGTAATTAATTGGGAGATTAGAATGTTTGTCAAATAAGTGTTGAAGCCGTATGAAACGCGAATTTTTTTTACATTTAAATATTTAAAACCGTGAATACAATGAATAATTCACTATATTACTTATTTTTTCATATCATTGAATAACAACAAATCCTGCCATCATGATGTTATCTCTAAAGAGAAACTAGACAATGCGGGTAAGACAGAACTGCCTGAAATCCCTTAATAGAAAATTCGCTATAACGTCCCTTCGCTATTAACTTTTACACCAGGTCGAAAGAAAAGAGCTCATTAACGGAATAAATTGGAGCAGACAAAGGCCTCATCCCCGGGCTCTCTAGAAGCAAATTAAATGTGTTCCATTCAAGTTCTTCCGCTCTCGAGAGCAAAGTTAACATACCGTTTTAATTAGAGATAACTTATCTTGAGAGAAAGTTGAAGGATGTTAATAAAATAAAAAATTTAAGAATAGCAATTGAGAATATCAAATTATCATCTTCTCTTTTTAAAAAAAGTGGGTATCCTTAATTGAGGGAAATCTTGTTGAGTATAAACTTGGCCAAATCATCTCCTTGCGCAACAGTTGGCTTCGAAACTGTACAGTCTCCACCATGTACGCAAAGATATGGGTTTTAGTGGTAGAGTTTTCATTTAATATTAAGCGAGGTCTGCAGAAAGGTTTGGGGCTTATCCAGCCTGTATAATGTAGGTTGCCCTACAAACTTACAAAAGTGGTATAAGGTTTTTTTTTAAATTATTATTACAAAGCAATTTAACAATACATTTGTTACTTATATCCTCATAGAAAAATGAGATAATCTCATAGAAATCTGTAATAATCTAGTGTTAATCGATGGTAATACAGTACATTAGATGTTATTGAACGATTTCGAGGAGATAGAAAATATCAAATAAAAATTATTGTACATCAACTCCTAAATATCCATTTTCCGGTCACCTGTGGTATAGTGGTTAGCGTAACACACTACTAAACCCAAAATCGCGAGTTCGTAGCCCGGAAGGTGGCCCTAGGATTTTTTTAAGGGAGTAAGAAATCCTTAGTTACGCCGTCCTTCAGAAGGGACGTTAAACGGGGGTCCCGAGCCTGTACGATGCCAGGTACTCGTTAAAAATCCCTATCCTAATTAAATCTGGATAGGCAAAATTTAGAGCTCCTACTGCAGCATCGTCCGATTAGCCATAGCAGCATATAGTTACGTTAAATGAAAAACATCAACATCCATTTTGAATAACTCAGGCTACCGCATAAAACTGTGAGTAAATAAACGATTAAAAATTTAATTTTTAAAAGAGAAGAAAAAGTATCCCATGAAAAAGTAAAACAATATAATATTTTTAAAATAATAGATCTTATGAATAAACAAATAAAAGAAGAAATAAAAAAAAGGGTGAGTCAAACTTTGTGAAAATAAATATGACTGAAATAAATATAGCTTCAAACGGAAAATTTATTAATAAAATAAAATTGACTTGAAACAAATAAATATTTATAATAATATAATACTTAAAATATCGAGAATAAAACTTGTAAATAATAAATAAAAAAAATGAAATGGCAGCTAAAAACATTTTAAAAAGATTTTTTGAAACAACCTCCTGAGTGAACTCCTTGGTGTATGATGTTTTTTTTTAATCAATTAATTTTGCTGGTAAGAAGAATACTTAATAGTGCCTTGAGATCAGTTTCCAACCTGAACTTGCAAGATCATAAAAAATTAAATAATATGACTGCCTGGGGTAGATAACACTGATACTCCCTACCCCTCCAAAGGGTTCACCTCTTAACTTGGGAGCGTGTATCCTTACGACGAAATGGTAGAAAATAGAAGATATTTCATAAAAAGATATATGCTTCGCAGACTACATGCCCTACCCGAATCGCAGAGTATAGCCCACGATTACGGCCGGTCAGTTTGTAATTACAAATAATTTGTATGTTCATGTTTGATATTTTTGTTTTCAATTATTTTATATTTGTATTAATTTAATTTCAATTAAAATAAATTATTTCTAAAAATACGCAATGTAATAGTTTATATTTTTGTGTATAATAGTGAATTAACCGGAAATAGCTGTGGAGATTTCTTTTGTTATTAGCCAAAGTCGCTAATTTCATTGTTGGCTTCTATAGCGACCCGATAGGTTCTCTTCAACATCGTGTGTGTCGACTTTTTAAATTACTCCGAATATACAGATAGTTTACAAATCGGCTTCGAATTTATCGTGTACTGAAGGCAGCAGGGAGCTCGTCGCAAGAAACCCGCCTGAAGTCGCATGAAGAGAAATAAATATTGACCCATGGTACTATAGAACTTCATTTACTTTAATTGTTCAATTCACGTAATCCAGGTTATGCCCCCAGTAAAGGTACTCACTTTATAGAACCTAGGTAAGTCCCAGTAGGGTCTGCAGATTTCAAAGGATTTATGTACGGCAGCTAACAGATTGAAAACATTATCTATCACTGCCGGATTTGAATCCTGAATCTTCAGCTTAGCAACCACTTAGCTACTCCGCCCCCTTTACAACATATATAACCGATTAAAATCATATATAATATTATTTGTATAATATGTACATATAAATTTGATGAACTTAACGTTTTAATCTCTATTGAATCCAAATAACACCCTAATTCACCTGATCCATAAATAAAATCTCGGCAAATGAGAAAAAAAACGATTTCCAAAATCGAAGTGCCATTTTATATAATCAATTTTATAATTTGTTTAAGAACTGTTATAATGACTTCAATCGAACCCTGTCGAATTGATTTATTAATAAATCACCGTTAATGTCAACTAGATTGTAATCTCATTCAAATAATTTGACAGGGCTTGAATGACCAATTTTTCCGAATTTCTCCCTCTAAAATACCTTTAATATTGCTCTCTTAAAATTATAAATCGTCTCTCAGTGTTATAATCGAAATTTAAACAATAATAGAATTTGATAGTAAGCTAAAAACTAGAAAATCATAACTATTTCACAAATTTAGGGATTAAACATTAACAATATAGGGAGCGAAGTAGCTCAGTTTGTAGAGTGCCAAGTTAATATGCTCAAATTGTGGCAAATAAATTGTTTTATCTGTTAACAGCAACGGATGTATTCTTTGGGATCAACAGATCCTCTAGGGGATCCGAAATACCGTGAATAAAAATAATATAAAGTGCATAAATAAAACATAATAAGTAAATAAATAACTAAAGTATACATGATAAACATTAAAAAGTATTCAATTATTAATATTAGATTCAATTAATAAGGTTCAATTTGTAAAATTCATCTGCCAGTTGGACGTAATTTCTGAACTATTTCTATAAGTTAAATATAATAAATATACTATATATTTAAGTTATCAAAAATCTCTTTGAATCGTAATAATTTTGATTAATTATTTTAAGGTATACAACTTAATCAATTATACATCTAATACGACACTATTTAGATACCGTATATAAAAAATAATAAAATTCATAAATAAATAAAATATAATAAGTAAATAAAAAACACAACGTATACATGAAAAACATTAAAAAGTATTTAATTATTATTCATAATAATATCTCTTTACGACAAAATACAAATGGATTAATCTAATTAATATTGAGTCTATACGGGCAACGGCTCGGTGGTCTAGGGGTATGATTTTCGCTTAGGGTGCGAGAGGTCCCGGGTTCAAATCCCGGCCGAGCCCACTTACTTTTTTTTCATATTTTTTTGTTATGATCTTAAATTAGCTTATTACCTACAATTTTTGTGATGATTAACATTATATAGAAACAATTGTTTAATAATTAAAAAGTAGTATATTTAGATAAAATTATTTTATTTAACTATGGACCTGTTCAAGACGGCACACTTCCTTTTATTATTTGATTTTTTTTTTCTGAGCACTTATTATTGCCTAAAAATTCCTGTGTTGTGGATACTGAATATGTTGAATTTCAGTAAGTTTATCCGGAACAATTTCTAAATGTACGAGGATATCTACGGTCAACTATTTCCACCCCAATATTTTATTTCTGCGTAACTTATACTTTTTTCTTTTAATACTTTGTTTATTTCTATCTATTTTGATTTCCTATGTATAGTAGAAATGGCAACTCACAGTAATACTAATATTCATTTTTCAAGTGTGGCTCTTAGAATATTGTTTCCATAAAAAAAACACATTTATTTCTAAAAAAATATTTTTTAATCTTATTTAATCTTTTCCAATAAAATTGCTTTAAATATCAATTCTTTGGGACTACACAATCCCAATGTATGTAATTTAATTATAATTGTGATTATAATTATAATCACTTTTATAATTATAATTATAATAGGAATGTAAATAAATTTTATAAATAGGTCAACACTGCATAAATAAAAACTACAAGCAATTGCTGTAGGGTAAATTATTTAGAGATTTAATAAACAATATAAATCTCATATCAAATCAAATATAAATAGATGATATGAGAAAAAAATTTTAAATCTTCAGAAAAGTAAAAGGTACAAAAAAAAAAATAATAAAACACCAAGTTGATTAAAAATTAATATCCCTGCCATAAACAAGGGCACACATAGCTCCACGCTATTGGGAACAATTTTAATCAACATTCCTCGGTATATTTTTATAGATCTAGCGATTGCATTTTATCAGCCACAGCAGGATGTGAACCCGGAAACTACAGCTTAGTAACTTAGCCGACTATACACTCAGCTACCCTGCTCCCATTTATTTATGTATGCAAGTATATATTTCCTGCCATTAGCTAATGTTATATTAACATTAGCTGATCAGAAATGAAGATAATTATATTTTTAAATATTTTTATTTTGAAGAGAAAAGATTTGTCTTGGCCGGGATTCGAACCTGGTCGTCCGCATCTCTAGCGCGGTGTTCTAACCATCTGAGCTACGAAGGCTCGTAGCCAAGCCAGGCAAATCCAATTTATTCACCGATCCGAAGATAATTATAGATGTTTTCATGTAAGAAACCATATGGCTAATAGTTTTTTAGCCTTTTATATTTGCTGGTTAGAAGAAAACTTTAAATCTTAGGAACAGCATAAAATTATCCTCGAAATTTATTTCCAACCTACAACACATGAGAAACCAGCTAACGATTTTTGTGTATTAAACTGATTTATAACCAACGGAAAGAGAAACGTGGGTTCTTTATAAAATTATACAGCTTTTACGTTTCTGATTTTTTCTTTTAGAATTTTATAAAATCAATAGTGATCAAGATTAGCACGAACGAATATTCACAAATTACAGATCAAATATGTGAATATTAGCTGTGACAACAACCGTCAAGTGTTTCCTTGATTTGAATTGTTATCATCGTTATCGAATTGGTCGGTAAGATAAGATAGATGTTCATTTTTTTTTTTTTATCATTTTTTACAAATATAAAATATTAACTAAAAAATAGTACACTAAATACTATATAATATAAAGATCAGTTGATATAATTAGTGTTTTAATAAATTAGTTTTATAATATCATATAAGTAGTGAAGTAACATTTTGATGTTATAGATAAATCACTCAGTCAAAATTAGATTAGAAACTTTTTTTTATTCTGAACCAATGACCGTTAAAAGTAACAGCATTGTAAAACAATAACAAACACGCTTTTTTTAGTAAGAAACATACATAACTACATTTAAAATAAAGCTAGCTAAAAGAACGCAATTTTTTATCGGTACATAATAAAGTAAATTTAAAAAATATGAAATAATAATTATTATTTATTATAAAATATCTATAAATATATGCATTATAAAAACAGAATGCAAAAGGATTAATCTAATTAATATCGTGACTATCTTATCAGCGGCTCGGTGGTCTAGGGGTATGATTTTCGCTTAGGGTGCGAGAGGTCCCGGGTTCAAATCCCGGCCGAGCCCACTTATAACTTTTGCTTTTGTTTTACTCAGTCATCCGATAATATCATTTCATTAATAGCACAGTAATGTAGAGTTTTGTGTGCAAGTGATATAATGTAAGTACTAATTAATAAATAATTAAAAAATTAGTTATTAGAATTATCTTAATTATTTTTTTAAAGATCATAATTTTTATATTTAATGAGTAAGTTACTCTTATTAAGCTTTAAAAAAATCTAGTAAGCTAAAAATATCCATTGATTCACGCATCTACTTGTATTGCGTACAGTTGGCCAGTAATATATATAGATATTATGATAAGCGCAACAGATAATATTACAATATGACATTTTTATGGCCAGAAAAATACACGTACAAAAACAGTTATTAAGAAGTTGAAATCACCACAAAATAAGTATAAATATAAATATATATTCATATATATTATTATTATTATATATATATATATATATATATATATATATATATATATTTAAATGTACTCAATAACCAATTATATTGGCTAATATTATTTTTTATATTATTTTTATTTTATTTTTATTTTTCTCGTAAAATCTTATAAAACTTCAAATTATTATTATTAATTTCAACAACGTAATGAAGATATATTTACATGATAAAAATTGCAGAAATATCTTAAAATGTAGTTCTACAATAGCGGGGAAAATTCAAATAAGTTGTGTATGTATCAAGAAATTATAATCAATAAAATACTTAATAAATAGTAATATTTAATTGAGAAATAATCTTAGAAACATAGAAAAATTAATAGCTAAATAAATCTTTAGTGGAATGATACCTTCATAAGAATTATTATGTATTTTTAAATTCAAATTTAGATTGGTTTTTAAATAGTACCTATAATAATATAACATTAATAACTTATAGTAATCAAGTATAAAAAATAATAAATTAAAAACTATATAACCCACATTTGTAGGAAACAAAACTAAAAGATATAAAATAATTTACAATAAGAATAGAGTAATAACTAAAAAAAATCATTTTTTTTTTTAAAAGCATGGGATTTTTGGGATATTTTCGTAATGACTCTATTTTTACCAATACGAATCAATAAAACATTTACATAAATTAACATTAAACACCCCACGCTTTTTTACCATAAAATGAATTTTTTGTACATTGCTCTCTTTTTATTGTAAACTTTTAAAAATTATTTTTTAATTTTTAGTGTTATTTCGTATGAAAGCGTGTTGTTGTTTTTTTTTTAGTTTTTTAAACCATTATTTATTTTATAATTATTAGTTCGACTGGCTACAAAAGCTACTATTTATTCATCATATGTACTATTATTTTTCCAATAATTGTATTTCATTTAGCAATTGGCGACGCCTCGCGGCCGAAGTATGAGTTATTCAATTAGTTTTAATCAATTTTAGTTTAAAGGTTTGAATTCCATTGATAAAAAAATAATTACACTTAACTAAAAGGTCGTTTATAGTTGTGCAATTGATTGTAATAATAACTTGAAACATCGATAACTAATTGAACTTTCTGTTTCTCTCAAAAGAGTTTATTTCTCATTGTTAAATATCTTGTTTTATGAAATGATTGAAATACAAATGATCTAAATATATTTGAACCTAACGATCATAATAATGCTAAAAATTAATGAAAAATAGAGCTTTTCATGGAAGGATAGGTATCTAGTGTGGGCCAAATCAGCAACATATGGGATACTAAGATCATGATGGATGATTTTGTTTGTGACATAATAAGGAGCATTGAGGATTTTACGAAGGATTTTGGATAGTTAGGATTGGATACGAGATGAATTGGATGGTTTAGTAGAGCCCCAATGCTCAACTCCGTATGTGTAAATAGGTCTGATTGTCATGTAAATGAGTCTTTTGTAATTAATTGGGAGCTTAGAGCGTTTGTCCAGTAAATGTTGAAGTAGAGGAAAACGTCAAGCAGTTTCTTGTCTTTTCAGTCTTGTATGAGGATTCCAAGTGAGACGTTTGTCTAGATGGAGTCCTAGGTGTTAATAATTTAAATTTACTTTTTAATTTGAAATTAAAATAATTTATACTACATTTGATTTATAAATTCAAAAAAGAACACAGTTACTCCAAAGTTTTGAGCTTTCACTTGACTTTTCATGTCGGCAGTCCTCATGGCAGCCTTTTTTTTTTTTTTTGTATATATTTATCAGTTCAATAAATTATAATTTTGAAGAGATTTGATGGCGAAAAACCCCTGTTAAAGCAGCCTTTTAATAGCGTTTACTCTCTTCTTCCTGAACATATTTTTTTATAAGGACACCCGTAAAGGCTCTAAAGGGTTGAGAAACTCGAAAATTATCTCGCTAAAGGTGGCGGAGATGGCAGTAACCTTTAGAAATAACGTTGTTCAAAGCTTCCCTTTCTCTTTATATACTTTAGCCTCGGCTTCCTTCGTCTTCTTTGTCCGGGCCCTGTCTCATCTCGTCTATTTTCCTTCTTCATTTCCTCCAGTGAACGTTTCACCACAACTCAACCGTCAAAACGTTTTCGAAAGAACGGTGAATTTCTATATTTTAAGACCATTAGCAGTTTTATATTGGAACAGGTTCAATTTGTTAAATTCATCTGCCAGCTGGGCGTAATTTCTGAACTATTTCTACAAGTTAAATATAATAAATATATTATATATTTAAGTTCATTTATGTTATAAAAAATCTCATTGAATCCAAATAATTTTAATTAATTATTTTAAGGTATACAACTTAATAATTTATACAGCCAATACGACAATACTTAGATGCCGTACATAAAAAAAATAAAGTACATTAATAAATAAAATATAATAATTTAATAAATAATATAAAGTATACATGAAAAACATTTAAAAAATATATTACAACATATATAAAATATGATTTTCGCTTGGGGTGGAGAGGTCACGGGTTCAAATCCCGGCCGAGCCCAAGGAATTTTATTTTTTATTTTTTTTTATTACCTTATTAATCTTTCTCGTTTCCCATATTTTTTTTATTACTTATCATTAAACAATTTTTTAATTGTTTTATAAACAATTTTGTAATTAATAATTAAAAACATATATTGTATATTTACATAAAATTACTTTTTATAAGTATGGACTTGATCAAATTGACACACTTATTTTTATTATTTGTTTTCTCTTAGTCCTGATGATGGCCTAAAAATACTTACAGAACTTATAAAGTGTATGGAAAAAAAAAATGGGAAGAAATTAATTGTACTGTCACTACAACGAGTAGCCGCAAAAATTATTAAAATGATCAAAATCTAATAAAAACTACGAGTGATTGCTAATTAGGTTTTAATAACAAATTTCAGAGTAGTCGTCAGAAAACGTCGGATTCGGATTACCTGTGAAATAGTGGTAATCGGAAGTTCGCAGCCTCGCAGATGATCCTAGGATTTGTTAAAGTGAGTAAAAAATCCTTGGTTGCCATCCTTTGGAATGTGCGTTAAATGGAAAGCCCGTGCGGTGTCAGGTCCATATCCTAGTTATAGCTAGATAGACAAAATTTATGACTCCCGCAGTTGCATCGACCGATTAGTCTTAGCAGCATAAACTGTAAAATGAATAAACAAACTCTCAATTGATTTTCTCACTTATAGCTTACAAGTAAGCTTGAACGAGGCGAGACACTCATATGAAGTGTGATGACACACAGCAATGATTGACCCTGAGGTTATTAGACCCTTCGAGGGCACAACCAGCCCCTATAGAGTGGTTACCAAGGCCTTCATCACTATCCTAATTATGCCTCCCATAATAGCATCGTCCGATTAGCCACAGCAGCATCAAGTGACGTTAAATGAACAAATAAACAATAATTTTTAACATAAATAAACAACCTCTTATGAGGTTCGCCTGTATGTATTTAGTGGAATCTTTAAATTTTCGGCTACCTCAAAACATTGAACTTAATTGAAACTTTGCACACTCCTCAAGAACCAATAATACAATAATTAAATAGGTATGTTTCATTATCTTGACCAGAATTTTCATAATTAGCGATTTTCATATCCGAGAAACTGTATTGTCTTGTGCCAAGTACTAAGGTATAGTCTTTGAGAAAAGAATATGAATATTGGAAGGATCAGTTGGAAGGGAGTTTTGAATATAATGCAACAAAAAGAATAATATTTTAAGAAACTAAAACCGAAATAAAAAGTAGAAAATGAATATAAGTTATTAAAAAACAATAGAAAACCCGTTTATAGCCAGCCGAACTAAAAATTAGAAAATATACAATTATTATGGGAGCGGTGTGGCTCAGTGGTAAAGCGTCGAGTTGCCGCAGTTAAATATAAATATAAATTCCACTGTTGGCACGACTTTACTTAATCTGTTAGCAGCTGGAGATGGATCCTATTGGATTCAGGACCCTCCTGGGGCTCACCTAGCCTCTGTAAGGGGGAAAACCTGGCGGTTGGGCGTGTTCCAGCACAACCTGCCTGCTCAACCGCTGTCCAACAAACAGTACTGACTCTATCATGAACTGAACCCCACGGGTTGTAGTGGTACAGGGTTTTTTTCATAGATTCGGCAATCATAAATCATGTGTTTAAATGTAGATTCTTGTCTGTCTAGTGAACTACTACTGATGTGGATTAATTCAACGAAGATTGTTCTTATACTAACGAAGGTAATATGGCAAGAAGATTCCATTCTATGTTTTCTTTTATTGCTCACATAATGCAATTAGAGACGAGCAACAAGAAGGGAAGAGAAGGCATGACTGTTAACCGAATTACCTCCGAGAAAGTTATTAGGCTTGGGAGAGAGAGGCAAGTGCTATAAAAGTTTACAGCAGTACAGCGCTTCAAGTGAAGTAGCTGTAGCGGCCGTCGAGTAGCCACCATTCGATCAGCTCTTTACTCACGGTTCCTAAATACACTCTATATCGACTCCGGAACATTCCGATCGATGTAATCGTTTAATGGCGAGTCATTTTGAGACGAACTCGTTTTTTTGGCGTAGGATAATAGAACTACTATGAATCGTACAAGTAAAATCAGGCTTCATTGTTAGAAAAGGAAACTCTGAATATAGAAATTAAAGGAAACGACTTTTTAATTATCAGGTACCTCCAAAGATTCACGTAAGCAGGAGCAGTAGAACCTAGGAGGTGTTGATATACCTGGCAATCAGAGAAGATGGCCCAACCCGATGACTACCGACCAGACCAAGTGTCTGATCACTATGTGTCGGAATTTAGCCCCTTTACGAAAAGAAGAAAGGAGTGCGACCGTATTACAATATTTTGATGATAATACATCTGCCAGTGTACGAAGAGCTGAATCAGAATTAAATGTTACGCCAACTACAGTATGGAGAAGTCTCATTGCAGATGGACATCACCCATAACATTATCAACGGGTACAAAATTTATTACCGCAAGATTCACGGCAAAGAAGAAACTTTCCAAATTGGTATTTAAACAAGCTGATCACAATCCACACTTTTCAGGATAAATTTTATGGACAGATGAAGCTACCTTCACAAGAAGAGGTATCTTCAATCAGAAAATAATCATCTCTGGTTGCATGAAAATCCCCATGCAATTCGTCTGCATCATTTTCAGCACGAGTTTCAGCGCAATGTGTGGTTCGGGATAATAGACAATATTTTAATAGGTCCGCATTTCTTACCACCTCGACTCAATGCGGATACATTTTTGGAATTTCTTAATAATGATTACCACGATTTAATTGAAGATATTCTACTACAACTGAGAAGGAACAAATAGTTTCAATTAGATGGTTGTCCTGCACATTACGGAAGAGTTATACGGCAATGGCTAAATGCTAATTATCCTAATTAATGGATTGGCCGTGCAGGACCTGTGGCTTGGCCTGCTCGCTCTCGAGACCTGATACCACTGGATTTTTGTTTGGGGTGACATTAAACAAAAAGTCTATGCTAGGCCAGTGAATGACCTTAATTGTTTACGAAGAAGGAGAACCTTAATTGTTTAATTGAGTCTTCTGAAACCATAACACATATCCAGTGCCGTTCTGCAACGGCTATTGTTGAAGAAAGATACCGAGGCTGTCTGAATGCTCAAGGAAATCACTTTAAGCATTTATAAATGTTAATGAATATGAATGTTAATGGTTTACGTTTAATAAATAAAGTATTTGGAACAAATAATATAAGTTTTATTTATTTACTATGCGTAAATAATTCATAACAATGAAATCTTTAGTTGTGAATATCTCCTAAACAAAGCGTTTGCGGACATACCTTCATAGGAAATTAAGGTCCTTAGTGCAAATTTTCAGTTTGTCCATTTAACCCAGAAACACCCTGTGTGTGTGTGTGTGTGTGTATATACATATTTATTATTATAGGCGTTCCAACATGGGTTGCCTCAACCTGTCAGAGCAGACCTCCACACCTCTCGGTCCATTCAATCCCCTTCCTGGAGACCACTACTGGCCATCTCTTCCTGGACTCCCTCCATCCACCTGCTTCTGGGTCATCCGCGTCTTCTCCCTGGTGGAACAAAACCCTCTGTTCGCCCAAGATTCAAGCGCCATCCTCTTCACTTAGTCGTACCATCTTAGGCGGCGTGCCCCGATCCTTTCATTTGTTGATATATTCACATCCATCCTCTGTCGAATTCCTTCGTTTCTAAGTCTATCCAGCCTAGTGACTCGGAGATACCTCCTCCAGCAATCCATTTCAACCGCCTGCACCTTTGAGTACAGACGGGAGAAATGGAGTATAATATTATGTAGTAGTATATTATATAATAGACGCTTACTTGACCCAGATACACTAGATATTTATGATAACGATATTGATAGTTTAATAAAAGTATTAAGAGTGACTCATTAGTAAATTGGTTAACACACTTTCAAATTCTAGAAAAGAATCCAATTTGAAACAAAGTTAGTACATTAAATCTGCTGTAACAGTTTTGCAAGATAAGAATTTTCTTTCAGATCTTAAAATTGTCCTGTACCCAAGAGGTAAAGGACACCATAAAGAACCACAGATTTTCGTAATTGTTCAGGGGAGACAATTATCCAGAACTTGCAACTATTAATGTTAGAGAAGAATTGGTCGACTGTATCTTCTAATTTAAGGAAGAAATAGTTGGGGGTGCAGTCAAAGAAAACACCAAAATAAGAAAAACTTATTTATTATGTGCCGACGTTTCGGCCTACAATGTAGGCCATCTTCAGGGCTAAGAGAGAGAAACAAACAAAAATATATAAAAACGTAGCAGTAACAAGAATATATAAAAAGTGGTACAGGAGTGAAAAAATAAATAATAAATAAATAAAATAAATAAATAAATAAATAAATAAAATAAATAATTTTATTTTTTCACTCCTGTACCACTTTTTATATATTCTTGTTACTGCTACGTTTTTATATATTTTTGTTTGTTTCTCTCTCTTAGCCCTGAAGATGGCCTACATTGTAGGCCGAAACGTCGGCACATAATAAATAAGTTTTTCTTATTTTGGTGTTTTCTTTGACTGCACCCCCAACTATTTCTTCCTTAAATTGCAACTATTAAAATTTGTTTCTTCAATAGTAATAGAAGCTGCTAAAAGAATATTGTTCACATTATTAATGGCTATAATTAGCAATCAGAAATATTGATCACATATTTATGACATTTCAAGTATTTATTTTATTTATTACGTAAAATATTACCTATTTTATAGAAATTGTGTACTTAGCCTCCTGAGCACAGTCGAAACTAGACAAATTAGATTTAAGGAAACCAAAATTGGATATATTGAAAATAATCTAAAATTGAAAATTATTGCGATTGCAATAGTTCCTTAACTGATGGGAAACTAAAAGGGTGAGTATGTCGGTAGATAGGTTCTGTGTAGTAGCACCTATTTACTTAAATTAGTCCTTTTTACTAGCAAATTACTATATGTTAGATATGTAAATAAAAGTAAATAAGAGGTAAATAAAATAATTATAAAATGGTGGACTGACTTGTTCTCTTTTCTCTGCTGCTTCTTCTTGCGGAAGACCCTCTTGACCCGGAGGAGGAGGAAGGCGGCCCTGTCGATGGTAAGGCTCGAGACAGAGTCCTTCCGCTCCTCTCCACTCATCTGCCAACATAATAATAAAATTAAATAATAATAATAAAAGTTAGTAGTATTAATTATAATAATAAGGCAGTTGTGTTGGGCAAATACAGAATCATCAGAAGTAGAAATATCTATTACATTCCCTTAATATGTTATTTGATCCCTTGGGATGTGGACTTGGTTCCTGAGGAATCTGAGAGAAATATGAATAAGAAAATAAAAACAATAAAAGTATATCTCAGTATCGCCGGTGTCATGCTCTTCCTGGCAAGGAGTCTTTGCTGAGACACAGTAATGTGGCAAAAATTGTTCACCAAGAATTGGCCGTGAAAATTAAAACTATGGACAAGACCTACCCTTATTATGGGTGCAGCTCACAACCAGTAATTGATAAAAGGCACGTCAAGCTTTATTGGGACTAGGTCATCATACCTGAACACAATTCCTCACAACAAGCCTGATATTTTGCTAATTTTAAAAGAATAAAAATGTGTGAATATAGTTAAAACAGGAGTATCGGCAGATGATAACCTCCACAAGGTGGTTGTCGAAAAAATTAGAACCTGGCAGAGGAACCTGCCGGTTGTCATATCCACGAATGGAGTGATACCGGAAGTGACAGTGAACGGCACAAAAGAGTTGGACTTAGATTATAATATTCTAGAACAAATGCATAAAGCAGTGTTAATCGGAACTGCGAGTACCGTAAGGAAAGTAATGAATATAACAAATTAATTATTCATGCCTCGCCCTTGACTTACGTTCCGCTAGGAGCATTCTCCGGTAGAACCCGAGCAAAGGAATAAATAACAGTAGTAGGAAATAATTTTAAATCGATAAAAACTCATTTCATTAAAACAATCCAAGTAATACAATGTTTTAATCTAAATGATTAAAACTAAACTAACTTTATCAATAAATCAATCAAGCCTATAAACTAAAAGACACAATATATCACAGACTCAATTATTCAACGCTTCTGAACAATTAATCAACACTCAACATGACAAGTAAATCAATTAAGTCCAAGTTCTGGTCTGCTGTCAGTCAACAATAAAATTGCCTTACTAAACAATAATACCTTACATCATTGGTAAATTAAGTAAAACATTTTTTAAAATAATTCGATAAAATATCGCAATTTCTATATTACATTGTTTAAAGTTTATCATGAAATACCCTCATAAGAAATGAGAGAACTTCTAGAGGACCTTTGTCCCAGAAAAAAAATATACGATAAATATTGTGTGTGTGTATATATATATATATATATATATATATATAAACAACGTAGTGGACCTCTTATTAAAGAATGGTTATCCACACAGCCTCCTTCGCAATTTATTAAAAACACTTTCTAACCAAAACAACCTAAATGAAGCCAATCCTAAAAAATACTATACATTACCTTATATACCAACACTTTCAGAAAGACTAGCAAAAACACTCACCGGTAATAAAAGTAAAAAAGACTCCGCAATTACTTTCAAAAACACAGCCACTGTGTCAAGACTATTTACAAAAACCAAAGATTCGGATAAATTAGAGCTAAAATCAAATGTCGTGTACGAAATACAATGTGAAGATAAATGCGGTAAATCCTATTTCGGAACATCGGAACAATACTTAAAACGTAGAGTGTACCAACACAAATATAGTTGTGATTCAATAATAAAAAAAACCCAATAAACCAGATCAAACAGCTCTCACTACACATTTTAGAAATACACAACATACCTTTAAATTTGATAAACCTAAAAAAATACACCAAGAGAAAAATAGTTTCAAACGGAATATAAAAGAAATGATAACTATAGAGAAGTATAAAAATCGCGCTGTAAACAAAAAATCGGATGTTCAAGGTCTTAGCTCGTGTTATGCAAATTTAATTAATTCATAATATATAAAAATAACAATATCTAATATGATTCAACAATTAAATAAACTGCTGTTCCTAAAAAATGGATTACTTACTCATTGATCATAGCAATTGCAATACAAACATTTTATGCTGTTTTGCGAGGCAACTGATTAATGAAAAGCTGATTCATTCTTTGGAACTTGTAAGTACACCCTATCTATTACAACTTACACAGGTCATTTTACATCTATTTTAGTGTGCTATTTAATGTTTTTACTAAAAGCTCATTTGTTCATTGTCAGGGCATGAGTATGAGACTAACCTAGTCTCGAAACGTCGCCTAAGAAGTTCAAGAAAGACTGAAACTCAAGAACTAAAATACAATATATATATATATATATATATATATATATATATATATATATATATATATATATATATATAATATAGGCCTGATATGTTGACTTGAGTTGTTGACTTTTTTAACCCCTAAATATTTTCAATTCTTACCTATAACTACATTGTATAAGGCTTTGAGAGGGACTGGGAATCTCGTGAATTTATCTGATGAAATGTTTAATATCTCTAGCCTTTGTCATGTTTTCCCACTGTACACCAGATAGCAATAATCAATGTTAAGAAACATTGAATGGTTCAGCACATGGTAGAGACTGCCCTGTTCATATGTCAAAGGTTGTGGGGGGAGGTGATTGGCCGAGATCAAACTGAACCGCCATGTTTTTCTACAAGTTAAGGTTACCCTATTGAGGCTGGGTGAGCCCCATGAGAGTCTACAGATCAGGCAAAATCCATCGATAGGTACACAGATTAAATAAGTTATCTATCACAACGAAATTTGAACCAGAGACCCTCACCAGAGCTACTCAACACTGTACACACCAAGCTACCTGATACCCCTAAATACTGATCCGATCAGATGATTAATGATGCTACATACAAAGTTTTCAGCTTCCCAAATAATAAAATAAAAATTATAAATCCTCATGATAATATCGTGGCTCTACTCATAGCCGCTAGGTTTTCCTCCAATCAGAGGGCCTACGTCAAAGAGGGTGAGTGAGTGGTAGATTCCGTGGGGTGGGTAGATTCCGATATCTATGGCTGCTAACGGACTGAATAATTTATCTGCCACGGCCTGATTTAAACTCGGAACCTTTAGCGCCCTACACAATGAGCAATGCCGCTCCCCAATTAATTAAGTAAAAATTACAAATAATCATAATAATATGGCGGTTGAAGACAAACAAGGAATGTAGCGTTAAAAATTATTAAAGGACAAAACGAAGAGGAAATAGTCCTGAATCCTTGGTGCATGTAGCATAGCCGGATTCAGGGATTTGGGGCACAGGGGCACTGCCCCTCAGACGTGTTTTGTGTACTGTGGAGAATCCATTACAGTACATACTTATAGGCAAATCATGTGATGATAGTTGTTAAAATAACAGAAATAACATGAGCGAAACTATTGTTTAGATATTTTAATTAACATTTCTATAATACTACTAGTGTATTTCTTAAGTTATTGTTGATTTCTTTGCCCGTCTGCCCTTTGTGCCCCCCCCAGAAAATCTTGGATCTACCGTTGGCATGTAGCAAGAAGTGTATGAAGTAAACACGGAAGGTTATTGGTAATAATCTTCAAGGTTAGAGTCGTTGATTATAATAAATAGTATTATCCATTCTTCCTCCTAACTCACCTTCAATATTATGCGGGCATGTCTCCCATTATACTACCGGCATCAACATCATCAAACCTTTTAAATAGCGTAATATCAGAACTAAATCGCTGGTCAGTAGAACCAAAAATCTTTATAGTGCAGGGTTTCAGAAATTTAAATAGTTATAATTTTCTAACAAAAATGGTTAAAGTTTGTAAAATATATAATATAGTATTCAATGAATTATTGAAAGAAAAGACACTGGGCAGGGAGTTACCTTTAAAAAATACATAAAACATACCCGGTATAGGAACTAAGTAATACATAATTCGATAGCTCGAAGACAATTGCCATGAGGATACTTTTCGATTTAGGCACAAGGACTTCCTTGACAAATAGCAGGATGCTTGTAGCGAGTGTATCCTGAACGGCACTCCATCAGGGGCAATAGCTTCCAGCTACAATATCCGGTTTCCGTCAAGGCCCCCTGGATCCAAGCTAAGTGGATTCCCGACCCCGGTACTGGCACTGGTAGGATCACGAGGGGAGGGAGAGATATAACCGGAGGGTCCTGGCTATTTGCAGATGGCCGGCGGCAATGTCCTTAGCGAGGTCCTTTATCGCGTCCTGGGGGTGGTTATGGATCATGGGCCTTTCCATACATGAATCATTTATAGCCTCTTCTCTTCTCCACTATTCACAGTATTCCAAAGGAATATATCTTTTCTTTATATGTATTATGTCAAAGAGACCTGTTAAGAATAACAAAAGAGTGATTGCACTATTCCTAAATTTAATAAAGCCGGAATTGGATTTTTATCTCAGAGTACTGTATTAAACAATTATTGGTTGACCGTATAAATTATGTGGATGGGTAAATGTTATAAGACAGCATTAGTAGTTAAATAAATTCAATACTAATCTATAACTTATTTCTATTTAAATAATTAATTACCCTAACTAACTCATTACTAATTTCTAGGCGACCTACCGAACCCAAGCTCTTATCCCGGCAGGTGTCTCTTAGCCTAGGATTTTTAAAGAAAGTAAAAAAACCTTGTTTATGCCGTCCTGCGGTATCCTAATTAAATCTAGATATGCTAAAATTAGAGCTACCACAGTAGCTTCGCCCAATTAGCCATAGTAGCTAAAAAAATGACAAACAAAAAACAACAAATATTTCAATTTCAGAATTCAATGATCCTTACTTTGAAACGAATAAACTAATCCATTATAATCTTGATGGTGAGTTGATGGTGATGATTGATCTTGACGCATTTGTCGCGGATTCGGACGGAACCAGATATCTATCCTTTCATGACAAACTTTCCTACTCAAACCCACCAATTCCAAACTCTTGAATTGCCGATAAGGTGTTTGAAAAGAAGATGGCCTTGGATCTTCCAAGTTGAATTTGTTACCAAACGTGACACGTTACCTTTACCCTATTATGTATTATGCATACTATACACTTGTTGATTTATTATAATACAGTTGTAAAGTTCAATAAATATTTTTTTTTTAAATGAAAATTCAGGTGCCTGAAGCTGGTAAGATTCCTATACAATTTCCTTACGTTCTAGATGCCCTGTTAATAATTATTATCGTATTATTTAACCTTAATTAGACAATAACTAAATCCAATGACACGTAAGAGCTGAAGCAACTTGTAGCTTTCTCGTAATCCAACCGCTTACGGTAATGCTATGCTCCAATAGAGCCATGCAACAGCCATGCAACAGTCTATTTCTTGAAGCAATTCTTATATAATTTTTTTAAATAATAGTCTGTTATAAATAATACATTTGTTTCGATATTTAAAATAGAGTTTATTAAAAAAAATTGAATCTGCAAGAATCTCGAATACAAGATTCGTATCGTACTATGCGGATGAGGAGGCTGGCATTCCCCGGACATCTGTGCAATGAACAAGCATAGATTGACCAAAAATTTGATTAAATTTGGAAAAAGAAGACCGCTACAACATGGACTGAAGAAATAAATAAAGATATAGAAAAGTTGAACGTTACGAAGTCTCACATTCTAGAAGGAAGTGAATTTGGAAGCAGAGTGAAACATCTGAAAGGATTTCTGGATGAAGAAAGACCAGAGAAGGTTAGACTAAGATGGACAGAGGATCAAAGGAAACGTGTCTGTGAACGTGCGAAGGAATATTGAAGACAGAGAAAACCCTATACAGAAGAAAGGAATAAAGTTGTAACGTGATCCAAAGGCTCAGGACCCACAAACGTCCCTTCCTGAGGACGGCGTGACTAAAGATTTTTTAACTGAGGCTTTTATGGGGCAGGATTATACACATTATAATTTCATAAAATAAAAAAAATCAGCCGATAATAGTCTAAAAATAAAAGAAATTTGGCGTATATAATAATTTCTTGAAACCGAATGAAAATTTAAGTATTTTGAAGGGTTTTTTTTAAAGAATAATCCTCCCGATAATCCCGAAATCTTTTTTTTTCTTCTCCAACTTTATTTTCTTCATTTTTGTTTTCTCTTCCTCCCACTCTCTCTATCTCTCTCACACAACTATACACATACAATTTATACGTGTTGTATTTTTAAATGTGAAGGATGTATGTTTTCTTGCTTCCGTCCTTCAGTGTATTCCCATCCCAACACCATTATCATCTCTAAGGAAATGCTATTTATATTTATTTTCCCAGTATTTACCAAACACAATGATACCTGTCAGAATATACTTTATACTCTATAATATGTGAAAAGGATACACAATATAATATAATCAATTTAAATCGGACATAAGATAATATTTTCTCACAATAATAATTCCATTTCACAAGCCCACATTTATTTGTATGCTTGTCGTAGGAACGTGAACTCTCTCACTCACATGCTCCTTAATTTCTTTTGTCATATAATCTGAAAATATATCATTATTCAAATTGAGCACGTACAATAGAGAACTACCGAAAAGAAAAATATCTCAGAAACATAAAAATACCCTGGAGACATCCAAACTAAGTCTTACGGATGTTGATTACCCTTCCAGGACCCGCGAAACTTTAAGGAAGCTCCAGAGTTTCGGATTAGAGGAGTCTTGGAGTTGTTGGGAGAAACAAAGATGTCCTGAGACAGAATGAATAATTCACGACTTCCTGCAATCTAAGATTGTATTAGCGAAACTATCATGATACAATAGTAACGGTCCTACTCAAGTCGTTTTTAAGTGTTGTTATCAGAATAAGTAACTGAAATAAATTTATTTGACAATTGTATATTACAATATTTGACTATTGCTCTAATTTTGCACTAACTTACCTAAGCATGTTAAAGACGCTTGAAATATAGAATCGAAATCAGCTGGATGTATAATCTAATTGGGGTATGCACAAGTCGGATTTCGGAGTGAGCCATGTTTCCGAATAAACTTCTGAAAATAGATACACCTGTCAATACTTGAATAAAATGTTTCGCCGTTACAATAAATTATTGTGGCCCTCTCAAACCAAAATGGAAATTCTACGTCTATGGCAGTAATAAATAAATCTACTTGGGATTTACTAAACAGTGAATACTATAGTGAATATGTATTTTATGTTGTAGTATATTCGAATATAATAAGACAAAATAAGTGTCGATGTTTCACCAATTCAGGTATCATAAGGATTGAAAGAGAATAAATAAATGAAGAAAATACAAAATTCACAGTCCAATAAGACACCAATTGGGGACAGCATCCCACCATCACAAATTCGACTGCTAAATCAAAAGAACATTATCAGGACAACAGCTGGAAAATGTTAAATAAAAATCGCTAAAACTAAAACAACCCCTCCCCAAATTAAATATAAAACGCATACCTGGCATCCAATAAGGTACAAAGGAAATTAAAAATAAAATAAGTAAGCATACAAATAAAAGATATGAAAAAAGTAAAATAGGAAAGTATTAATGCAAAAGAAAAAGGGCATATAAATAATTTTATTCCACAGCCCCGACCCCAGAGATTATTCCAGAATATATATTAATATAAAAAAGCAGAAGCACGAAAGAGAAATAAAACATAAAATTATGTAATAAAGCATAAAGTATTATAATAAAACCAGTCTTGATACTCGATGCTTTTAGTCTTCATGTCTTAATATTTATTTTATATCTCTTTTTAGTTTTTGCTTATATATATTAGTATTGAATTATATTTTAGTAGAAGACGGGATAGCTATATAGGAGGCAATGGAAGACGGAGACTGCCACGACCTCAGCTGTCAGTGGTAGAAATGTGAAGGAGCGACCTTAGCCATTGAGGCCACTGCCATATAAATATCAATCGGATATAGGAGTAGGTAGGGAGGGCTTCCTTCTTCCTTTATCGATCCCTGCTCGGTCAAGGATATGTAAGCCGCTAAGTCCGATCGCCCTGTGCTTAAAATTGGGCTAACCTCGGCGCAAAAGCGGGCTTAACAATATTGTGATATGTTGCGTGTGGGTATTATATCCTCAAGGATCCAAACTAACAGGCGTATAGAAAATTGAAAGCACATCGTCATTGTCAACTTCTTCCTTATAACCAAAAATGCTTCATTACGAGTAAAAAAAAAGATTTTATTCCGCAGGTTGCCGCTTCGAATTGAGTCTCAACTTTTGACTTTTCATTAGTTTCCCTTTTAATATTTTCCAAAAATACAAGTTATAATGAGCTTTATTATGGAAAAGATAATGTAATTATGGGCAAAGTGTATACTTTGGTAATCAATTCTTCTGTGAACATTTGAACAAACATAGTTTGAAATGTTAGTTGGAACTTTTATTTCTAGATGAAATTATTACCAAATGTACGGAACAGATCCCCTCTCAGATTCGTCAGATATATTTTATAGAGGGGAATAATTGTTTCAGCGTTAATTTTGCTCCACCATCAGGGACTACTTAACGAGAGATACGGTTGAACACGGAGAAAACTCAGGTCAAAGTGTCAGGCTCTACATGTTATTCTTGAAGAACTTTTCTCCAAGGTCGACCCTTTTTCCGTAAAATGAGAATTGATGTTGTCCTAATCTAATCGGGAAAAGTTATAACAGAGCCCCAGGAAACCTGGAATGATATCTGAGCATCTGAAAGATACAAGGCAACTGAGGGTTGTAGATCCAATTAAGGTTGGGTCTAAAATTAAATAAAAAATCAAACAGCTTCTTTTTCATCTTTTTACACACACAAAGAACAATTGGAAGGATAATAGTTTTATAAATTCTGAAATTTGTACTTCGGTACAAAAGACGTGAGATTAGTAATGTCCGAATGATAACAAGAACTTTATTCTGGAGGATGGAGATAGTTGGGAGTGCAGTCAAAAAACACCAGAGTCAAGACTTGTGTTTTATATAAAAAAAAGATTATACAAAATTTAATATTTAAATTTAAATTTTATATAAAAAATAATAAATAAAATAAGTCGACTTATTTTGGTGTTTTTTTTACTGCACCCCCGAACTATCTCGATCCTCCATTATATCATCCAGTCAACTATTTTCCTCTATAACAAGAATTTTATTCCTTTAATCGCATCTTTATTTCCTCTTGAATTTCGTTGGTTTTTTTTCAAGTCGGCATAGAATCAAAGTTCTTGAACTTCTCGACATGTTCAAACTCATTTTCTCTTACAATGATATAAAAATATCTGATACTAACTACATAGGTAGCCTTGTCTGGATATACTTCTAGCTCTATTTTGCTGCCTACATCCATCAATGTTTCTGTATTAATTTTTATAGTTTCCGCAATTTGTGTTATATCAAATAAAAAATGCTTTATTCTTTTACGAATTCAATTTTTTAAGTTTCTTAATATATTTTAGCCAAGGGATAAAAATGTGAGGAATAGCGTATGTTAAGGGCATACGATGAGTATTCTATCTTTCAATTGGTTGCTACCTATTATCTAAGTGGCTGATTAAAAATTGGTATAAATCCTCTGACATTTTTTTAAACTAAAATTTACAAATAAGAATAAATGAGGAATATATAGGGAGCACTGTTTATTTGAAAGCCGACGTTTCGTCCAGCATTGCAGGTCTTCTTCAGGGCTCAGCCTAGTGTCGAGTGTGATCCTATTATAATAGCCCTCAAGAGGACCTGCAATAAGAATATTTTTACCTCCACCCGGACCATTTTCTTCCTCATATTTATAAGGCCAACTAATATTATTCAACATATAAGAAAAATATATACAATAACGAGCCAAGTGAAAATTAAATAAATAATATTATATATCCGTTCTTATTATTAATTATCATTATTATAAATAATTATATGCTGAAGATAATAACTAAGACATAGCTAAGAAAATTAATGGCAATAAGGAAGGGTGGTTGGGCCAGGGACGGTCGATATTCTCCTTCTCGGTCCTTCCAGTCTTTGCTCATCAACCATACGCTTTAAGGCACAAATAGCCACTTCCTTGCCAAAATTATTTTTAAAAATATTTGAAAAATAAATTAAAATACTTGATATAATTAATTAGAAAAAAATAATAACAGTTTCAATGAAAAAATAAGGTTGATACACATCGGCTGTTAAAAAATATAATTACCCTGACTCTAATATTTGTACAAATCTCTTCCAAACCCACACTTTTGGAATATCACACATGACAGAAGTTGTTGGCGTTACAAACACTTGATAGTTTGATATTTTAATAATAAAATTGAACATAAATCTTGCATTACGCTGTCACTTGTCCTTTTTAGACAATTATACTTAAAAAATAATTAAGGGTGTTTAAAAAATAATTATTACCTTCACTGTCCCTCACCTAGTTACTGCTAAGACATATTTCCGTTAATAGAGCATATTTCTAAACTTGCTCAATAAACTGAATATCTGAGCCATAACTATCAAGTGCCCAGATTACACTCAGCTGATTGCTGAGAAAACCTGCTTCAAGTTAATTTCATAATTGTGTCACGTTAGTTACTGTCCCAGAACTACTTCAAATTTAGTGGTGAATAACTTTCTTTTAATTTCATTTTTCGAATATACAGATCTACGTAGTAGGTCTGTTTTTTTATCCTCTGTCATATTTTTTATTGGTTCTTTAAAACTTTGCATTATCTTTGATGGTAATCGTGTTACAATTATATAACAGAATATAAATATTTTTACTTTTAACATAAAGAACGATAAAATATGTAAACTATATTAAATGACTAAAAATATTAATATTTAAATAAGTAATCAATATTTAAACGATTTATTCAACAGTTTATAATAACAATTTTTTGTTTTATTTTGGTGCAGTGGATGGATCTTAAAACAATTAAAAAATAAATTTAAAAAAGTCTGTACCATTACAAACTATGAAAGTTGTTGGGTTCAATAATTATAGGGACTGTACTATTCCTGAGCCAACGGCTGTGCAAAAAAGTCATTTGGTGGAGATTATGCTAAACCGTAGCATTTTTTGTTTTTTGACTTTGAGATATATATATGGACTTAATTATGGACGTATACGAATATTCAAATATACATATACTAGCTTATGCCCGCGGCTTTGCTCGCGTGGAATTCGGCCTGCCACATAAAGTTTCGTGAAAGATCATTTTAAATAAATAATTTAATTATTTTTTTAAATATAAGTTACTCGTACATCCATAATTTCAGATGTCTAACTTCAAAACTGACGGATTCTCTACAACCTTTGAACCCCCATTATATTAAAAGGGAAACACTTGGGGTGGAATTATCCAAATTTCTTTCTTAAACTATACAAAGAACCTATCTACAAATTTCAAGAGGCTAAGTTCCTGATTTGTCTTTAATTATGTACTATAACGGGGGGGGGGCATGCCCACGTGACCCCACATAAATCTGCCCTTGATTTAGCCTATGATGTATAACCTATTTTATTCAATAAGTTTCATCCAAATCCGTTCAGTAGTTTTTGCGTGAATGAGTAACAAACATTCGCATTTATAATATTCGTAGGATATCAAAACAAATAGTTTCACTCCTGTCCTTTCTGTTATTTTAACCACAATTATCATGTGATTTTCCTTTATTTATGTACTATAATGGATTCTCCATAGTACCCAGAAAACTGTCGGCGGGCGAGGGGGATGGGCAGGAGCCCTCTCCCCCTAAATCCGCGCTTGCTATAGCCTATGTGTTATTCTGATGTATAACCTATATTACTGTAAAGTTTCATCCAAATCCACTCAGTAGTTTTTGCGTGAAAGAGAGACAAACATACAAACACATTTATAATATTAGTAAGAAGTAAGATTTGTAGGATATCAAAACAAATAGTTTCACTCCTGTCCTTTCTGTTATTTTAACAACTATTATCATGTGATTTGCCTTTAATTATGTACTATAATGGATTCTCTACAGTACCTAAAAATCTGTTGGGGGGGCACGTACCCTCGTGCGCCCCCTCCCAAATTCTTCGCTTGCTATAGCCTATGTGTTATTCTGATGTATAACCTATATTACTGTAAAGTTTCATCCAAATCCATTCAGTAGTTTTTGCGTGAAAGAGAGACAAACATAGAAACTTTCACATTTATAATATTAGTAAGATGCGTACGTTTCATAGAATAGAGAAATCTGAGACTAATGCATGTAAGAGAGGGACGGTATAGAAGCGCGCTAAGAGCTGCCGCCAGAGCCCATTACCAACCGGCTGTCACTCACTAAGACAATTACCTCGCTCTAGCGGCAGTCTTGAGAAACACTCTGCAATGCCAGGGGGGCAAAAAGGAGAAGGAAAAAATTTCGTTTGCAAGATCTTTGACTTCGTTCCAGGATTGCGTTTGCTTGAATAATTCAACCAGTTCAATTCTAATAAAATTTAAAGTAGATAACAAAATGGGATACCCTGAATAAAAAAACATGCACATTTTTATATAAATGCTATAATAATATTAAAATTTATGTAGCAGTATAATATTGGGCAGGTAACTAACAAGGTTTGAATCTGTTAATAGCCGTGCTTAGGGTTGCGAAGTATTTATTTCTGTCTGGTTTACACACGGAAACTACAGAATTAAACACTATAGCGTTGATGAGACCCATTAATAAAGTAAGGCTGGAAGTAAATTTGAATAAGAGTAAGTATGTGGATAGTATCAGAAAAGGGGGAGGGGGAGGGGTTTATGGTGATACTGTGAGCTCAGGTCTATTGAAATCTAAAAATCAGAATTTAAAAAACTATTATTCTTCCAATTTTTCTTTATGCATGAGAAACAGGGCCATTCACACTAAAGCAGTGGTTCCTAACCGTTTTCTTACTCCCTCCCCCCTGTTCAGAGGAAAACTTTCAAGCCCCCCCCCGTTCAAAATAACATCCTACTACGCCACTGTTTAAATGATCATCCTCCTACGCCCCATGTACAATAAATCGTATGGGCAAAAAAAAATCAATAAGTATTACATTGAAAACAAAACATTTAGTTTTACTGTTACAAGATACAACATTATAAGTTTCAATTTGAGGTAATGAAGTACTGGTAAGAAAAAATAACTAAAATTAAGTCAAAATTATTCATTTTCTAAACCCCCCACCCCCCCGGCTGGGAACCACTGCTCTAAAGGATTATCAACGTCTGGAGAAATAGATTCTTACTTTTTGAGAATTTATTTTGATCATCAACCTCAATATTTTCTCCTCCATATTTCTTAGATGGTCAACTAATAATTATTCAAGATGAAAAATAAAACTACAAATAAATCTGCTTAATTCATATCTAGCCCTGCAAATGTTTATACAACACGTGGATAAACGACAGTGGAGGTGAAGGACAAGAAGAGAACAAGAAGAGCAGACAGCCTTAGTGCGGCAGGTAATGGTTTGGGGAGGCTTTGCGGGGCCCATTAGACCAGATGGGTGTCTGCCTTATTTAACAGAAGAGCCTTCGACCTTCTCTGACCTTGCTACTTTGGGGCGGTCGTCTATCCGCCATCCTGAGGGTCGAAGGAGTTGAACGGCGACATATACGACCGTTCGCGGTAGAAGGATCTTCCTATAAGATAGGATGGATAATAATAACAGTAGTAATAGTAAAAAACGTAACAAATGTAAAAATATATGCGTTATAATTTTTATTGGGCTATTTATTGATGAGGAAATAGTTCATCGGTAATTTTCAGGAACCTTTTTTCCTCTTCACAATGACTTTTAAAAATGTTAGAAAAAAAAAATGGAGATTAATCTAACAAACAAAAAGCCTTTGCTTAGGTAAACCACTTTTAGAAGCAAGGACTAGGAAAATGGATATTTTTGCAATCAAGTTTTTCATCAACACATAAAACTGCAAATCTCTCTCTTTTCAGGCTAAGTCTCTCTAAGGCACTACTGCACAGCAATAAGTCCTTAAGCAGATGTAACCTTAACAAGCAAGAAAACTGCTAAAATTGAGACAAAAGAAAGAAAGATCAAACCGAAAATTTTAGGTCCCAAGAAAATATCTGAAGATGGATACTAATTTCAACAGAGGACAAACCAAGAACTCTATGACAAGTTTGATTTGTGTCAGTGTGATAAGGAGTTGTCCTATGACCATTATAAATCTTGAGGACAAAGGTTGGGTAAAAAAATCATCAACCTTCAAGAGCAATGGAAAGTGCAACCTCCAAGACTTCAGGGTATACATCAAGACTTAAAAAGGACAAACATTGGACAGACCGGCTTGTGGGAAAGGACACAAGAAGTAGAGTAGCGGGTGTGAAGGATTCCTTAAAGGAAGACCTGCAGGAGAACGATCAAGAAGGAATCAGAGTTTGAAATTTTTCTGGCAGGAAGTAAAAACCCAGGAAGAAAACCTGAACAGTTGATTTGTAGTCAATAGATGGCTTCATCAAATAATTATAAACAAAGTAAGTGTACAGATAAAAAATAGAAAGAAAGTCCAAATATTTATGGGTTTCAATTAACTGAAATATCCTGAAAAAAAATGGTAAATTGTTCTCTATCGTGCAAGAGAACCTGCAAAGGTATGCCACATCTTTCCATCTTACAGCTATGGTGATCATCCTATCACCTGATACACATGCATACACAGTATAAAATGGCAGAAGACAACAGCATTTATTGTTTTCTGTATATCTAATTTGAAAAAGTTGCTAAGTAATATAGTTTAATATCCCAATCATTAAATTCATTAGAAATTTCGTTTATTTACGTTTTTAAACAAGTCTATAGATAGCAGAGTTAGCCAAGGGAGTGGTAGCGCTGGGTACGGTTCTTCATGCCATTTTGTGTTATTTTACTGTCAGCCTATTTGCTGATTGTCAATTATTTGTACTTGACAGGTGCCGATAATAATATAATGAGAAAAAAATTATTGAAATTTTGCTTTCTGATTGAGATATTTCTGCACACTATATTAGTTTTTTTTAAAACAAATGTATCCTCATACAAGACTGAAAAGACAAAAAACTGCTCGACGTTTTCGCCTACTTCAACATTTACTGGACAAACGCTTTTACTCTTACGTAATTACAAAAGACTCATTTACGTTATCAGTTATCAGTTATCAGACCTATTTGGACATACGGAGTTGAGCTTTGAGGCTCTACTAAACCATCCAATTCATCTCGTATCCAATCCTTGCAATCCAAAACCCTTCGTGAAATCCTAAATGCTCCTTATTATGTCATAAACAAACTCATCCATTATGATCTTAATGTCCCATATGTTGCTGATTTGGCCCAAACTAGATACCTATCCTTCCATACACACTTGAATCCGCTAGTCTCTCAACTTGCTTCCCATACTACTCCTGATAACCCTCCAAGGTGTCTGAAAAGAAGATGACCTCGAGACCTACTACTTTATAAGTTTATTGGAGTGCTACCGATGGATAGTTTCTCCACAAGCTTTTTTTTTTCATGTCATTTGTTCATATTAGCAAATTTACTTGTTGTAATATAATTAGTATATAATTATAATACAACAGTATATTAGTATTATAATTGTAATATAATTAATCAGTTGTAAATATCAATAAATTATTCTATTCTAAAAAAAAAGTTTTCAACGTAATATTTTGTTTGGGCATTTTTCCAAAAAACAAATGTATGTATATTTACAAGTTAATAATTAACATATTATAATCTAATGTTTAGCACACTTATATCTTAAACATTTAAATTTAACAAGTCTACAAGGCTTCAAAACATGGGTTCCACTCTGCCCTAAAACGAAATGTAACAACTTTGTACATATTCACTATATATATTCATGATTAATAATTCAGCACTTATACGCGTATTTAAGTAAGATGTATATATATATAAACACATACACATATATAGATAGCCTTGAGATTGAACACACAGCCCTCAACGCCCTCATCAAGATATACAGGAGTAGGCGATGATAAGAATCTGCTCTTTCATCATCTCTTCCGTTGCTCCTTCATCAACCTTACCGCTATCTACCTTCCTCCGTCTTATCGCCCTAACGAGTGATTTCTGGCTCCTTTCATATTCAAGGAAAACAATTAATTTCGGAAAATAGATTAGTTAGCCTCACTTTTCTCCAGTTTTATTTAAGACAGTGTGTTCAATTTTTCTCCAGAGTTCCAGAACAGCGTAGCACAGTTGAAAACCAGATTAAATTGTCTTAAGACTCAATGCAAAATAGTCAACTATACGTTGATTTAGACACCTTAAAAATAAACCTGCACCACAACATGAAGTGCCTTGGGTTAAGTACGTGGTAGACCCAGGAGGGTCCATCCCCAGCTGTTAACGGATTAAATAAATTATCTACTACAGCCGGATTTGAACCCAGGGCTTTCGGCCCGGCAACTCTACCACTCCGCTCCCAATCACCTCAGACCACACATTTAAATAACAGGTGACACTCTGGAATTACGAAGTACTAACTGACAAAATATTTGTTAGCTTGTTAAGCTTAGTAATCTCACTTCTGCTATAATTATAACGCTATGATTATACTCGTGTTTCAATACGTGGAGAAACTATTTCAAGAAAAGATATTCAGATACCAATTTCACGTTGTTACGTACAATTGTTACTATAACGACAACTCCATAACCACAGTCCTTTCGGTACCGATTCACTAGTGTCCTTCCCACCAGCCTAAACTCAGGTTCCAATGACCAGGAAATCGTCCAAGATGCAAGGGTTATGGTTGTTCGAGGTCAGAATGTGTACGGAGACATGTATTTTAGTCTCACTACAATACACACGCCTGAACATCAGGGTTGTTATTTATTTTAATTATTGTTATATCATGAAATATTCCATCACGATCTGGAGATTCCTCTAGTAAGCTGAAAGGTTTCTTATGATGCTCCCGATTTCTACCATATGAATGCAATGGGACATAAAAAAAAATACGGATTTCAAAACTTATGTTTTGAACAAGTTTGGAACAGTATTATAGGTATCGAAACGTCATCAAAAGATAATTTAAAACTTTTGACTGAATCTCGAGAACCCCCACCCAAATAAAAAAAAAGAGAGAAAGTAAGAGATCACCGAGACTATCAACTTTTAGGATATTCACTGATGCTTAACAAATCACGTATTTACTGCTTTGGTTTCCAAAGTTCTCCTGGTTAAAGTAAGGTGCAGAAGGAAAGAATAAAATTCTATAAAATGAGGAACCGATTCGCCCGATTAGAATGCACAAAAAGAAGAAAAATGAAGAAAAACAGAGACCCCAGACACTTCAAAGTATACTAGTACTGTTCAAAGAAAAGTGAGGGAAAAAAGTATAGGATAAAAGAAGTTTTGTGAATAAGTTATAAACTAAACTTTCAATGAAGCGAAGTTCCAGCGACGCAAACTTTACACTAGCCAGATTCCTAAGACATCATTAATTTAGGAAGCTCAAGTAGGTTACTTACAACATTCTTCAAACCTTGTACCTTCTACGAGTAAATCTTATTGCCATGTGTGAGAAATTACAACGAAATGATAAATAATAAAGGCAAACTCTTGTATTTGATATCTTTTATTTCTCTAATATACCTACATAAATGTTTAAAATATACTAATTGTATAAATAATTGTTGCCTTTAAATTAATAATTTATTGGATCCGTATAATTAAGTTTCTGTCCTTAATGACCGTTATATAGTGAAATAATTTTGTGAGATCAGATGATTTTTATTCATAATATAAACCCTACTGTCATTTTCTATACATATTTTCTAACTTGTTATCAAATTTTCAATCACAGAACTGAAAAATCAGGGTTGAAGTAATAAAATAAAGTCTGAAAATGATGTTTTGACTTTTAGAATAATAATTTTCTTAAAGTTTACCCTTAAGGAAATATAATTTTCTGATTAAGGGGGATGTGGTATAGGACTTCGTAACCAAACTCGTTTAGTTTCATTATCTTGCGTGGAACATTAGGCTGGAGTTGTCCGGGAGTATAAGTTAACCACTAGCGCAGAGGTTTTTTCATTAGTTTTTGTTGCATTATGTCAATATCTCTTGCTTCTCGATGTGGATGTGATGGTGTCACGTCTAGGTAGAAAGGAGAAAACAATTAATGATTTATTTATAAATTGGTCCGTGTCAACTGGAGATTTCTCAAACCAAAGGCGAATGGTCTATCCGATATAAAACCCTTCCCCGAACGCGGAGGTAATGCCTCTCGCAGTTAGGACTGTCAAATGTATAAGTTGAAACTCATAAAAACAAATTACACAAAAATCGCATGTTTCCAAGGTCATATTTCATTATATATGAGCAATGTTTATTTGCTGCGATAGTAGATATAATCAAAAAAGCTGTCATTAATGCCCTCTATTTTTGATAATATTTACTATCACTGCAATTTAACGCACACACACACACACATATATATGTATCCTACTAATATTATAAATGCGAAAGTTTATATGTTTGTCCCTGTTTCACGCAAAAACTACTGAACGGATTTGGATGAAACTTTACAGTAATATAGTAAATCTTTTCTCTTCAAAATTAAAATATTTAAATATTTTATTTTATTTATATATTCTTAAGTATTGGACACAAAACAATTATGCTACGTGGGTAAGTTGAGTAACTGCTGAATTAAGATGGTAGGTACATCTCTCACCTACCCTCTCTCTGACTCTCACTTACTCTTATTAAGAAAGCTATACAGTTAGAAAAAGAGAGAGAGGGAGTGAGAGAGAGAGAGAGAGAGAGAGAGAGAGAGAGAGAGAGAGAGAGAGAGAGAGAGAGAGAGACTAAAGCTATAGCTAATTAATAAAAGCACTTTAACATCTGAGGGGGCGCCACTGTCCCCAAACGGTAAGACAATAAAAACTGGCCTCCAGTAAAGCTTTTTTCAAACTTTTATTTTACCAACTCCTTTCACATTAAATATTTTCTTATTTTTTTAAAAAATCAATACACAATGAGTATTGTGGTAATATTTATATTTAAATTATTTTAGATCTCTTTTAACAAAATTAAAGTCATTAGTGAATCATGTTCCCACACTTTGTACGGTTTCAAATTTAAAACAATGTAGTCCCTGCCTTTTTGTGTTATTATTTCAAAATTCGTACAGTGCTCATATTAACTGTTCGTACTCTTGAGACATTATTCACCCAAACGATCTCGATCACTTAGGAATAAATCACAAGAAAAGAATAAGAAGAAGAATATTGGTTGTAATGATATATATTTGAACTCTTCGATGCCCCTCCTTCGACAACTTCGACAACTATATTGACCGCTCGTTAGTTAACGATCACTTGCACTGACTCGGCAAAAGTGACCCTTTCCAGATTTTTCGTTTATTCCTGGAGAAAATAGATTTTTATTTCGAACAATTTGTTTACAAATGATCAACGCCAATGTCGTTGAAACTAAAAAGGTAGCATGAATAACTTAAGGGTAAATATAAGTCCAAATGTAATAATAGTTACAAAATCAATATGTACAATAGAGAATAACCTTCTTATGTTCAAATGGAAAACTTTGCGACGGATATACGATTCTGTGAAAGAAGAAGTTTGGAGGAGACGAAGAAACTAGGAGTTATAGACTCTTAGTAATGACTTAAAAATAGAAAAAGTAAATCCCGAAAAAGTTTTAGATCAAATAATGATAAATGATAATAAATTTGAAATCCAACTAAGTTTTATTTTTGTAAACAAGGACAAAGAAAGTGACTTTCACAAATTTGGTTGGCAGTACTGGGTCAAAAATACTTGACATAAATGTACGAATAGAATGATCCTCCCAGTAGGTCAAAAGTAGGTCGAAGTAGGTCAAAAAGTAAACAAATCCAAAGTCACTCCAATTGTTGGAAAGCTGAATTTCTAATTTCTAGTCCAGGCCAATAAATTTTCCTTGATTGTTATTCCAAGTTGGCACGGCGATTGTAATGTAAATTTGTTAGAACCTAGTTTGCACCTGTTTGTGACACTAAATGGATCGTTTTATCCATTTTAGTTATGGTTCGAATGGATGCAGTGAATTTTGTTACAAGCCACAACTTCACAACAGTGAATTAATATTTTGAAGAAATCGTATATATATATATTGTACCGGACTTTATTATAAAAATAAACATATGTTTGCATAATGAGCAAATGACCGTTTGTAAGAAATCGGTTACTCGGATAGAATGGTTAGACCTCATGGTCAAGAGATATCGAAGAGGGGGGTTCCAAAACCCACCTTTGTAAAGGACACTCTCTGAAAAGATCCGGAAGAGGAAGGTGAACAGAGGAAGGAAGATCGGCGGTGGTAGCCGAAGATGGGGAAACGCGCGGAACGGAGAAGCAGCCAGACCCGGGAAAGACACGCCTCACCAAGAAGAACTCTAGATGTAGCCCTGTTTTACAAGATAAGTTGTAATTTAAGTTCTGCGTGTATTTTGTGGTAATCCTCTCTCTCTCTCTCTATATATATATATATATAGTTAAGGTCCCACGCTAGTGCAATGTCAGCACTGAGTCATTTCCTGTCCTATCCCTAGATATACGAGCCTCTCCAGGCTCCAGAGAGATTCATTATTAGATAATAGTTAGCGTAGTTACTCTGTATTAATTGCTTGTCATTATTTTCAATAAAGTGCTTTTTAAAAAGTGGTTTAGAGGTGAAGAAGACTTAATTGGCGCCCGAACAGGGACTTGAGGGCTTATTCTTTGAAGACTTCAAACTTAGAACTTCTATCAAGAATTCATCAAAGAACTTCTTTCAACTTAGAAGACTAAGATATATAACACTTACTTTTTAGTAACTGTTCATGAATATCTTCAATCATAAATTCAAGTTGTCACTGTGGAACTTGTTCAACAAACACTTGAATATAGAAGAATATTGCTGGTCTCTTAAAGATCTTACTCAAGTCGAAAAGAAATATTAAGAATTAATTCATCCTAAACAAGACTTAGAAGGAACCTCTTAGGAAGAAAAGAAGACAAGCAAGGTTAGATTTAGTTAATATAAGTTTATTTTATAGTTTTATAATATTGCTTATGCCTCTTAGTGATAGACTTAACGAATTAAGAAATATTACCGATTTAACAAATAATTTAACAATGAATCCTAATAATAAAATTAATTCTAGCGATTTTAAGATAGTTCCCGTGTATGACGGACATCCTCAAAAATTGATGAAATACATTTCGAATCTAGAATATTTAGCGGAGGAATACTGTCAAACTAATAATGGGTACAGACTTTCAAACGAAAAATCAATTCTTATTCAAGCCTTAGCAAAATTAACGGGAGAACCTGAAGACCTTTGCTACGATAAAGAATTTGAAAATGTTCACCAGTTAATAACTTATTTAAAAAAACAGTTTTACGACTCGCGAAGCACGGAGTTAATATTAAAAGAAATTTTAGATACTAAACCCACACATAATGAACATCCCGTAGACTATATTAATAAATTGATCGAAAAACGTAGAGATTTAGTCACAAAATTATATACAGAAAATGAATCAAATAATTTAAAAATCTATGATAAAACTATCGCAACAACCGCTGTTCTAAATTTACATCCAGTTTTAACTAGACAATTTACCCACATAGTTTATAATAATTTGGAAGATATTAAAAATTCCCTAAAAAATGTCTTTTCTACAGTAGTATATCAGTTATACGGCGTTAAGAGAAATACACAACAAACTAACTTCACTACACAAAAACCTATTCAAAATAAATTTCAACAAAAACCACAATAATTTCAAAAACATAGACAAGAATACTACAACCCACAATATAATCATCCAAGACAAAACTTTCATTTTCAACAAACTTATGAACCAAGACAAAACTTTCAACCTCAACAGCATTACCAACCAAGACAAAATCATCAACAAAATAATTATTACCAACACCAAAATAATTTTCAAAGACCACAAAACACACAATGGAATCAACATGAACAAAATACATTTTTTAATAAGCCTAACTCAGGACAGTTTCGTGCACAACACAATTTCGAAAAAACAGAAAAAACAGAGACAGTTTCTATGAGAACGGTATCCGACAGAGCTCATCACATTGAAAACGATGAAATCCTTTGTCTAAAACAAGAAAATCAAACTCTAAAAGATGAAATTCACAATTTAACTTCTAGGTTCAATGATTTTTTATCCAACGGCTTGCACACCAGCGATCCACCACCAATAGAACTAACATACGAGACCGACATGTAAATCATAATATAATTAATAATAGTACAGCTAATGATAATTTCGAAATTCCTATATATAATCTAAATAACAAAACTAAGGATAGGCTATTAACAGACGAAGTATATTTAATCGACGATAATAATAAAATAAATAATCCAATAAGTATGGATAAAATCTATGATAATAATAAAAAAGACAATGATAATAATAAAATAGAAAAGGATAATAATAAGATAGAAAAAGATAATAAGACAAAAAATGATAAAATCATAGAATATGATAATAATAAAATAAAAAAGGATAATAATAAAATAAAAAAGGATAATAATAAAATAAAAAAGGATAATAATAAAATAAAAAAGGATAATAATAAATTCGAAAACGATAATAAAGAAATAAGAAATATAAGTAACAATGAAGAAATAAAAAATACTATCAATAATAAAAACGACGAAAATAAAGAAATTAAAAATATAATAAGTAACGAATATAAAGTAAAATATACAGAAAAGACAAATAAGGAACAAAGGAATTCGCCCAATTTATTGGCTATAACAACTAATAACTTAAAATTACCAACAAGTTCATTTTATATTAATAAAACAGAGAAAGACCCTAAGATTATTAAAACACTAAAGAAAATAAATATAAACAAATTAAATAGGAATAAAGTAAATAAAGGAAATAACAAAAAAACATATAAGATTTTATTTAAATGTAAGAACGCGGATGTGCGCAACTATCTACGAGGAAAAGTGAAAAAAAAAAAAATGTTAGAATATTTCGTACCTCGGATAAAACCTTATAAGAATCTAATAACAGTAACAACAAGGGATCGGAATACGGATATTAATTAGATTTAACATGGCTAGATTTAGAAATCGATAAAATTACTATTATGATTAGAATTAGAATGAAATAAAAATATTATTAAAAATAATTATATTAAATCTTAGGAATAAATAATAATTAAAATTAAAATTAGAAAAAAAATATTAATAATAAGCTTCAATTATTAATCAATTAAAACAGAATAAAGAAGTAATTAATAATAGTAATAATAGAATAATTAATAATATAAATTCAAAACTATATTATTAAAATCAGAATAAAAAGTAATTAATAATAATGATTAAATAATTAATAATATATATAGACTATACTATAAATAATAGAAATAAGTATTATAATACAATAATTTTAGTTAAACGTAATAATAATAAAACTATAGCTCATAAAAAGTAAGAAACATCTTAAAACAGTTTTATTAATCACTTCACGAATACAAAATAGAAAACAACTCCAAGAATTTGTTTCATCAGCAGAAGATGATACCTTCTCTGAACAACTGTTACAAGAAGGAATATAACGGACTTAGGCGATCAAAGTAGAGGCGAGTCAAATATTTGAAAATTCAGATATACTCTTCATATTAAAGATATTGATGAAATCAATGATTTATTATTATAAGTATTAGAACCTAATAAAACATACGGTATATATTGTCAATCTGACTTTGCAGCAATAACTCGAATATTACAATCTTATTTTAACGAAATAAAAGAAATAATTAAAAAAGAATTTAGGACAGTAAAAATAAAAAAATATCCATTACTCTGTAAAGACATTACAGACTTGACTGAGCAGAAACAGGAAATAATAAATTATCACTTAGGAAAAACTTGTCATCGTGGGATATTGGAAACCTATGAACATCTTAAAAGAGAAATCTACTTTCCAAATATGAAAGATAAGATCACAGAACTTATAAATCAATGTGAAATCTGTAAAACGAGCAAGTATGACAGGAAACCTATTAAAGCAAAGTTTCAACTAACTAACACACCAGAAAGACCTTTTCAGGAAATAATGATTGATTTATTCTTTTACGATAAACACATTATATTTACTAGTATTGATACGTTTTCAAAACGATTATATGCACAAATAATAAATTCCAAGAATGCTATGACAGTTTGTCAATCTTTAGAAAAATACTGCATGCTATATCCTCCACCCGAACGAATAATTTGCGATCGAGGAAAGGAATTTGATAACATGTTAATCAAACAGTTTTGCAAATCTTTAAAAATTGATATTCATTATACCAGTACCAATCATTCTAATTCACTCGGAACACTTAACAAATGTCACGCCACATTAACAGAAATTTTAAGGCTCAATGCTAATTCCCATAAGCAATACAAATTTGACAGAATTGTACAAACTAGTTTAATTGCTTATAATAATTCACTAAACCAAAATCTTAAACTAACACCAAATGAAATTACATTCGGTAAATTTCAAAGTAATTATGAAACTGAAGATATACAAGAAAGTTATATACATGATTACTTTACTCACTTAAATAAATTGCAAAAAATGGTTCATGATCAAATAACTAATGAAAAAGAAAAAAGAACAGATAGGCTTAACGAAAGTAGAGAAGAACCACCAGAATTAAATGAAGACACTATTTATGTAAAAACTCCTAAAGTTAAAAGTAAAAATAAAAACCTATATAATAAATTAAAAATTAATAAAGAACATGTTAACAATATAAAACGTCCTAATAAAAGGAAGAAATCTTATTTTCGTGTTTCAGATGAGGATCTTAATCACTCTTCAACTACTCCTCATACATTGTAATTCATTAAAAATACAAGACTTGTCACAATCCCCAGGTATTCTTCATTATACTGTAATTAACATTAAACTTATTGATACTTACTATGAAACATACCATTATTACAAGACAGACTTACTGTCAAAAGAAGTCAATAATCTGTACACATTACTAAAACAGTTTAATGAAACTGATATTTATGATATTTTATTAAATAACGTACAAACTGTAGAAAATCAATTACGAATTTTAAAATATACACCAAAAAATAAAAATAACCATAGAATAATTAGAGGATTAATAAATGGACTTGGTTCGGCTATATCATGGTTAACAGGATATATGGATGCGAATGATAAAGCATACTACGACCACATGATTCAGAAGACACTAAGTAATACTGTTCAAAATAATATTAACGAGAAAAACATAATTGATACAAATAAACGGTTAATAGATAAATATGAAAAAGATGTAAAAACAATTAATAATAATTATAACAAGATTCAAAATGCTATTAATGAAATAAATATGGAAGATAAAGCCTATTATTTTTATATGCATACACAGGCGTTGGAACGCAAATTAAATGAACTATTGCTTTCAATAGAATTTTGTAAATCAGGAATTATTCATTCTAATTTAATGATAGATGTTATAAACAACATACCCTCTAATGTTACTTTAATTTCTAGAAACATTGAAATTGTATGGGAAAATACTAAAATTTATTGTTCCTATTATAATTCTACATTTCATGTATTTTTACGTTTGCCTACTCGCGAGCAATCTTATAATGGATTTTTAACAATTCCAGTACCAATGTACATTAATAATACTTTTAAAGAATTAGATTTAAATCAACAATTAGTTATTAAGAAAGATAACAACTATTTTCATGCAGATTGCATATTTAATAATGAATTCTATTGTAAAAATATAAGAGAAACAAAAAATAAGTGTATTCTAAATATTATTAATAATTCTAGTTTTACTTATTGTACATTTACAAATTGTACTACTAACATTATATTTAATGATTATATAAAAATGTATGTTACTTATAATATTTCTAAAGTTAATAATTGTCGTAACGAGTCTATATTTTTACCACAAATTGCTCTTATCAATGTTAGTCAAAACGATTGTATTTATAATTTTAACAAAACTTATATTCATACTTTATATTTTAAGTTTAAACCCTTGTATAGATCTTTTAAGCTAGAATTAATGCAAAATGTAAATATTTCTCTACCCACTTTTATTGAAACCTCTTATATTCCTTTTATTTCTATTGAATGGGTTTATGGATTAATAGTTGTAATCTTTATAATATTTTGTGTATTTGGATATTATTATTGGTATAAAAAGAAAAATGTAATAACTCCCGCAGGACCAGAAATGATTGTATCTTACTCTAATGTACCAAAACCACCACCAGTTGTAACTAATTATGAAGTACAATACCAACCCTGGTCAAAATATTGTAAAAATAGCAATCCAGGAGTATTGCAGAATCTTCCCCCAGGAGGAGTTAAGGTCCCACGCTAGTGCAATGTCAGCACTGAGTCATTTCCTGTCCTATCCCTAGATATACGAGCCTCTCCAGGCTCCAGAGAGATTCATTATTAGATAATAGTTAGCGTAGTTACTCTGTATTAATTGCTTGTCATTATTTTCAATAAAGTGCTTTTTAAAAAGTGGTTTAGAGGTGAAGAAGACTTAATTATATATATTAAACCAGTTGAAACAAAAACACACATTAAGTAGCAAAAAGAAAAAAATTAGTAAACAAGCACAAGCACAAAATTACTACAAACAAACTAATTGAAAGAAAAACAAAACCAAAAATTATTTTTTTCACCTATAACTTTGATTTCGTGTCGTAATGATTAACCATACTGCTTTTAGCTAATTGCTAAAAATACATCCAGTATAAGTCCTTAACACTGATCGGCCAGCTGTCCTTCAGCGTCACAAGGTTGATAAGTTTAGTCCTTGGTTCGCCCGTTTGTCTGAAGTCATATATTAGGTGTAAGTTAGTTTGTTCGATGGTAAAGTCACAAGGGCATGTCTGATAATCTGTAAGTTTAACTTTATACAAGTAGGATTTTGTGGGTCCATGTCCTTTCAACACTTTTTGTGAGGTAGAAGTCAGTTGTTATTCCTAAAATATTCTTGTGACTCAGTTATTTATAACTTAAGATGATGTCTTTTAGTTGTGGTATCCCATATGTCTAGGCACTGATCCATATTTGTAACTGTTTATCTGTCTTTCAAGTAAGTCATAGTCAATTTACTGTTAATATAGAATAGAATAGAATAGAAAATAAACTTTATTCCGGTACAAAGTCCCTTTAGAATAACAATAATGAACAAATAAAAAAAAAAACATAAAATTCATCTGGCCAGAAGGCTACATAATAACACAAATCACGAAATAATCAAGTGTGACAAAGCATTGTAAAAATAGAAAATATATATATATATATATCTGATCATTAATCGTATTTAAAATTAAATTAATAAAGTATACTCATTATAATTCTTTCGGTGCTTAGCCAAGATGCACTGTATACTTATGAATATTATACTGATGGTTTAATTAATTATAAAATTGGTAAACACACTGCCAACCTTTGAGTTAAGAGTTAAATGATTTCTCTGGCATCCCAAAAGCAATTAGAATATTCAAAATATATTTAAGACTATAAAACATATATAATATATATATTTATATATGTATATATATACATAAATAATAGCAATATATATGTAAATTATGTTCATAATTTAGTTTCGATATCTAACATATGTTCAATTATGACGGAAGGTTAACTGTAAACTTTATAAAAACACATACAGAAAGGGAGTTTTAATATATTCTATTGTTTTAGGTACGTTAAATGTATTATACTTTACTCTAATCTATTACATATGATTGTAAATAAACCATTGTTTTACCAATCATCTAGAAGTTCTACATTCTTCTGAATTACATGGGCGCTCATAAATGTATTCATTGAACTGGCTTTTAAAGACAAGGAAATTCTTTATTTAAAAATTTAGTTATGATTTGAAAAACATATTTTTACTGGTTTCAACTCTAACTTTATTTAATTGTACTCATTTAATTTTTTAAACAATTGTTGACTATTTGATATCATGTATTATAATTTTATATTAGAATTGTGTATTATTTTAAGCAATTAGATTTTGTACCTTACAGTTACACTAATATAAACGATAAATTACTACATGGTGTCCTGGGTGGAACAAAGGGATTCAAGTGGGTTTAGGCTTGAGATGCCTTTAGAAACCTTAATCCTTTCAATCTCAAATGGTGATTTAGTTAACCTTCCGCAAGTGACCAGTGAGGAAGGTTATTTAGACTTAAACCCACTTCAAAGCCTACCCAATCTCATTCGGCTGAGTGTAACATGGAGAAACGTGCATGTTTGAATTTTAGTATAACTCTTTCCCTCTCTATATCTAATTGTTGTAAATTATAATTAACAGTTGCTACAATAAATTTTATAAGAACCCTATTGTAAGGTAATCCAAGAATTGTATGGAACGCATAATAATACGATTGTAAGAAACTTCATATTACAAAACGTCATATTTGTCAGTCAGTAGTTTCCAATGGCTAGTTTATAATATCGTTTCTTATTTTATTGTATTGCTAAACCACGGCATTAAAAAATTCAGATGTTTTTGTGATATTCTCAAAAATTTAACCTTTTTTTCCTTTGTGATTTCAGAAAAAAGAGTAATATCAATAAGCATGTACGATTACAGTGATTTAATACTAATTAAACTCAATCGTAGATCAGTAGGTGAAAGTTTTTCCTAAATAACCAACTTAAAATCAAAGTATTAATTTTTTTTTTTTCGAAAATGAATATAAAGAAAAAAAATTAAAGAACGTTTAAAAAGGACAAGAAATCTGTTTAACGATTCCGTCACTTTTTTTATCCATTTCCTCTTTTTTTTCTATTTATACTGCACTATAATAATAATAATAATAAAAGTCTAATAAGGGGTGTAAAATGGTGATCCAAATTTATATAAATGTTTTCTATTCAGGAACACGATTTATATCAAACCATCTTAAGTAATGATCATATAGTTTATATAGACATATGTTAGCGTTCAAACAAGGTAATATACAGAAATATAGAACCAACTATATTACCTATACCAACATCAATTTAAAAAAAAATTTGATGGATATAGATGGTCTGGGGGGGGGGGCAGTCAATGGAACACAAAATAGGAAGAACTTATTTATTATGAGTGCCGACGTTTCGACCTACCTTGTAGGCCATCTTCAGGGCTGATAGAAGCAGGAGAACGAGGAAGATGAGAATTTCTATCAGCCCTGAAGATGGCCTACAACGTAGGTCGAAACGTCGGCACTCATAATAAATAAGTTTGTCTTATTTAGTGTTACATTGATTGCAACCCCCCCCCCCCATTAGATCTTCCAGTCAACTATTTTCCTCTCTATATAAAAAAATATATTTTTGTTGTACAGACACATCTTAAGAATGTCGATCGTCGGACCTGAGAAAGAAAATATATAAATTTATAAAACCTAAGATAAAACGATTTGGATGGTATCAGGAATCTCATAAAAATCTTAATGACAATCCTAATCTGGAGGACATGATCATGAACAGAAATAAATTTTGATGAATTTTGAAAAGCTACTAGGGAGGGTTATGAGTAAGTGAAGAAACTCTAAAGACGAAGAACGGAAGAAGGTACAAGACATTGCATCACAGCTAGTAAAAAAAACAAGATCCAGGGCACGGAAATGATATTGATTATTAATTCGTATTCCTTAGCAGCTCAATACCAATGTAAAAAATGATAATATGAGTCGAGGCAATTGGCAGTTTCTAGAAATCATTTATATTATCGTTCCCTATGTTTATTTTACAGCTGAATCTTTATATGCTAAACAAATAGTAGTTCTTTAAACTGTAGATCTCATGAAGAAATCTAAAATCTGTTATTCATACTAAATATATATTATTGTCTAGAATATAGTTGAGTCAGTTATGTTTGGGATAGTTTTTCTACATAGGCAGCTATCAGGACGAGAAGCTAGGAGTATGCCAGATAAACAAGGCTTATATTGTCTCTGGATTAGTGTAACGCCCCTATCTAGGATATACCAGTATAGCTTTAACGGGGAACTAACACGTAGGAAGCTGTAGTTTATGTAGATATATATATATATATATATATATATATATATATATAAATATTTTAACGCTGATATATATTAAGGTGTTATAAATGACAAATAGATGGCTACGATTAAAGTATTATGCACAACAATTTCATTGTCTTTATGAAGACAGTGTCATATTTGTAAATTAATAGGTTCACGATTATTTATTTAAACTGTTATCGAAATCAAATGTGTCACAGTTAACTTTTAATGTGAATTATTTTAATGGGTTTAATGGGCAGTATTAGTAGTAGGGTATAGTAAAGAAAGCTTCCAATAGGAGGGGGCCAGTTTGAGTGAATAGTTTGTCTTGTACACATGTTTTTGTGCCCAATGTTTACAATTTCATCATAAAGTAGTTTTGTTCAGTGCCAGATTACTTTTGATTACAGGTAAGCCAAAACAACTTGTCAAACTATACAATATATATATCATTGGAAAGTATACTTTTTAACCGTTCACTTTCATACGTCCTCAAATCTCTAAGTCCAATCCTAACCTGAAACGAACCATTTAATGCCAAAAAAGTATGATTGGGGCAAGATGGAGATATATCAATGGGGCATGAAGAGGTAAATCCATCTTACCCCATTGTTTCCCTAATATAGTATTTTATTTTTTCGGGTTAAGACTACCTATAAGAGGTGGTTCGGACGTACAAAAAATAAGACTAATCGAGGGGAATGGAATCCTGAATCGATGAAAAATGCAATAGATGCTGTTGTGATGGGCGAATTGGGCTATTAAAGAGCAGCAGACTCTTTTCAAGTGCTGCAATCTACGTTGGAACGACGTGTAAAACAGATTTGAAAACAAGGCGAAAAAACTGATTATGTATTGACAGTAGGCCCAAGTGGTATATTTTATCCACAAAATAGTAATCCTATTTTAGTTAAGATCCTTGGGCCAATCACAACGGTTTTCAGCGCAGAGGAAGAATATCTATTAATCGATTATTTGTTTAAAATGGAAGAAAGGCTGTTCGGAACATTGTAAGCGACTAACCACCTTTTTACCCTACTAGAAGCTTCATCTTGCCCCACCAGATGGAGTAAGATGAATTATTGTTCTGTAAACGGAAAAATATTTTTAATAATACTTACCTTCATGGAAGTGTGTTTTCAATACTGAAATTTGTTCACTCCTTATGTACAATTACATCTTTTAATGCGTATTTCATGAATCTGAGTTTTTTATTATTTTATTTACCTCTCAATGTTAAGTACCTCATCTTGCCCCACTCTCCCATACTCATGCCTATTTAAATTTGTTTCTATTTTATTTTTATCATTTAATTAATTTATTTATAAATTATAAATTAATTATATGATCTGTCATCTTATATCAGATTGTAACAATATTTCAATAATTATGTTCTCCAATGAGAACAAAATTATTTTTAATCAATTTAAAATTGGTTGGATTCAATTCATACCATTTAACTACTGAACTTTATAAATAAATTTCGAGTTTTCATTAGGTTTAAAAAACAATAATACGATAGATATTTACCATTATACCAATTAATAAAAAATATAATTTCAATTGATAATTAGATAATTACTTTTGACAATTATGACGATCAATTTACGAATATTGTTACTAGCAGAAATATCATAAATTAGGTTTAATTTTGCTTTCTCATTCGCCATTTTGACAGAAGCGATTTCTTTCCTCCCTCCCCCATGCGGACCCACCACTGGCAGGAAAATCAAATGAGCGTATTCCGATTTCCGCTCCCGTAGGTATGGGTTCCGTTGTCTGCATTCCTGGAGCATCCCGGCGTTTGATGTTTGGATGTATTTTGTGGAAATAGATGTAATATTCTTCAATGCATAGATATAATTTTTTTTTTATGTCAAGGCCTTTGTGCAATATCATTTCTAACTTAAAAAGCTTTACATGCAAAGAAATATTTACTTCTGAAAAACTATATCCTTTAGTTAATTCAAATTTTGCAAATCACAGTTTCCCACTGAACGAAAATAAAACACCTAATGTTCGTCTGATTAATCATAGTCACATAAAGTGGTATTAAATGAATAAATGGTTTATTATTATTATTATTTAATTTTCATTTGCACCTGCGCAATTGCGCATCCAGCAAATTTGATCCAGATGTTTTTCTCTTTGCTATTGTACAGGAACATCGAGTTTTGGAATGAAATATCAATTTTTCAGTAGGTCTCTTGGCCAATGTCTTTTTAATCTTTTTTTATTAAGTCCAGGTAACAGGGAGTAGGAAAGCGGAAGAACGAGTGGGTTTGGGTGATATTGTGTCGATAATTGGAAAGTTATGTATTTGTTATGAATATATGATTTTATAGTAGGAATGTTCATGTCATTGTGTATTGTGTGATTCGAAACATACCACGGTGCATTAAGAATTTTTCTGAGAATTTTGGATTGTGTTATTTAAATCTTGTGTATGTGAACTTTTTTTGCTGAACCCCAAAGTTCTGCTCCATATGTCCAAATAGGTTTTAGTATACTGTTATAGATAAGTCGTTTGTTCCTCAAGTCAAGTGAAGATCTGTAGTCCAGAAGATGTGATAGTTGTTTGTACCGTCTAGTCAGTTCTTGTCTTTTTAATTTTGTATGTACGTTTTGTAAGTCTTTTGTCCAAGTATAGTCCTAGGTAACGTACATAATTTTTGGAAGGTACTTCGTCGTTGTCAATTTTGACTGCTGGACATGAAGCTTTGCGTAGAGAGAAGCTTACATGGCTCGATTTCGAGGCGTTTATTTTTATTTGCCAATTATAGAACCACTTTTCTAAATCAAATAAATGATTTTGAAGAGCTACAGATGCTAGGTTTGGGTCTCTGTGAGAAGAAATAATGGTTGCATCGTCTGCGAAGGTATAGATGTTGGTGCAAGAGTGCTCAGGAATATCAGAGGTGTATACGGAATAGACAATGGGGCTTAAAACACTGCCTTGCGGTACACCCCTGTATTGAGGGATGAAGGAGGAAATCGAAGAGTCAACGAAAGTACAAAAGAATCTGTCTTGGAAATAAGATTGAAGAATTAAAAAGTATGTAGGAGGTAAGTGAGGTTTTATTTTCCAGAGAAGGCCCTTGTGCCAGACACTATCAAATGCTTTTTCAATGTCAAGAAAAATCGCAGAGCAATATTCTTTTTTCTCAAAAGCGATAGATATTGCATCCACGATACGATGACACTGTTGTACAGTAGAGTGATAAGAACGAAAGCCAAAATGGTGGTTCGGTATCACTCCGCTATTTTCGAAAATAGGTTTTATGCGATTAAGGAAGAGTTTTTCAAATAATTTAGACATTATAGGGAGGAGTGCAATTGGACGATAAGATGAAGGATTAGTGACAGGTTTAGAAGGCTTAGGTATCATTTTAATTGTGGAAAGTTTCCAAAGAAGCGGAAAATAGGTTGTGCGCATGATTGAATTAAAGATGAAAGTAAGAAAGAGAACAGCTTTCCGAGGTAAGTGGCGGAGGATGAAGGGAGTGATGAGATCATAGCCAGGAGCTTTTTTGTTTGGCATTTTGTTCAGTACTTGGTAGATTTCTTTTGGATGAAATGCCGGAGGAGGGAGTGATAAAGGTAGTGCTGTTGTCAAGTCGTCATCTATTTTGTCAGTGAGAGCAGTATTCTTAATTTCGTTTCCCTTGAATATATGAGCAAGATGTTTTGCAAATTCGTTTGATTTTTCTTCGCTCGTCATCGCCCAAGTGTTGTCTGTACGTCTAAGAGGGTATTGTACCACCTTTTGCTTAAGTATTCTTCTTGTAGCTGTCCATACTGGTCTGTCTCTGTTATTTATAGAATTTAAATAGTCCTTGTAATTGTTGTTTTTAAATTTTGATAATTCTTGTTGTAGTTTTCGGGTTAGTTTGTTGAGTTCTGTTTTGTATGAAGGATATCTTGTTCTTTGCCATAAAGCTCTAGTTCTACGTTTTTCTTTGATAAGATTTCGTATTGGTTGAGGTAGGTAGGAATCAGGTTTTGGTAAAGTCGTCTTTGTGTTGTGGAATGCCAAACTGCGTTTTGAATACATTCGGTCAAGTGATTAACAGCATTGTCCAGGTCGTCGGCTATACGTATGTAAGTATTAAGGGTGATTATGTAGTTTAAATAATTTTGGAACTTACTCCAGTTTATATAGCCATTTATTAATGATATGGGTGCAGGTTTTGTAAATGGGTGATTTGATAGCTCGAGAAAAACTGGGCTATGATCTGAAGAGAGGTCAGAAAAAGTGGTAACTTTGGAATGTTTAAGGGGCAAAGAGTTCGTAACAAAGAAATCGATAACATCGGGTGACTTTGATATTGCTGTAGACCAATAAGTAGGTTCAGAAGGGGAAATAGTAGAAAGTTTTAGCTCTTCTATGCATTTATTTAGCCTTTTCCCGCGAGTATTTGAAATTCGAGAACCCCATCTAGTATTTTTAGCATTAAAGTCACCACCAGCTAAGAATGGTTTACCCATAGTTGTAAACAGGGTTTTCAACTCATTTATGGAAATAACTTTGTTTGGAGCAATATAAACGGAAGATATTGTTAGCTGATATTTTGGAGAAGTTAAGCAAATAGTGGTGAGTTGAGTTGTATTCGTAGAAATGGAAGGAACGAAGTGATGATTCAACGACTTTCCTACAATGATTGCAGTACCTCCATGCGCCGAGTGGTCCGGACGGTCTGTTCTATATACTTCGTATCCATGAATTTTGAATATTTGTTTGTCTGTTAAATGAGTTTCTGTTACAAGTGCAATGTTTATGTCGTGTTCTTTTAGGCAAGTTTCTAGTTCGTATTTTCGATGGAGCAGACCATTGGAGTTCCAAAGGAGTATTTTAAGAGAAGGTAATAGATTTTTAGCCATAAGAAGGATTCGAATTGATAGAGGAAGTTAATTTAGCGAGAAGTTCAAGAATTGGAGATAAAAATGCTTTGAGTTCAGAAAGCAAAGATTCAATAGAAGATTTTATAACCGAAGAAATATCGAAAGATAAAGGAGGTGGGTAGGAAGAAAGAGTGGAAGAATAACACCCTGTTACCTTAGTAGCTTTTTCTCTAGTTCGCTCCGACGAAGAAAAGTGTTCAACTGGGGGTAGGCCTGATTTTTCTTGTCGTTTGTTAAAGTTACCATTTCATTAGTAGAGGTATCAACAACATTTTTTATCTGGGAAGAAGGCTCCTGGTTGACTAGTGTAGTTGACGCGGTTGTTGCAATGGTTGTAGTTTTATTATTACGAAGAGTTTTTAATGCTTTAAAAACTGAGCATCCTTTGTAATTTGCAGGGTGAGCACCGTTGCAGTTAGCGCAAGTGGCCGGAGTTTCTTTTGTCTTCGTACACTCAGTTGTAAGATGTGGTCCTGCGCACCGGACACATTTGGCAGGAAGGCTACAGTAACTTCTTGTGTGACCGTAGGCCTGGCATCTTTGACATTGCGGTGGTTCATTTTTCATATATGGTTCTTCAATTTTAATTTTTGTGTGAACTAAAAATTCAAGTTTGAATACATTTTGGTTTTTCGGACTTTGTTCTAAGTCTATGAAAAATATAGGTAATGGTATTTTCAACCTTGGATGCTGAGCATTGATAACTTTTTGTATCCATGTTCTTCAAGCTCAATTTTTATGTCTTCTAGATGTGTTGTATGGTGTAGATTTCGTATAACGATGCGAAAAGGTTTTTCTTCCTGAAGCTGATACGTGTGGAATAAAGCTTGCAATATCTTTATTATTTTTCGATAATCGTCTGGAGTTGAAGGGTAAATGGTTGTCTGGGTTATGCTCGAACGGCAGTAAAATCCCTGAGGTCCGACTTCCGATGATAAATTTTGACATAGTTCCTTATAATTTTTAACATTTTTTAAATGAATAGGAGGAGGCTTTGATGTAGGGCATGATAATGGCTTCTCTTGATTATTAGATGGGTTTGGAACATGTTGAGATGTGGTTTCATTCGAAGTTGCTTTTTCTACATTTGGTGGCGAAACTAATTTCTTGATAGTAGTTTTAGTAGAGGTAATTGGGTTGTCTGTTTTAGAATTCTTTATGAAAGCTGGGGCTCGTTTTTTAGTTGTTGCTATTTTCGGTTTTTGGCTCTTGGTCATCGTGCGAGTTCAAACACGTCATACGTGTCGGAACTTGAACTTCTACGGCAAAATTTGTCAGCTTTTTCTTATTATTCTATTAAATTATCGAATTTAGGACTAACCATGTTATTTTCAGAGAGATAATAGTTGGTTTTCGGAATAACTTTTCAGAGCCAAAGGCTACTCTGTCAACACTTATTTTTGGTGTTTTTTTTCCTCTTCAAGTCTCTTATTACTGCAGAGATATTAGTTCAAATTATCGATAAAGTTTTAAGTTTGTTAGCTTTTTCTATCGATCATATGATTTATGGTTTTCTGAATAAATAATAAATAAATGAATAAATGATTGTACATAAAATAAAAACCCTGTAAAGTGTTTAGAATTTTTTTTATGTAAAAACCTCTTGAACCAAGTTGAGTATTTTTTGGAAAACCCATGGGCTCGCGTCATCGACATGTACATGACGTATTGAGCGAGACTAGCGACGCGTAGCGTCCTGTGTACGAGTTGTACATTTTCATTTAATCAACTTTAGTTTAAAAGTTAGAATCCGAATGTTATGAAAATATTTAACTAAACGGTATTTAAATAGTTGTGGAATTCATTATAATACTAACATCAATAACCAGCTAAACTTTTAATACAGGTTTTATCTATCGTTCCAATTATTCCGAATTTATATTTTGTTTGAGCTTGTGCAATGAATATTTTTTTATAAATAAATAAAAAAATTCTACTTGAAAATATAAATAACTAATGCCTAAAATGCCAACACCTTTCGCTATCGGTTAACGGTTGTATTAAGTATATATTGTAAATATTTACTCACTCGTTTTTTTTAGCCACCCTCTGATATTTATTCTTTTTTTAATCCTTGAGATATTCTGTTTTATAATTTTTTACACAGTTTACGCCCATATCGGAGCACTTGAATCAAATGTACTTTTTAGTCTTCAAGCTTTGTGTCCTCCTCTTTTCTCAAAAAATCTTCACTTTTCAGACTTGGCTGACCTTTCTGCATCCTTAATGATGTATTGTTTCTGTTTTTAATTTAATTATCTTATCCATAATCTTCAGAATCATCTTCTTTTTTCGGTCTGAAATTTTTCGCATTGTTAAATTTAACTCTTTAAATCATCCTTGACCTCTATGAATCACTTTTGCTGGGTTTTATTTTTCCAAAAGATGTTGAATAATTGTTTAACTAATCTGGTCCTACTAATCTTGATATGTGAATTAAAAAGGCAATTCTTCTTTTGCGCATTGTATCTACTATTGATTCATTTCCCCGATAGACCTTCAATAATGATTGTCCTCATGATTATCCTGAGGACTTTATCATTATTTTTTTACTGTGGTAGCTTAGGTGTTCAACTTAAACAGTGTTTCACTAGCATCAGGTTTAACTACAAAACCATAATGTTTGAGTTTGGCTTTCATTGAGAGAGATTTCTTCTTGTATGTTCAAGTGCTCAAGAGGTCAAGTGCCCGATTAAATTCCAAGTTATGATTTATCCAAGATATTTGAACTCATTTGCAATTTTAATTTGTTCTTTTTATTGTTATTTTTAAAATTATTTATTATGTCTTTGAGCCACTTTATACCGTTGTATATTATTTTTGATGGACAGTTGTCTCAGATTAAATAAAGATTATTACTATTATTATTCGCCATAATTTCTAAAAACTCTAGACCACTGGAATCAATTGCAGAAAAAATAGCCTGAACATTTTTCCGATAACTAGGTTTTTATTATATTTTACATATATTTTGCATATTTTACCCAAATGCTTTAACATATATGTAAAAATTTAGTATGAAAGTTATAATACAAGTTAGGAAGTTAAGAACATTATATCTGTATTACGTTTTTATTATTTTCTAATTAATGTAATCAAATAAGAGATATTAAAAACGAAATCACTGTCGCGCCAGAATTTTTTATGTTAATTACTAAATGCCGCTTTGATACCTTAATGAATTACGTCTCCCAAAGTGGATCCTAAACGAGATTTTCATTTCATGAAAAACAAATTAAAGAACAACGTGGTATTTTTACACTTAAGCTATATGAAAATTAATTATATATTCCAATGCGAAATCACTATGATTTTATTATTTTTTATTGTTTAAATATTCAGGTATTATGGTCAATAGGTATTCGTCTAAAGTAAGGATAATTGCTTTATTGAAACACATTGCATTATTGTGCATACCAAGGAAGATCAGCTGGTGATGAATTTTGAAATCTGGCAAAGTAAAGAAGTTTGTAGTACAGTGCTTTACACACTGAGCTAATATATTCTAATAAAATAAAAAAAGTAAGTGGCCCCTATGGAGTGGTGATTAGTATACTGTACTTAACATCGTGGATTAATGGAATGGAACACAGCCCGGTAGGTAGCACTAGGATTTTCTGAAGTGAGTAAAACATGTTTGGTTACGTCAACTAACGCAGAGACCTTAAATTGGGGATCCAAAACCTTTACGATGTCAGATAATAATTAAAGATTTCTATCCTAAGTACACCTGAATAGGCAAAGTTGACCCAATGAAGCATCTCCAAGCAGCATAATGTGGTGTTAAAGAAAGTAAACGGTAAAAAAAATATTTTTAAAAACTTCCTCAAATAAAAAAACTTCCAATATTTAGAACAATTTTATAATGAACGAATAAATATCATGGGAATTTTTCCGTCATATTTTATATATATATATATGCTTATCTACTTATCTTGACTGTTATGGAAATTATGTTTTAGTTCTCGAGTTTCAGTTTTTTAAGTTTATAGAAGGACTGAAACTTGACAACTAAAAACTAATACATACTTTATATGCATATATAAATTAATAATACATAATAATATATATATTAAAATTTAATTAATTACTTCAAGATGGAAACAAGATTTTAATTAAGTGTCGACATATAATTAAACGAAATCCTTTGCGGGAAAAGAGGTTGAGGTTTGATCATGGTTGATGTTGACGTTGACTGGGATTAATAAACTGTCGAGAGAGGGCGAGGGCCTTAGATATACAGAATAGTTTATTCCCTTATGGGACCTTCTCTAATAAGAAGCTACTTTTATCTGTCCTCATGAAGTTTTCTTTAGAGAGATTCCATATGAACCAACATTTAGTATGTATTTATATGAGTATATTAAATACATAAACTATAGTATATATATGTAATAAATTAAATATAAATAAATGTATTTATAGCACAATACGAAGAACTATATTTCTTTCCCCTAAAGCAGACTATCCCAGGACCAAACCTCTGGGTGGCATTTGGAATCCTTGCAAACCACAAAACGATTTCCAAAGGAAGGTGTAGGGTAGGGTCATTACTCTTACACCCGGTTATTGTGAGTTGCTTCCAGTAGTCTGTCGGGCCTGAAATATGGAGAAAAAAATTATGGATTTCGTGACTGGGATGGAAACTTCTAACCTTCAGGTTTGCAAGAAGGAGTACTTTTTTAAAACAGGTTCACCTGCTTGTACATCCCCCCTACAAACACACACACACACATATATTTATACACATACATTAAGATTATTAGTATTTATAAAAAAACAAATAACAGTAAGTGAAGGCGACTTCACGCGCATAAATGTAAAAGTAAAGTTAGTATCGTAGGTGTTGTATTTAATCGTTTTACGCCTTTAAACGCAAAAAAATAAAGTTTCCCTCGATTCTAATATTTTTATGGAATAAAGTTAAAAATGCAATGAGTATTATCTAACGCAGACAATTAATTTTATTAAAATTATATTGAAAAATATTAGATTTTGTTTTAACTAATGAAATCATTTATCAAAGCTCTAATGATAAACCAATAACCTTATTTGTATAACTAAATTTCTAATGTTGGATCTACCCATTGGTTCCAAAACTGGAGAACATCCTACAAACACAAGTGGTTACTTTTATATAGGAAAAATTGAGTATTGAGTATGATCTTAGACAAAACACCTTTTTGCGCAACCATTGGCCTAATACTTTCAGTAGTATATTATACTTTAGTTCTATAATACCTTCCTTAGTACTTAATTATATTAGATTACAGTATTACATTTTTTTTTTAATTTTCAAGTATTTCGTTGTATGTATTAATTTTTATCTTTCTAGCCTATAATTGCTTTAAATGATTAAATTAATGTATAATCCGATGTTAATTTCAGTTAATTAGATATTTTGTTTATAATTACTCGAGATACAATGCATAGTTAAACTAGCGACCACGAGTTCGAGTAAAACGAATAATATGTTAAGTTGTTAAGTTGAATCGATTTCTCTCAGGGAGAGGAAAACATGGAAGTTCGTGATGATGATGATCTTGAAAGAATCATCTTCTAGAATAACATTTGGCCAAGGAAAAGTATATGCTGATTAAAAACTATTATCTAAATTCTGAGCCCGAACATTTCAGAAGTCATAGTAATACAGTCGTTTTAATCATATACATATATTTTTTTTTCGTATAAATAATATCGTTTTAGTCATATACACACACACACATATATATATATATATATATATATATTAGAGTAGAATAATTTATTGATATTTACAACTGTAATTATATTACATCAAGTAAATCTGCTGTATGTGTATATATATATATATATATATATATATATATATATATATATATACATCTTACATAAATACGCATATAAGTGCTGAATTATTAATCATGAATATATATAATGAATATGTACAAAGTTGTTACATTGTATCGTTTTGAATCCATGTTTGGAAGCCTTGTAGACTTGTTAAATTTAAATGTTTAAGATATAATTGTGCTAAACATTAGATTATAATATATTAATTACTAACTTGTAGATATACATACATTTGGTTTTTAGAAAAATGCCAAAACAAAATATTACGTTGAAAACTTTTTTTTTTTTAGAATAGAATAATTTATTGATATTTACAACTGTAATTATATTACAATAAGTAAATTTGCTAATATGAACAAATGACCTGAAAAAAAAAACTTGTGGAGAAATTATCCATCGGTAGCACTCCAATAAAGTTCTATAGTAGAAGGTCACGAGGCCATCTTCTTTTCAGGCGCCTCGGAGGGTTATCAGGAATATTATGGGAAGCAAGTTGAGAGACTAGCGGATTCAAGTGTGTATGGAGCTTTTCATGGAACGATGGGTATCTAGTTTGGGCCAAATCAGCAACATATGGGATATTAAGATTATGATGGATGAGTTTGTTTGTGACATGATAAGGAGCATTGAGGATTTTACGAAGGACTTTGAATTGTAAGGATTGGATACGAGATAAATTGGATGGTTTAGTAGAGCCCCAAGTATGCCCAAATAGGTCTGATAACTGTCATGTAAATGAGTCTTTTGTAATTAATTGGGAGCTTTGAACGTTTGTCCGGTAAATGTTGAAGTAGGCGAAAACGTCGAGCAGTTTCTTGTCTTCTCAGTCTTGTATGAGATATATATATTTAAATATTTTAAACAATGTTTAGAGGCTTCAATAACATCAAGAGAATAAAAAAAAACACCTACAACCCATGAAGAGCCTGGAATTTAGTACTGAATATAGATTGTACTGTTTAGTACTTAATATAGATTGTACTGTATAGTACTTAATATAGATTGTACTTTTTCTTGGACTACAGTTGGGCATCGAGGTGACTTGTTTCTCTAAGATATCAACAAAAAATACTAATGCAGAATTCTGGGCATAAGCAAATTATGAAAACTTTTTACTCCTTATGATTGCCTCAGCTAGCGTGAACTGGGATATGAGATGCAGGATGGAAGGAATGTAAGGAAATAAATTTAAAAGGATCTGAGGTGGGCCTCTCGATTTATCGAATAATCGATTAAAGTACATCGATAACGGTATCAGGGCACTCGCTTTGACACTAGTGTAATTGTGAAAAACATTAACAGCATTAGAACCTCTTTAGCTCGCGAGCGGGGACAAAAGGTTGTTGATAATGATAATAGAGTCTACCTGTCACCGCAATCCCAACCCTGCCGTTAAAAGCGCCGCAGATTAAGATAATGCCTTTTAAAGGAACGGTTGATAAATATCTCTTTTTTGAGGAAAGTAGTTTCAACAAAAAATAAAAACAAAATAAAATAAAGTCACTATGTATTTTTGAACTTTATCGCTTGATTATTCAACGGATTCATCGGTGCTTCTGTAATTAAATATATCTTTTTTTGTAGCCTAGGGTATTGTATAGCATAATATTCTCCCTTGGAAATAAAATATTAAAATTTTCAAATTTAAGAACTTCTAAAATGTATAATTTATTTCTAACTTTTTGATCATGCAACAAAAGGAGGTTGTGCCTCGTAGTTCTTTAGTTTTGTGCTTAAATCATTAGATTTAATAAGATATAATAGAGGAAATCATAATTAATTAATAACTAATATAACGAGCCAATCAAAATTATATATTTTTTTATAATTTTGTAGAAGGAAATAAGTTATGACACGTAATGTTTAACTTATTGTTTATAACATAGGTTATGATTTTATCTTGTATATCAGTCCATATTTTACGGTTGTATAGAATGTTTTGCTGTATAAACTGTTCTTTCAAAGGGTTAATTTGGGAGGATAATACAAAAAAAGGTTCATTTCAATGCGTTCCAAGAGCTTAGAAAAAAATCCATGCATTTTATGATACATTACAATTTCAACAAGTTTTTATATTATATTATCCCTGTTCCTGTCGGTCTAGTTAACAAGTATAGTCATTAATTATGAGTACATTAAGTTAATCTCTGGACATACGTCTAATAATTTAGAAACTATATCACTAAAATTGTATCGAAATTGAAATCGAAACTGGAGCCTCCACTTGTTAATTAAGTTATTTTGAGCATATAACTCCAATTGTTGAAAGTATATGTATTAATACTCGTATGCATATGTACTAAAAATTTTAATTTATTCAAAGCTACAAATGAAAAAAAATATACAGTTTAACTTGGCTAATAACTCTCCAATGTAACAAGCATAAAATTCAAAAAACCTCAACTAGAAAATTCAACTCCTTCAAGTAGTAATCTTGAAAAAAAAGACACCCTAAAATATTACTTCACTATCTTGGGCTTATAATCATGGAAAGGTACTATCCTGAAAAATTATTTCTTCAAGAAATTTTCTGTACAACTGCAGAGCTAAGAACAGTCAACAGTACATCGCCTGCAAGCAGGTGGAAAACTGTTGGTATCATTGCTGAAAGAAACAAGTTGAAAAGGGACTTAATGTGTTGACTGCAATTAAAACTTGGGACTACTTTGGTCTTGCGAACACTTGAGTCGGAAAATGTTTTAAAAGCTCTAGTAATTACTATTAGCGTATTCCTTACTCTACAATCATTTACGATATAATTTCAAGTTTTACGCTCTAACCAAGAATTGAAATGTGATATGGGATTATTTAGCTTTGTATAATACTACTTCTTCTTTGTCTTCCTCCTCAGTGCCTCTCAGCGTGGAGGTGTATAATACTACTTTCAAGGCTAAAATAAACTAAGTTTATAAAAAATAATTTTATTATTTTTTTCATTAAAAAATGTCTGAGGCTCCTCAAACAACACTGAGAACCGGCTAGTTTACGGTCACCTGTGGTCTATTGGTTAGCGTAACAAACTACTAAGCCCAAGATCTCGGGCTCGTAGCCCGCCAGGTGGCCCTAAGATTTTTTTAAGGGAGTAAAATACACCTTAGTTACGCCGTCCTTCGGAAGGGGCGTTAAACGGGGGTCCCGAGCCTGTACGATGTCAGGTACTCATTAAAAATCCCTATCCTAATTAAACCTGGATAGGTAAAATTTATAACTCCCACTGTAGCATCCCCCGATTAGCCATAGCAACATAAAGTGCCGTTAAATGAACAAACAACAACCGGCTAGCTTAGACGATACTAACCCGCAAGACTTAACTACATTGCGGGTTTAACTTTAAGTCGGCGCTTAAACCTATGTAAATAAATAAAAATATATACATATGCAGGATTGTTAATAAAATAATTTTTTAGACAGTTCTTTAGATTCAGTCGTTTACCCGTTGAACTATCTTTTGGCGAGTTTTCGAGACTATATTATTCTCACAATCATGCCTTAACAGCGAAAAAGCCGGCTTTAAATGACATATTAAATCATACACTAGTAGTTCTAAATATAAAATTGACACTTATACAATTATGATACGTAAATTGTTCTTACCAATTGATGAAGAAATGTTTGAATTATAGAATTATGACACACAAAATATTCTAACAATCGCTAATAATTTAAATTTCCTCTAGAGATGCTCAACCATAGGTCATTATTTATATAGGTGTACGATTTATATTTTGTTAATACTTATTATTAACTGTATAATAACTGTCAAAATATCGAAGAAATTATATATATATTTCAACTTAATACGCAGAATAAATAGCTAAGTATATGAGAAAGAAACATATACATAATAAAATAAACGATAACATAAATTTTCTAATTAAAAAATAAATTAGATAAAAACGATATATAGATGTAATTATTTGTGTATTATCTTTAACGGTGAAAAGCAAAATGGAGTTTAATTTAAGTTTAATCCTCTAATTAAAAAGATATACCGAAAAATGATATAAAATAAACAAATATATGAATAAAAGTAAGATAAATATGCATTTATACCCGGTCTCTTCTCACTAAAGTCTGAATAATTAAATTAATTAATCATTACGGGTATATTAGTCTTGTAAAAACGGATCGTGTTTTTGATTTCATTCAAGAAATAAAAAGTTTTAATATTTTTTACTGCGAAAAACAGTCAAATAAAATTGTTTTTCACAAATGAACGTTGAAGTAATGTTCCCAAGAAATCCACAACGGTCCTTACTTAATGAGGATCTTTTTTATAAATATAAAAAAAATAAAAATTATATTTTATATTTTGTTTTTAAAGAAACAGATTTAAAGAGAATAGTCCATACAAATGCCTGCTTATATTCAAAACAAAGTAGAACATGATAAACCCTAAGAAAAATAAATATATTTTTTTAAAGCAACACTTTTTTAGCTTCCTTAATTAGGCAGAAACTGGGCCATCAGAATTGATGATATACCAGTCGACTGTGTCTTTCATCCTCCGCTTAACAAAATAACAACTCTTCAAAACAAAAAACTTCAATCGTAAACACTGTATCGTTGTTGTCATTTACAATAAGCCAAACCAATATATTCCTCTTCAGATTTTTTGATTAAATAAAAAATAGGGACAATACCATTATTTGTTATTCTAAAATGCTCGTAGATCCCTCAGATAAAGTAAAAGTATTAACGACTATTTCAAGGATTAGAAATTCATTAACCTTTGTCTAAATAATCTCTTCCTCTTCTTTTCAATTCCTATTATTGCGATTTCAATCATAATCAGTACAATAATATCATAATCTAAAAATATGTTTTAAGTTTTCAACGTAATATTTTGTTTTGGCATTTTCATAAACGACCCTTACAAATAAATATTTTATTGGACGTTATTAATTAATTATTTAATAATAATTGAAATAAATACTTCATAGCATTGTATAAACATTGATAAATATTTTATTTAAACCTTGATTCATCGAAGGCATTATTATCACTATTTTAAAATTCTAACACTAATATAAGTACTTAATTAATTCAATATTATAAATTTCAAACTTTGTTTAAGAATAATAATATTTTATAAGATACATCATATACAAATTGAAACATTAAAATTATATACAATAATTGACCAGTCGGTTGGATTATTATGACTGTATGGAGAAACAACTGAATTTTTCATTTAATTAAATTATATTTTTTGGTAGAGTTTATAACGGACAAGTATCCAACTTATTTAAAATGTAATAAACAAACAAAAGACAAATAAATGGAATTTGTAATTTAGGATCTCATCTGTGGTCGAGACTTACAGATCATTTCCCTCACCCAGTTCAGTAATCGTAGCCAGAAATTAGTCACGGATTTTTAAATTCTTTTCATTGGAGCGAATAAAATGGCCAAATTTGTCCCCTAGGGCAAAGCACATTACGGGAACATGATTGAAAATGTTTATGCTAGCAGGAATGAGCCTTTTTAATAGCGTTATTTTTTTGCCAATAAGTCACAGTTGAAGACTGGTACTCCTGGCGGGAAGGTCGTGATCCGACCGGAAGAAAGATGAACCCTGAAGGTAGGAATCTCTAGTTTTCTGCAGCCTGACTACGTTCGGGGTGTGGCCTGATGTTGTTCGGCTGGTTATAGAGCCAACCAAGGATAAAAAGTATTATTTTTTTCTCTTCTTCTTCTCTCTTTTTCATTTTGCTTGTAACGTTTCGATCACAAAACAGATGGGATGTTGAGTCTTCATTTAAATTTTTTAATAGTCATTATTTTTGTTTAAGTTATAGTTATTACTTATAACTATAACCGAAGAGGTCGATGAGCGAACCAGCGGACGAAACTGGCCGTTGGGTATGAAAGGATGAAGAACCACTTCTATCTTTTCCCCTGAATCCTCCCGCCGCTAGAGCTTCCTCTGGTAGAGGTTGCTGAGTGTATTTTTTTTTAACATAGTAGAGTTTTGTTTTTATAAAAGGAAGTTTTGGGTTTATTTCTTTACCAAGTTTTCCCCGTATGTCCTCTACTATACCTTGTCCCCACCCAGCCCTTTTCAGGTGTCCACGAACTCTAAGGGAGGATCCGCATTTAACAATAAATTGGCAATATTAAATTATAGAATTGCTAGCTTTGCCTGACAAATATAGACCACCATAAGAGAGCAAAAAGCCTGCAGATCTATTGGAAAACTGGATACGTTGAATCACCGAAGAGGTCGATGAGCGAACCAGCGGACGAAACTGGCCGTTGGGTATGAAAGGATGAAGAACCACTTCTATCTTTTCCCCTGAATCCTCCCGCCGCTAGAGCTTCCTCTATTCAACTCAAGATGAGATTTCTCTCGGAGTATTCAACTTCTCGAGTATCCACAATACACCGCTGCTTCCACCTACCAATTTTTTTTTTCAATTTTACCGTTAAAAAGATTCAATTAGAAGACAAAAATCAGATTGGGATCTACATTAAAGTGTGTACCTGTGGCGGTAACTATTCAAACGGTTGTTGAACAATGTCGAAATTTAAAAAAAAAATCGATTTTTCTTATTATACTTTTTATCCAATATCTTCTTATATCGATATTAAAATATAAGTAACGAAAAAAAAAATTGCACAAAAAATAATTCTGTGTACCTTTGTTTCGGCAAACAAAGAACAAGATACCTTCGTAGTATAATCCTTTACTATATTGTGACTCTATTTAAGCCTGCCTTCACTGCGGTCTCTGTTGGCGGATGTAAAATCAACAATTCGAGTAGTCATGTTGAAAAATGTTGATGCATCAAAATTTAAAACTTGATATAGGTATTTATTATTTCATACTTCTATTATTAAGCTGAGTTGAGTGTGATCTTGAACAAATCACCTCCCTGCAAAACCGTTATCCTAGAAACACTACAGTCTCTGCCATATACTAAACCCAATAGAACGAATTATACAAATATTGGCTGAAATAGTATAGGATTTTGTTTAGAATTGTTTGACTCATGTCTTAAGAATTACTTAATTTTTATTTTGAGATTGTCTATATTAATACATTTTTGTTATATAAATTTATATTAATATATTATGTATCTTCATAAAGACGTGTCTTACTGTGAACTGTGAGTTTGGAATATACTTCTATTTATTCATCTTTTATTCCATTATTCTCCTTCTGTATTGTATTGGCGAAATACAGAAGGCTTTATTTAAGGGACTAAATGCTCCTTGTTTGAAATTTTTCCAATCAATTTATTTTTTAATCTCAGTTTTTATTAATTTTAGATAGAAAGTAATTCTTAAATTGGTGGAAAAATGTTGAGCTAATTATTTAAATGAAACCTACTTTTTTTAGCGAAGTTGCTGAGGAACACTTAGGCGATTGGAATTTTAAAGTTTATTTATTTTTTAAAATATACTTAGGTAGAATAAACGCTATTATCATTGACAAATTTGAATGTTAGTACACATAAAATATTTTTCAAACTTATTGTATTCTTTATTGTCTATCTGCTTGATCGTTAATATTGAAACCTATGCCAAAAAACCCCAGAAATTATATATGTCAAAAAAATGTAAGTATGTCAAAAAAACAAAAGTGTCATCCCAATGTAATTAATGTACACAATAACACACTTATGTAAATGTTGGCAATACGGTCACTTAGGCACTGAGAGGTAACAGAGCGAACCTAACGTTAAGGTCACCCTAAAACAACACGTGTTCTATTGCCTGTTTCATCTTAGGGACACGTGTAGAAACACTGACCCATCGGTTAGTGCCATTTGAATCATTCAGTAGAACCATTTATCTTAATGGCTCTAAAATGGGCACTTAAATCGATGTCGAACACTTAAATGAGATCGCCAGGAACAAACTTCTTCTTTTGTCTTATTGAAAATTAAAACAACCTGCCAGGCTCAAGAACATTTGGCGTTAGCGTTATAAGTATTGGTTTAAACTTTATATGCGTAATATAAAAAAAATTAAAACATGTATAAAAACGACCCAAGGGTCATATGATGCAAATCCAGCTATCGTATGTGGTCGAGGCTGTACTGTTTCTGAGGTTGTTGTGAATAGAGGTGATATGTTCGAATGTTAAACCACCAAGTTTTCCACCAATAAAGAGCACCCACTTTACAGAGGCTGGGTGAACCCGGGATGGGTTGCATATCCCACAGGATCCATTGCTTCTTAGCAGATTCAATAAGTTATTGATATTTAATTCCGGGACCGTCGGCACAGCAACTGAGCGCTCTCTCCACTCAACTGGCCCGCTCCCACACATGCTTTTTCTTTTTCATCGTTTTTATATAAGAAAGTTATTAGCGATGACGTATTTTATAGGTGTTGCCTATCAATGGATCGAGGAACTTAGCTTTAGCAATCTAGCAGAGTATTTTGTTGTGCTCGATCAGTAAAAGCATAAATATTTCTATTTACAAGTTTTTCTATTGATGATTTAAATATATTGGATGGTGTCTTATAAAAATTCTTATAAACAGAGGTAAAATATCCGATATATTTATTTTTTAGTAAATGACACAGTATCCATTTTTACTCTTGGTAAATAGTCATCATTTCTAATTCCAATGCTGTATTTCATAAATTGCATAAATTCAAATTCAAATTGCATAAATTCAAATCACAAAGCCATCGTTACTAACTGCAATAAGCCTTTACATAAAATTTAGCACGGTCTTTTAGTTGAAATAGAAAACATGTCATCCGTAGATTTACAAAATAAAACAAGCTACATATTACAAAAGACTTTGTTAATTTCTTCTGGTTTAGACCGTGTAGATAAATTTTTTGCCAATGATGAGCTCATTCTCATCTCAGCCCTGAGGAAGTCAGCAGCATGGTTGGCGAAACGTTGACAAAAAATCATCTACACGGTCTAAACCAGAAGAAATTAACAAAGTCTTTTGTAATAATAGTGGCCGTGGAAACCTAAAAGAATATTTAAGTTACATAAATAATAATAATACATATTATTCCAATATTTCGATATTAGGACTTAAATGAAGAGAATGCAGTGATATAAGATTAAGATTTTTTTTATACAGTATTAATTATTTTTATCGTTGTTTTATTTAATGCTAAATATTTAAATACAATACTAACGGGTACTCTTATTTTAATAGGCACACAAGGAGGAGGGGTTGCAAAATAAGTACTAAATTGAACTTCAATTTCTATAGCATATTGGCTTCCTCTACTAAATCGTCAAGTACGTACCATAGTGCAAATAAAGGAACAGTTAATTTATAATTAACTTTTCCTTTTTTTCTATTTAAATTTATAATAAATTAAATTAATTTATAAAATGGTGGTTGGTCCGCCGTTAGTGAAACCGGGGGTGCTCCCTAGTGTTAAATTAAAATCGATAGAAGCACGTCTTCAGTAATGTTAACAATGGCAACTCAGGCGTTGGATGGCTGAGACGGAGCAACTGTGTATTCATGGAATTTTTTCTTCATCCTCTAGAAGAAATATTTTATGGTTTGATGAAAAATTCAGTTCGATTCTCTAACACCGAAAATAACAAGGGAAAAAACTGCTCACCTGCTTTGAACCTCCTTTTTTAGGACAAGGATATCGGGTCCGCTGCCCTCTCTGGAGGCTGTAATCTAAATAACTAAATAAGGAATTTGTAACTCGAGGACAGGCAATAGTTTTACCCAGTCGTAACGAAGAGGAAGGGATGGTCTAAGTTCTAAGTTGTGTCCTAAAAACTAGATGAAGTTAATTAAATTAAAATACGCAGTACTTAAACAGTTTTCATCAATCAATTGTGATGGAACATTGCATATTGAACATATTGAGCTGTTATCTAGAAAGACATAGTAATAACAATTTTCCATTAAGCACTCCCTGCCTATGCCTCCCAAGATCGATGGCCATATTTCAACCTTAATAATCCCGTGTCCGGTTCAAAAAATACAGAGCTCGAATTAGGACTTATACATGGTTTGTACATGACTTCCGTTAAAATCATTAAAAATGTATACAATCGAATAGTCTATCTAAGGTATGTATAACTTATAACAATTGCATTTCATCGTTAATAATTCCATGTTGTGTTCACGAATTGCTGAGCTTGAATGACAACTTCATAGTCACTAAGCTGAAACGTTTCATGTCTGTAAATTTATTGAAAATATACATAATCGGATAGTTGATCTGAAGCATGTTTAACTTATGATAATTGCATTTCATTCTTGATAATGTCCAGTTATTAAGCATAATAATAACACAGATAATGTCCAAAATTCCAATTAGAGCATGTAGATAATTACTGAGGAGGAAAATTTATTATTAATAAATTTATTAAAGCATACATATACATATACTTTCGGATCGTTTATCTGTCGTACATTTAATTATAGTTACTAAAGAGAAAAATATACACCTTAACGTTTACAGTGATACATTTCATTTATGATAATTATATTTCAAATTTATAACGAAATGTCAAGTTAAGAAAGTATAGCATTGGAATTAGAAATTATAACTATTTACCAAGAGAAAAAAACGGCTACTGTGACATTTACTAAAAAATAAATATAATCGGATATTTTATCTCTGTTTATAAGAATTTTTATAATACACCAGACAATACATTAAAATCATCAAGAAAAACTTTTAAATAGAAATTAGTATGTCAAGATCTACTGCACACAAGTAAAATACCACACTACACGATCTGGGCCCTATTTCGTATTTATCTACACAAGCACAAGTACGAATGTTCAGATTATGGAGGTTACAGGTTACTTATGGTCATTACATAAACATTTATTACATTTTTTATTTCGGTGTTTATTAATAAGGAAGTCGTAGCCTTACTTGTGCTTTTTTATATAAGCTCTAGTTTCACAATAAAGTACAACAGTCTAAGTACAATGCGGAAGACTATAAACTTTTGTTGTGAAATGTTAAAAATCAATAGAATTCAAACAGTTGTTATTAAATAATTAAAAACGAAGGTTACTTAAATAGAAAAACACAATTTATTCCAATTTAATCAAGACATTTAACCAGAAGGTTCGAAAACGGAACATTTCCACTTGTACTTTATGATGAAAATCAAGTACAACTATATTAACATTTAAATTACTTACTAATTCGTCAATATTAATTAAGAATAAGGATTGAAAGCATTATTTCTAAAGTACATAAAAAGTAATTGTAACATCACGGTGGAGGTAAACCTCTTACGGCAGAATTCTTTAATGCGCATGCACCTAACATTAATCCCCGTTCGAATTGGTGAACGTGATTCCAACCCGTAATCTGAATTGAATCATAAAAAATAAATAATTCAAGAGATGATTTGTTAGGTATTGATGTTATTTCTCCCTACCTTTTAAAACGTTTATGTGGCAGTAAAAAACAATTTTACAACAGCAGATTGCAATTTCAATTTCAAGCTGTCATTAACAATGTTCCAAATTAACTGAGGCGGACAATGTTATTCTCACCACACATAACTCATATTTTTTTTTAGTTGGAATTTTTACGCAACTAGACTTAGTGAATTAAATACATTAATATATTATTATTCAAAGTTTCTTTTAGCGATTTAAAACATGGTTACCATGGATACCATTTTTCTAAAAACAGCTGATTTGGAATAGCCTAAGAGGTATAAATGCTTTATTGAAAATAGTATGCATAATATTTCCCTACCATAGAAAAGACTTGACAATCTAGAATAAATAAAACGAAATTAGAATGCGAGGATCCAAATGGGCAAAAACCCAAAATATGCGATCGGTATTTTCAAAGCAACTAATTTATCCTAAGTACTTATTTGTACTACTCGGAGCAAATAAATAAAGTTTCTATTAACCTAAACTTTACCCAAAACATCAAAACTTCCGATAATTTCATATTCTTAACTCAAGTCCCAACGAATGTAGGTACTAAAATTAATCTTGAGTAAACGGAAAATTAACAAAAAAAAATTAGACATTAAGTATACTATTGGTGTTTATTCTGACTGAACTTGCATTATAGATCTCACTACTACAAACGAAATAAATCGTTTATAGCACTCCTTATTATAGAAAAAAATTGTGTGAAAACGGGAAAGTTTTTTCAATTTGAGCGTTGAACTACAGGTCAACTTTTAACTATTTGACGTAAAAATAAATTAAAAATCCTTGACATATTTTTTTGGGTTAAAGAATTACCTTTAAAGTAATGTTTGTTTCGTTTTTCTAAGTTATGAACTGTATACGAAGCCGAAAATTATGGCATTTCGTATTTTACACCTATTTTCTAATAATCACCAAGCGGATAAAGCATTCATTTAACAAAATTCTATTATGAGGCTTTGAAAATTTAAGATTTTTTAAGATGCCATCCCGTCGGAGATAAAGAACCACAAATTGCTTTTGCCGAAATTAGTAAGTAGTCATATACTAAAATATTTATATTTTATTAGTATATCTATAAATAATATTTTTTCTGTTTGTTTTCCCCATCTTTGCCAGAAATGATCCAAAAATATAATAACAGATATACAATTAAAATAAATTGTTTTGAAAATTTTTTTTTTGTTAACTATTTTCAAGGATATAATTTGAAATAATAATTGAGTATATAATGGTATTAAAATATTATCAGTGCTCTTCGAATTGCTGTTAGTTTTAACTTTTATAAATTAATTTCCAATGCAACCCAGCGTTTTTTATTTCGATTCTATTTATTTATTTCGATTTATTTTTATGATATTTAACAGCTGATTGTCCGGAATCAACTGTTACATAAATGTAACGACACATTGCAAAGAATGTTTCGAAAAATACACGCCCATAGAAAGCGTGAAAATGGCGGACGATCTAATAAATCACCGATTCCTTTACTTCCTCGTCCGCATTTTTCTCTATAATAATTGTTTAAGTAACGGAATAAAAATCTTTTTGTGTGTGTGTGTGTGTATGTATTTTTCCACAATTTTTGAAAAATTAAAGTCAAATGAACAGTTTCCTGACAGTGATTCTAAATCAAAACGAGAGGGATTCGCAGATGAGCGAAAAGCTATTGTCTTTCGTTGATAGAACCATTTTCGTAAAACTAATAATGCCAATCTATTGTTCCCTTCGAAATTTACCACCGTTTTCACACATTTCCAGGATTCGTTGATTTAACCAAGTCCCTAAAATATGCTCATATTCTAGCAATGGAATTAATCGGATTTTCTATTTTTGATTTCCAAATAACTCTCTTACTATAATAGCATATAGAAGGGATTTGATTTTTTGGATTAAAAAATTATGGATGTATGAAAAAACTGAAGAACATTCTTTGAAATTGCAAAATCGAATTTCTCGATTTTACATAATGTAAAAATTAGTATGTTACTTACCTTCTAATTGTATCACAAGAGAATCCTGTCCAATAAAGAATTTTTTAAATAATTTAGTGTAATTTTTAAATGCGTAAAACTATCTTATATCATCGCTTTTTGATGAGATTTGCCTTTTTAAAATTTAAGGTTATTATTTATTTTTATTTTTTTAAATCGATGAAATAAGGACATGTATTTTAAAATATTTTATTACATATATATTTTTTTATAAAATATATATAAGCTATTAGAATATTTTTTTATATACTCAAAACACCCTTAAATTTAAAGATATTTTAATCTTTAAATTAGGAACCTCTGATGACTTTAGTCTATTTATTTTTGAACTATTGGTGCTAAATGTAAATTAAAAAAAATTTTAATATAAAGAATTGTGCCTTTTTAATCAAAATTTTCAATAAAAATAAAAACGTATGTTACCGATAAAATAACATTTGTTTTATTCTTAATAAGAAAATTACAACACAACAATAATTAATTATATAATTATTATTCCAAATTAATAATAGAGAGATCGGTAGAGGGTACCTTTGTAAAGAGTCGCCGTGTTGGCGGAGCGAGAGCTCGCGGAATACTGCCACCCCCAGCCGCCCCCACCAGCCCTTAGGGCTAGGTCATCTCCTCCTGTCTGTGGGCACGTCTTCCCGAAGACGAGGGTACGGCTGTCGCCCGGGTCATCAGGCGATGTAGAGGGTATGATCTGGATATCCAGGATCATCAGTGTGATGAGGGTGGAATCTGTAGAGTATTGTTGATTGTTATTACTTTAATATATATTATATAACACTAAAACCTATGCAGGGAAAAACCCGATGAATCCAAATTATAGGTATCGAAAAATGAAGACTAAATTACACTTTTTTATTTTTAGAAAAAAACTGTCTAAATTTTACTCATTTTAAGATACAAAAGAAAAGAAAGAAAAACAGAAAAGAAGAAGAATAACTTTAAAAGCAACGACAATAAACAGGAAAGCTGATTAATATTGACATGAAGTAGGTTTTATTCCATCATTTGTGGAAGACAGCCAAAGACAAATTTCGAACACTTCCTCGATAAGTCCACTTGTTCTATTGAGGTAATCTCCTTCTAAACAAGAAATGTATCGTTTGACCCAATTCTGTTCGCAAAATATAGTGAGAAAATTAATAAAAATGTGTCTGCCAAAATGAATATCATTACAAAGAAGAAAAAAACCTGTACCACAACAACCCATGCATTGCCTTGAGTAGAGACTGAACGGTTTCTAGGACAACTATTATGCAGGGAGATGATGTGTCAGAAGATCTTTCTCAACCGCCAGGTTTTTTCCCTATTAAGGGTATTCACTTTATAGAGGCTAGGCGAGCTCCAGGATGGTCCCCACAGGATCCATCCCAGATTTTAATAGATTAAATAAATCATCTGCCAGAGCCGGATTTGAACCCTGGAACCTCGGCGCGGCAATTCTACCAATAAGCTACCCGCTTCCTACCATTACAAAGGGGCTGTTTTATAAGTAACAATTAGTGAAAGAAAATCAAATAAAAAACAAGTAGAGTTAATAAGAACCGCTTCAACTTCTGGATATGTTTACATCTAGTTACATAAAATAATATCTCAATACTCATATTAACATATAATAGACATGATAGATCAATTTCTATACTGCATATTCATACAGACAGTAACATATACCTAGAAAATACGTTAGAAAACATTAATTGCTATTGTTACGAAGAAATGTGGTACTTTATTTTTTTTATAGGTGACAATGCTGCAGATAAAAAGGGATAGTTCTTGTTTGTAAATAAGCCATAAAACTCATTTTATAATCATAGAAATGTTAAAGATAACAACCCAATTTCCAGAACAAAAGCTGTTTAATTTGTATATTTAAATATTTTCCCTTTAACGCTTCGGTCGATTGCATCCTCATCCCATTTCCGGTAGTCGTATAATAACTGTTTAATATCCCGCTTCCCAGAAATGGTCTTTTCATTAAAAATGTTGAATGTGACGGCTTGTATTATTTGTAATACCAATAAAAATATATTTTTTAAAAGTTTGTTACTTTAAATTTACAACTGTATCATAACAATACAACAAATAAATATAATGAATGAAGTATAATGGCATGGATAAAGACAAGAAGTGAAACTAACCAGAGATAGTACTCAAATAACAAATTCAACTTAGGTCAAGAGACCATCTTCATTTCAGAAGTCTCAGAGGATTGCTGGGAATTGAAGAGGTCGGAAGGTTTGAAACTTATTGGTTTGTATGGGAATAAAGTTGGTTATGAAAGGACTTGTATCGGGTTCGGGCCAAATCAGCAAATGGGACATTAAGGCCCATTATGGATGACTTTATTCGAAACTATGTAAGGAGCATTGAGGATTGAATAAGAGAGGAATTCGATGGCTTAGTGGAGCCCCAAAGCTCTACTCCGTAAGTCAAAATATGTATTTGAGCCTTTTGTAATTAATTGGGACCTTAGAGCGTTTGTCTAGTATGTGTTAAATTAGACTGAAACGGCGAATAAAAATTTGTTTTAATAAAAGTGGTAGTGCGTAATATATTTCGATATCAAGAAAACTAAACCTAAATGGTTCACAAATACCTATAAAGATCTAAAAATTTCAAAAACCTCACTAAATATTCAATCAAGGACGAACACAATTAAAAAAAAAATTACAATAGAGGGTTCCAGGAAAAAGAAAAAGAATCCAATCCGTAAAGGAAATGGGCAGAAGAAAGGAAGGAGGAAAAAGAGTCTAGAAGAAATGAAAATATTCCGGGAAAGGAAAAAATTCATATTATGCAAGCGTGATACTTTGATATTATGAGCTGGTAAAAAAAAAAAGTAGCAGCTCTGATAATACTAAACAATAAATTAACAAGTAACAGTTCTAGTAACGTGATGACAATAATGAGTTCTTGGGATATGTTCTTGATGAGTACAAACAACAGGGATATTAATTATTTCCAACAATAGCACAAAAAGATACATATCCTAACTAAGTCTATTCATTTAACGTCACTTATTCACTTCTTAGTCATTTATATATCATTTTAAAGGCATTTTATTGATTTAACCTACTATGCCCGAGATCGTATGAGGCCTTTTTTAAAGTGAGTATTTATTTATTGAAACACCCTTCCTTGCACCATGGCAACGCCGGTTTTGAGAATATTAATTATCACACAATATTTATATTGTCGATAATTTTCTCACTCTAATTTTCAATGTTTTCACTGTCTCCTACTGATCATTTCCATGGGTTCATCTTCCGAGATTGAAAAGCGTTGTTCCCACTTCCGCTTTCCACTCGTACACAAACTCTTTGAAGAACGGGTAATTGTCGCGGGTCATTAGCTGAGGGAATTCATTCTCGGAGAGGAAGTAAACTCCAGTTCCCCTAAGCAATTTAGATCTTTGTGATTCAAAGGCTGTGCAGCTTGTGAGAGTATGCTCAGCAGACTCCGGAACGCCGCAGATAGAACATAAAGGATCAAAATCCTTTCCATAGTCCTGAAGTTTAGCCCGAAAGCCTCCATCACCTATGAGGAATTGCGAAATCTATTTTGCAGCTAGCTGTGACCGGACGGCGGGAAAGTATTTCCTCAACGTTGCACCTTTTGTGATTGTAACCACCGATCCCACTCTTAAATAGTATCTTCTTATATTATCCCTTTCCATTTTCTGGGGTTCTCGGCTATTTTTGTATGAATATTGTTCGGTAGACCTGCTGAGCATTCCTTTTTCAGATTAAATTTTTATAAATCTTCAGGAGAAGGTGAATAGGAACAGCTACGTGGACAGCCTCATGAGATACACTCCTTGTATATGCTCCTAGTGACTTGCAGAAGAGCCGTCCGCTGAATCGTCACCAACCTGCGCTTCTGCCGACATGAAAGATTTTTGACCCACGCATGGGATGCGTACTGTCGAATGCCTTGAATCATTCCTTTATAATGATGTGGTCGGCTATCTGATTTTCCAAAAAGCACCCCCAATCGACTGAGATTGTTCAAGGCCTGAGCCATCTTATTTTCTAGATAGTCTAAGTAAGAGGTGAAATTAAATCCTCTACTAAACCTTATTCCAAGGTAGGTGACTAGCTCACTTGGAGGTAATCTCGTGCCTCCAACATCAAGGTTAATAGGTGTCTCCTATCAGTTTTTCCTTTTAATTGTGTTAGTCTTAGCAGCGGACATCTTCTGCTGTTCCTTTTCACACCAGCGTCCTACCAGATTGACGCACCGCTCAGCATCTGCTATAATTCCGGCTCTGCTGATAGACGTCACTACAACCGCAAGTTCATCCACAAACGCCGTGGCAGGTAATCACTCCTCCTTAAGCTCTAACATCAATTCATTAAATAGCAGCTTCCATAGGGCCGGGCCTAGGACTGATCCTTTGAGGGCACGCCCTCTCTATGGAAGATTCGGTCTCGTAGAAACTACCACGGATCTTTACATATCTATCCTGAAGGTATCTACGTAGAAGACCAAATAAATTGCTGCGGGCTTCGTACTTGTCCAGCTGTTGTAGCACTTTAGGCCACCAAACACTGTCAAAGGCGGATGATATGTCAAATAGTAATAAGACGTATCGTTCCGTCCTTACCTCTATACATCAGTCTGTGATTGGCCGCCATACAGTGAACATCGCTAGCGTCTCTCAGAGCGTCCCTGTCCACGTGGTTTAACGATTTTTCTTAGCGTGTTTTTTAAACACGCTAAAATGTGAGTACATTCATTCATATTATTTTCTATAATTGTTTATATTATAATTAGTGCAGTATTATTAATCAGTGAGTAGATAGTAGAATTAAATTTTATTTTAACTATTATATTTACTCTTCACGATGACGAATCCGGACCCGGCCATGGACACCACACCTATTGACTCAACACAAACTCCATTACCACCTAGAATTAAATCAAAACTAAAGCGATCAAACTTAACACAAATTGACGCGGACGGTTTTCAATTAGTACAGCCCAAAAAATCGATGAACTTTATACCTAGACCTGAAATAACTCCGACCGTAACTAAAAACATCTTCACACCCTTAATCAACCAACCTACTACATCACATACAAATATAAATACAAACCTACCACAAAACACCAACACGCACAAGCCGGCTCCTATTGTAATAAGACCGGCAATGTCCTCTGTGGCTCTTAGAAGCCAATTAATCGATGCGGGCATAGCATCATTTCTCATTCGGTCTAATAAGACCGAAAATAAAATATTTCTTAACAATACAGACGATTACAAGACCGTTATAGGCCTCCTAGACAAAGCTAATAACATTAGCTATCACTCATATGCGCCCAGAGGTACTAAACCTCTGAGAAGATATATATTTAAGGGTTTCGACATAGATCACCCTATTGAAAATATTACTAATCACCTCCAGACCCACCTAACAGGGTTTAAGAACGCATGGAGGATGACGAAAACTGACGAATATGGTAACAAAAGAACTTTAAGTAACATCGTAGTTACTACTGACTACGATGTAACCCTTGAAAAAATTTCCAAACTGGGCCCTATTGACTATATGGGTTACAGCGTGGAAAAAATGAAGAACATCAGCGGCCCCAGGCAATGCCATGCTTGCCAGGAATTCGGCCACACTAAGAACTATTGCGGTCGCATCGTAAAATGCGTCCGTTGTGGTGAAAACCACGAAACCAATGATTGTCCAAAAAACAGTCCCCCCAAATGCGCAAACTGTGGAGGCCCACATGTGGCCTCATCGCAATTGTGCAAAAAGAATCGAACTCATAAAAACTAGAGTTCAAAATAAAATTGTTGTCCAACAAGACAACAACAATTCTCAACAAAGCACTAATAGTGCCACTAAATCTGACCCGCATTCTTTTGCAGGGGTCACATTTTCAGGTGCCATTCCATCCCCTAAAAACCTCACTCAGGAAGAAAAACCAGCATGGGCTCTTGAGCTCATTAACATGTTTAGAGACATGAAGGAGATGTTTAACACACTAATGGGCACGCTTAACGTCGTGCTTCAAAACACCTTCAATGTTAAACATGGATAGACATTCTATCATCAATTACAACATTACAGGGCTCGTTAAGCGAAAGCTCGAGCTAGAAACCCTCCTGGCCTCTTATAGGCCTTCCGTTGTCGCACATACGGAAACAAAACTCAACAGACAAACACATGTACAGTTTATAGGTTACTACACATACAGACTTGACTCACAGACTAAGCATGGAGGTGTAGCACTATTAGTGCGCAACGACGTCCCCTCCAGACTAATAAACAACAACACACTCGACGATGACAAACACACCGCAATTACTGTACAGGTCAGACTCAAACACAATTACAAACTGACTTGCATTTACAGAAGACCCAATGCAAAACTCGACACCATCAAAACACTACTTCGTGATACTGAAAGCGACAGACACCACATTATCTTAGGAGGCCTAAACGCCAAACATCACTCATGGAACTGCACGAAACCCAATGCACTAGGCAACCACCTAACCAAAACAAAATACACAATCATACACCCCAACGCTTACACTTACAGACACCACTCAAACCCAGCATACACATCCACACTAGACCTGCTACTCACACAACAGGCACACAGATTTACAAACTGCATCACAATAGACTTCAGTGACAATGACCACATTCCCGTACTCTACGAATTAGGTAAAAACGCAACAATAACACCACCTACTGACTACAAATACAACTTCAAACTAGCTGACTGGAAACATTACAAAAAACTAGTACACACAAACACACCAAACATCACCCCACTCACAACCACAGAACACATTGACAAAGCCATAAACACACTATTCACCACAATACAAGACGCAGCATCAGCCTCTATACCTACATTTAACCCAACACCCATACACCTACGCAAACCACCACAACACATACTCGCTCTCATAAAACAACGAAACAACATAAAGAACTGTTGGTACAGGACTAAAGATCCTACTTACAGACCCATAATAAACAACATGACCAGACAAATCACATCCCTAATGGCGCAGTGAAAAACCTCCCTATGGCATGACCAATTACGCCGGACTCATAACGATCCTCATAACTTCTGGAAATTAGTCAGAAGTCATAACACAAAGTCCAAATCGGTCAAAATCCACCGTGGCGATGAGCTTCTCACCCCTGCAGATCAGGCTACCATACTTGCCGACTATTACGTTGAACGTGACCTAGCACGAACAAACTCAACATATCTACACCGCCCTCTGAGCATTAGCTCAGAGAACACCATTTTCTCCACATATAAAGAACTGACTGCAATTCTGAGAAAAACTAAGGGAAACAAATCCTCTGGAAAGGACAACACTCCATATGTCCTATACAAACAACTACCCAGGAAACCCCTCATGTTTCTCTTAAATATCTAAAACTCATGCTCACGCCTTAAATACTTCCCAACGGAGTGGAAACATGCTATTGTTGTTCCACTCCTAAAACCCAAAAAACGAGGAGCTGTCCCGGAAGAATACCGGCCTATCAGCCTCCTCAACCACATCTCAAAAATATATGAGAAATTAGTTATAATACACATCTGCAAACACTGCGAAACACATGACATTATACCCCCTGAGCAAACGGGGTTCTCTCGCGGAGTAAGCTGCTATCACCACGTAGCGAAATTACAACATGATACAGCTCACAACCTAAACAAAAACCTCGCTACAGCAATGATATCCCTCGACTGCACTCAAGCATTCGATTCTGTATCCCATTCTATTCTGATAGAAAAACTCAGGCTTCACCACTTCCCAGACCAATTGGTTGATATAATAGGATCATACCTCAGTGGTCGGACTTTCTCTGTCCGTGTCAAAACTGAACTCTCTACAAAACGCCCAGTCACTTGTGGGGTCCCCCAGGGCTCGGTCCTTGCGCCAATATTATTTAACATTTATACTGCCCAAATAGTGGGGCAAAAAATAGATAACGTGCAAATCGCCGCTTATGCTGATGACATAGCAATATACACACCTAGCATGAATGCGGATCACGCCATGCGCAAGGCCCAACAAGCAGCCCAACTGATCACAGAACAGCTACAAGACATAAACATACACATTAACACACACAAAACAGACGCCATCACTTTCTCTTACAGAAAAACACCTAAAACACAACCAACACTAAACGGACAAACAATACAGAACAAAAAACAACTCACATACCTAGGCATGAAACTCGAATCACACCTCTCATTCTCAGCTCACACACAACACAGAATACACATCGCACGAGCCACAGCCAATCAACTCAGACACTTACTCTACTCACCGGGGCTGTCACTCAGACTCAAGATCCTACTTTACAAAGCAATCCTCAGGCCCACATTACTACACGGAGCTCCACTCCTTCACTACCTATATCCGTCAGCCCTGAAGTCACTACAGAGATATCAAAACAGCATAATACAGAAGATCACTAGGGGCACTACATTAGAAAGACGCAACATGGTACACATACACAACGAACTACAGTTAAACACTGTACAGACACACATAACTAGGTGTCACCTCAAGTTTTTTGACAACCTTCCCGCATCCCACAACCCACTCTTCCGAGCCATAACCCCATCCCCCCTTCCTGCAAGGTGGCAGGGCAGGAAGGGGCCCTTAAACCCCGTCAACATCATATCATAACCCCTTCCCTCTCCTTTTCCCTCCCCTAACCCCTCATTAATCCCATCCTATCTCCTATCCTCTTACCTTGACCCCACCCCTCCTCTTAGTTCTAAGTTTTTAGTATTAGTTTAGCTTGTAAGTTATTAAATAGAGAAGGCCCCTCACCTTCGGTTTATTCTGTACCTGAAATATGGACAATTTTAGTTTTTATTCCAAGTTAAGAGACCTTCCAATACTATTAAGTAGAATAAGGTTAATTTAATAATATATGACTAATTACTTAATTATGTTACTAATCACAATTGTTTACTTGTTTCATGTTTCCTGAGGGATTCGAAAAAAAAAAAAAAAAAAAAAAAAAAAAAACTTACCTCTATGTCACCATGTAATTGGAGCAGCGCATCAGTGGTTCCCTTCACTTTAGTAGATCCAGATTGCCGTGGATGACTTGCCCTAGTAAGAACTGGCCCCAAACTGGTAATTATCAGGCTCACCAGGTCCTTGCCCATCACAGGGAAGAGGCATATAGGCCTATACGACTTTGGGAGCTGCTTATCTCTTCTCCTCCCTTGTAGTGCAGTTTATAATAATGTTCTTTAAAATAGCCGCGTCTATTGCATCCAGCTCTATAGATCGACCGGCTTTCTGTTTATTCACTGCTATATGAAGGTCATAAATGTCCCATGATGAATATAAGTCCGTGTCAGGTGGGTAGAACGTGGTTGAGACAAATCATCACTGGGATATGTCGCCTCAACGAAGATCTTAGCCGCCTCTTCAAGTGTAGTCGCTTGGGTATTTGTATGTTTGAGGGCTACCATCATCTGTGGAGGATACAGTTTACCCATGGCCACCTTGTATGGGATACCCCATTGATTCTTCGCAGACTCTTCGATGACGAACTCATACCAGGGCTTTTGTTTTTAAGAGCGCATCCCGTTTCGGTACATCTTAGCTTTGGACTTATATTCATTATGAAGTACAATACTCTCGTCACCCCTGCATTTCTGATACGACAGCCGGAACTTGTTGAGCTCCCTCTTCAGGGTTGTTAAGTCCAGCGTTCACCATGGGACAGTTCGTGCTCTCGGCTTGCAGTGTTAAAGAGCATTTTATGGGGCATCACGGATAATTTTAGCAGTTCTGGATACTCTGTTGTCCAGGTCTTCTGAATGTTTCGATTCGCCCCCTTCTCAGTCTTCGTCGAAAAGTTTCTCCTCTAGCATGGATTGGAAAAACACTCCATAAAAGGGCTTTTATGCGCGGTGCATAGCCCTTGTCTATAGCGTGGGAATGTCCTTTAATTTGCTCTAGTACAAATGCAAGGTCTTTGTGGTCGGAACTCGTCTTTTTAAAGGGAGCAGAAAATCCTTAACTATGCTGTCCTTCTGAAGGGGTATAAGATAGCGATACCGAGCATGTATCGTGTCAGATAATCGTTCCTATTCCTATTCAGATAGCCAATTTCTATCCTAATTATGCCTGTATAGACATAATTTAGAACTCTCACTGTAGCAGCATAAAGTAGCGTTAAATGAATAAAAAAAACTGAATTAAGTAGTTTTGGTATAAAGCATTTATTGTGCTTGTGTAAAGCACTTGCCATGTTTTACAACAATTACCCTATTTTATGATATCCAACCAAGATAAATTTTTCACTTTCCTTTCATAGCCTATGAGTTACATATGCATACGTGGTAATTGAATTTGACAAAGCAGTAAACCAAACATCATCTCTCTGCATACAAAATTGGACGATCCCTCAAAGAACTGCTTTTAAGTATCTTGGAGTTCCGATGGGGAGGTTTGGTACTGTACAAAGTGATATAGAAAGCAAAATTACCAATGGTAAAAAGATGATAGGTATCCTTAACGGGATATTGTGAAACAGAAAGGTCTCTATAAAAACAAAAAGGAAAACATACCACTCCTTTTTAGTCGCTGTACGGGTCAGAATTACGGAAAATGACAAAACGATTAGCAAATAAATTACTGGCCATAGAAATGGATTTTGAGAAAGAAATTATGCCATAGCCAGGTTGCAGAAGGTACAAAATTATTAGAAGTAAGGTAGGAGCTAAACTCAACATTCTCAATGACATAAGTGAAGGAAGATTGCTATGGTATGGACACGTCATGAGAATGGATGAGATGCGCTGGCCCCTCCGAGCACTTAAATACTTCTCTGAGAACAGAAGAAGGCGTGGGATTGAGGAGGTAGGAGAAGATATGGCAGCTAGAGTTCCGGCAGAAGATGACAGCATGGGCAGGATATATTGGAGGGAAGGTGTATAGGGGACGGGATTTGATAAATATTACAAAACCCCAATGTGCAAACCAATGACGTAGAATTAATTTTAAACGGTTACATTATGTCCAGTAGAATTTAAATTTGTTACGATACACATCTTTGCATGATAAACATGTTGCAGTTAACATGTTTTACGCCCGTTAGGTTAAATAAGATTGTAACGAAATTAATGATGTACAATAATGTCATACAACATGCAGCAGGGAGTAATTTTTTCACTAAAGGCATTTTTAGAGCACCCAAGAAATAAATTGCATTTCAGTTTTGTTTTGTCTATGTAAAAAATAAATTCTACATCTCTTACTATTTCTTATTTCGGCATGGATGAGGATGTGTCATGAAATCTGAAAGGATGTCCTCTTAGTGCAAAAGATTTTCTGAGAAATTTTAATGTAACTCTTCTATCACAGAAGGAAATGTTGCCTAATGCCATGATCTTCTTCTTAAACATGTAAAATAGCTTCAAACTGGAAGCAGTCAAAAATCTATCTCCATATTAATGTACTTTTTCTCCATACGTTCTAGAGGGCATAAGTTTCAAAACCATTGAGCATTATACTTTCAACAAGTGTATTAAATCGGCGCCTTAGCCTTGCCAAGAACATTAATTCCCAATCCCAATAACCTTCCTACCAGTGTCTATTCTTTTACTAACGTCGACGTTTGTATTCCCGATATTTCCAATAAAAAAATTAAATTATTAAATAAAAAAAGCAGAGCATTATGCAAAAAAAAGAACAGAGATTCAGCTTGCAAACGAATCAATTCCAGACAAATAAGGCTATAAATTGTCTAAGGAACTTTCGGGTGTTAAAATCTCAAAAGTAATTGGCCTATCAAAGAGATCGGAGCTCATTTGTTTTTAGAGAGGCCTAAGTTTCATCTTTCAGAGGAAGTTCGAAGCACAAGTGAATCAAGTTAAATATTCTGTCCTCTTTATTTCTTTATTTCTAACCGATGTCTTAAGTAAATACATTTCCTTCTTTGTTATTCATTTATACCCCAGTGCCTGAGCCTTGAGTAGAAATTAAGAATTCATTTCATTACTTGAGAATCTATTTGAAACGAATCTATCTCCATACAATAATAATGAGGTTAGCCGTCATTCGATAAATCGATTATTATAAATCGAAGTTGTCCCTCAAGAAATTATACACAGCTTTACATAAAGGATAATTTGACACCTTAACAATTTACTGGAAACTTTCTTATTATGATTAATAGAGAATATGCAAAAATAACCAAAGACGTAGTAGATTGATTATTGAAAAATTAAAATTTATTATTAGAATAACAATAATAAGAATTTGTAATCAATCACTGCTTACAAACTTCCATCCATAAAACACCACCCATACCCAAATCCGCGATTACTTTTAACGCAATCTTCCCACCGACGCCTCGGTCTCCTCCTAGGATGTTTATCAGTCGGCCCAGCGCTTATTAACTTTTTCTTAATACGTTCGTTACTAAGCCCAAAAATTTACTAGCACTTTGAACCTTCACTATGCAATCACTCCAATTATATTAACCAGGCTCTAAGCTTCCGCGTTCAGCAATCTCCTATATTCTCCAGTAGTCTCATCCTTTTTCGGACCGAATAGTCCTTATTTTCGAACACCTTTAGACGTAGTTCAACCTTCAACACTAATGAACACGTTTCGCATCAATAAAGAATTCTATGTCGAAGTAGCATTAGCCAGATAGTGACTTAGTATGATAGTGTCATACCATACTTCATTCTAGTATGAGCTCTCCTTGAATACACACTTGAAGGTTATAAGAATCTCAGTTGTATTTAAACGCATTCGTACAATTAACATCATAAAAATCAATTAATTTTTTTAAATAATCATATTCATAAATGTTAAGTTAAAATTAAATCCGCCAATACACATTAAAATGTCAATTCTCAGACAATATATTATTTAGCAATAAAACGCAAAGAAACCATAAAAATATAAATGTATAAAAGGAATTCACAAATAAATATTTCGATTAGTGGATATTCTATACTATTACTATTACTATACTATTAAGATATTGTAAGATTCCAACAAAAATGAACAATAAATTATAAGAATAATATTGAGTAGACATAATTTAAAGAGATGATCAATACAAATAAATTAACGAAATGTAATGACGAAATGGCAATTTTTTTTTAACATGTACCTTGCATCACAAATCATTTAAGAAAAGTCCAAAAAATTATATCCGAGATAGATGAAATCAAGAGAGAGTTGTTATTCAAAGAGAATGTGTTATTATAATTAAATACACCATAAAATGACCGATCATGCCAATAATATTATTGACACAGTACCTTCTTGTAGCGTTCACATGTTCTGGAAACAGCTGGTTGCACTTGAACACAAATGACACTTGAACACACACGACACAGACCGGAAGCCACCAAGTTCAAATTGTTAATCGACCTGAAAAGATAACAATGCAAAAAATATTTATAGTTATTGATTATTGTATATTTATTATTTATTTATTAAGTATGATACTAAGATATTAATAATTACTTAATTAATGGCTCAACAGGTGCATGAAGCTGCCCTTGGCCCTCTGTACTGCCTTTTCCCAGCCATTCCGGTCAGCGGCATGTCTGCTGGACACTCCAACCTTCCTCATTTCCTCAGATACCGCGTCCTTCCACATTCCTTTGGTCTTCCACGTGGTCTTACTCCGTCGGATTCCGTAGTACAGTTACTTGGCTGCTCTGCTATCATCCATCCTGATCAACTGTCCATACCATTTCAAACGCTGAATCCGCACGAAATGAGAAACTCGGATGTCGTCGTATAAGGGAGAGTAGTACAAATCCGCCACCTCGGGAAATTCCGCCACCCCTCGTATTTGGTTGTTGCGTTGTGAGGAGACGAACGAGGGTCCGGTCCTCCGCTAGCGACAGACACGGGAAACAACTGGTAGTACCGCCAGTTATGTTGTTGCCTGTAATATCAGTTTTGTTTGAATATGAGAGAATTTTCATCATTTTTTGTTATTTTACCAACATTTACAACCCGTGGTATTGGGTTGAAGGTAAGTGTTTCTTATTTCTATTGAAGCATAAGTTGATTCGTTATAGTTTCATGTATTTTCAATTAAAATTTCACTTGTTTTCATCAAGCCGTTTGGTAGCTGTAAGGTTTCAACTACCGTAATGGTGTAGTGGGGTAATTCCGCCATGTTTGTGTGCCATATGGCGGTTCTGACAGCAACCCCCATGAAATCTGTTTTTTTGGAAAATGAAGATCAGAAGCAGACAAAAGAAAAAAAAGAAGGTAAGCCTAGAAGCTAAAATCAAAAAGGAGAAGAAAGATAGACCTGATAAAAGAAAAGATGTTCAAGTAATATGTAATTAAAAAATTACATCTAAAATTAAATTCAGTAGTTAAAACTTTTCTCTATTAATTGCAGGTCCACCTAAGTTAAATAATGTGTAGGTGCAATATCTTACTTATCGTACTTTAGTAAGTAGATTAATAAAGTGTCTGGCCTTTAGTTGGCCAGGTTTGAATATCGGGTTTGTAATCATAATCAACGATAGGAGTCAACCTTAAGTTGATCCTCCCAGCCTCTATAAAATGGGAACCCTTAAATGGGAGAATACTTGATGATTGACCGTGATCTCGAACAAATCACCTAATTGAACAACCGTTGTCCTACCATGTACTGAACCCAAGACCCTTCACGGGTTGTAGTGGTATAAGATATTGGTTGTCAGGAAAAAATAAAAAAATAAAAAATATTGTATAAGATTTAACGAAAAAAAATCAATTATACGATCATGCATTTTTTTGGACCAATAGAGACAAAGAAAATCATTCGACTGATTTCTGGAATAATATAAATTATTAATCATCTCTAATAAAAATGTATGAAATATAAATTATAAGTGGTCAATTACCTCAAAATAATTTAGTAAGTAATAGTAAAAAGCTTATCCTGTGGTTCTGACATGAGAGAAACAAAAGCATGATTTCAGAGATGATCTAATTATAAATTGTTGACATAAAAACAGTGTAAATTAAACAGACAAGAAAACGAATTAAGTATTTCATTCTGAATTTCAAAAGAGAAATCATTGAAAAATTTGTAATAACAATGATTAGTCTCTACTCCATTGTTCTACATTCTAGACCATGAACTCACAAAAAAAAGTAAGAAGAATATGATAATATAGTATACAAGTAATCTTAGAATACAGTATTGGATTTATAAAACTAGAAAGGTTCCAGTTCAGAAAAGGATCTAATAAGAACGTGTGTTCTTATGTTTGCCTTGTAGTAGAATAGTATTTAAAGAGCTAATGGTAGGTAACAAAATCATCTAATATTTTCCAATAGAATATAAACAGGTGTAGGTTATTTTATCCAACCTAAATTATAAGCTGAATTAAACAATACACCTATATCCAATAAATATAGATAGTTAAATGGTTCATAGACTAGATTGAGAAGTGGCTGAAGCTTTATACAAAAGTAATTAAATTGAAGACACCTTTGACCTAAGATATATTTCATTTGCCATCAGTAAAAAAAAGTAATATTCACATAAAAGGAGTACTCCAAGTATTTTGGTAAGATCTAAATAAGAGCATCAACTTATTATAAAACAAAAAAAAGAAAATATTGTGCAACGATAAAAACATTCAATAAATTAGCCACAGTAAAAAATAACTATTTACCAATGAAGCCAAGGAACACTGAATAAAATGAAGCTTTTTCATATGATTTATGTTGTGAACACACATTTTTTAGTTTCCTTATAAAACAGTAATGATAATGCTTAATAACCTGTAGTATTTGCGTGTAAGCACCAACAATTTAATGAATTCATAATTACCTAAAGTAAAAATTATGGAGAAAAAGATTGAATTAAAACCCCAATCTGAAAAAATACAAACAAAAACAAATTTTATTTTAACACTTAAAATTTGAAATATCAGTCACTAATAATTCATCATATAAAATAAAATTTTATGATTTGTATTAGGTAGCCTTTTGGCCAGATGAATATTATGCTTCTTTTTCTATTCTTGTTTGTTATTAAATTAAAGGGACTTAGTCCCAGAATAAAATTACTTTTCTATTATATTCTATTAAAAAATATGATTAAATACTATTAAATTCAGTAAATGAGCTTCAGTTTGAAGATGAACTAATTTAGTATGTGTTAACTATTTGTTTGTAAGAGGAAGCAAAAGCTCAGTGTTATTAATAAAGATTAATCAATAACTTAAAAAAAGAAAACTTGAAAATTAAAAAAGAAAAATATACTTTTCTTGTTATATGTAAAGAATATCTGAAACCATTTACATAACTTCAGATAATTCATTCTTACCTTTTTCTATTAAAACTACAAATAGTTATCAAAAACGTATCAAAAAATTTTTTCTGATGTATAATATCTTAATTATATCATTTTACAATGATCATCATTCATGTAGCTTTTAATTTTACATGTTCAATAAATTCAAATCATTTTATAATGATTACAATATTCATAAATATTATTGAATACTATAAAGCATGGTAATTAACTTAATAACTATGAAGACATGTCTAAATTACTTACACACACTGCAGAAAAAAAAATGTACACCCTTTCACTAATAGAACTGGTAGCAACTAGATTTTCTGCAGTATCAATTTTGGCTCCAAATCACAAGTGAATGTAACAGTGTTGTACAGCAAAACATAACAAATATAATAAATGTTTTAACATATTATTTTTAAATAATCTCATATTACTATTTAATCATTCTAAAGTTTTGTTTTTGTTGATATGAATATGAAAAAATAATTATTTACTAAAAAACTAAAAATAAAAGTATGACTAACAAAAAGATTCAACTTTTGAGCAACCAAAAAAAATCTATAATAATTTAATTAATTACTCTTTCATTAATATTAAAATTTAATTAATGTTATAACACCAATAAAAGTAAGAATTAAAAGAAATATTTCTAATAAAGAAATACACAAATAAAACTTTTACATGAATAAAAAAAAAGGTTAGACTTGGTCAAATTATTTATTTAAAAACCTTTCACATTTAACAAAAAAACATTTAATTTATCATATGTATACTAGATAATAAATTGAGAATGAAACTTAAAAGGGAAATTACAACCAAAACAAAAAGAAAGATGAAGGCAAGAGTATCATTTTAAATGGTTGAATATTTTTGCATGTTATCAATAGGTTGTCCGATGTTTAATGTGAAAGGATAGGCAAGTTTAAGTACATTAGTATTTTAAAAGATGATCTTGACCGATGATCTTAAAAGATGAAGTAAAAAAAAATACTTTTACAACTATAGCCCATGAAGTGTTGAACCAGTTCTGTACATGGTAGGGACTGTACTCTTTCTAGGCCCACAGTGTGCAGGCTTTGGTCAAGATCACACCCAACCACCAGGTTTTCCAACTGGTTAAGAGTACACACTTTATAGAAGCTGGAGGAGGAGGGTCTCTAGATCTCACAAGCTTTAACAGAATAAATAATTTATCTGGCACAACCGATCTTGAACCCAAGAAAATATAATATGAGAATAAGTAAAAATAAATTGGCAGTAGAAGGTAAATTCAAATCCTGACGAGTTAGCTTCCTCCCTTCATAAAAATTTAAATGGTTGCTATAAAAGTGGGTAGTTTTTTTCTCTATCTAAAGTTCAAAATATCTTGAAAAACATACAGGTTCTTGATAATAGGATGGTAATTAAAACATTGAATTTGATTTCATCATTGAATGATATTTCAAGAAACATTGAAGGACATTTTTGGGGGGTGATTATAGGAAGATTGTCGCTTCGAGTTTAGTCACAACAAGTTTTAACTATTCATTTGTTACCCTTCTGATATTTTCCAAAAATTCAAGTAATCACGAGTTTTAGTACGGAGGGAAAAGAGAATGTAATTATAGGAAATATATATAGTTTAGTAATCATTCTATCTAGTAATGGAGGTTCAACAAACATATATCCTCTATAAGTGGTATACAATGGACAGTGGTGCAGTCAATGATAATGCAAAATAAGAATGACTTATTTTATTTTGCATTCGTTCCAGCCTAAGTTAGGCCATCTTCAGGACAGAAGAGATGCAGAACCCACCTGCAAATGTTATGAAACATATGAACAGTAAAAAAAATTATTCTTACTTTGTGTAATCATTGACTGCATCCCCTGACCATAGTACACCACTCTTAGAATTATCCAATTAAACATATTCATTCATAAATAATCTTACTTTGATGTTAGTTGAAACGTTTGTTTCTTCATAAAATTAATACCGAATCTACTAATCACCCTTAGATACATTCTCATTCCTATACTAAAGCTCATGAGCTCATAACTTGGATTTTTGGAAAATTCTAAAAAAGGAAAGGAAAAAAAGAGTTAAAACTTGTTGTAACTCAACTCGAAGCAACAAGTTGTGGAACTGCTATATTTTTTTGCAATAAATGATTTTATTTTTAAAAATAAATTTTATTCAAATTAGATTTATTTTCGCTGTGTAAATTTTGTGAAAAAGTTGATAAATTTAAATTCTTTAGAACCAGTGGATTGGTTGAAAAAAACAGTTTTTTGTCACACACTTGTCAAGAATCAGGATTCGTTTTCTACCAAATGTTTCATATTTCATAACTATCTTTTAAATATGGAATTAGGAGAAAGTTAGAATTAAAGTACCTAAGTATTTAGTTTAAATGTATAATTATTTACTCAGTCCAGTGTCAACTCCTGATCTCACCAGCCCTGAAGACGACCTGCAATGTGGATCGAAACGTCGGCAACCAAATAATAAGTTCTCCCTATATAAGAGAATTTTTTTACCTCCACCCAGACCATTTCCTTCCTCGTATAATTATTTACTATAATGCCTATCTTCGAGAAAAAAAAAATTTGCTTCCAGTCAATTATTTTATTGTTTTATAAAACAAAACGTTTCGACACTATGGTGTCATTTTCAATTATTTCTTTTTCTGCATTCCTTAACATAAGTACAAATACCTGGAAAGTCAATACTTTTAAAAATAATTTTTAAGGAGATCTCTAGTCCTCCATAGTCAAAAAATTTTAGAATATAATTTTTTGACTATGGAGGACTAGAAATCTCCTTAAAAATTATTTTTAAAAGTATTGACTTTCCAGGTATTTGTACCTATGTTAAGGAATGCAGAAAAAGAAATAATTGAAAATGACACCATAGTGTCGAAACTTTTTGTTTTATAAAACAATAAAATAATTGACTGGAAGCAGATTTTTTTTTTTCTCGAAGATGAAATTTACAATAAATCCAGTTTAAAAAAAGGAAAAAAAATTATAAGAATTACTATAATGCATAATTATATTGCAGTGTATGCACCCAGTTAATATAATGGATGTGAGAGCATCAAAAAGATTGAGATGGGCTTGTAACATTGTTAGTCTCAGTAATGAATAAATTCCTATAAACTCATTAAGTTATGAGCCTACTGATAAAGATCTGAGGAGTAGGAGGATTGGATTGTGTGAAGAATCTGGAATATGATATGAGTCTGGGCAATGATCAGCTGAGGAGAGTTTATAAACAGTGGTCAGTGGTATTAACACCAAGCCTTCATGTTTGCTAAACCTTTTGTTGTTGTTATTGAGGACTTATAATGATATACGTACATGGCTGGCTCTACATCCAGTCACCGAGACTGGGCCTCCTCCAAAAGCCTTCGCCAGTCAATTCGATCAGCTGCAGCAGTTCTCCAGTTTCGGACTCCCAGCAAAGCCCGTGTGTCCCATGTCACTGAGTCCTCCCACCTGACATTTGGCCTGCCAACCCTTCTTTGTCCATGCATCCTTCCGAACAGCATCCTCCCGGGTATTGCCGAATCATCCATACATGCAACGTGCCCGGTCCATCGAAGTAGTACTATCTTGATGAACTTGACCAAGTCTATATCCTTATAAAGGGCGGCTAGTTCAGCATTTCTCCTTCTTCTCCAAATTCCATCCTCTCTAACAGTGCCAAAAATCCTTCTCAAGATTAGTCTCTCGAAGATCAGAAGTCTACTTTCATCTTGCTTCTTAAAGGCCCACGCTTCCGATCCATGAGTTAAAACAGAGCGAACCAAGGTTTTGTAGATAGTGATCTTGGTAGAGAGGAATCTGCTTCCAAAATGCTTCACAAGGCCGAAGTAGCACCGTCTCGCCTCTGCTATCCTCCTGTTGACTCGAGAGTTGTCGTTTTCTAGAGTTGATCTCAGACCCGAGGTAGACAAAGCTGCTTACCTTTTCGAAATTATATGATCCAGCCTCAAAGCTAGTTGTTCCTAGTTCATCTCCTCCGACTCTCATATACTTGGTCTTAGCTTCATTAATGTGCAACCCAAGTTTCTTTGCTGCATCTTCTATGGACAAAAATGCTTCTCGTAATGCACATTCCGATCTGGCGGCAATATCAAAATCGTCAGCGTACCCCAGAAGCTGAACTGTACTGTTAAGAAGGGTTGCGTTGAGTTGGATTCCGGACATACGTACTACTTTCTCCGCAGCGAATTTAAAAAGAAGACAGGCAAGAGCATCCCCCTGTCTTACACCGCAGTTAGTATCAAAGTCCTCCGACAGATCACTCTCCACTCGTACTGCACACTTTGACCCCGACATCGTCATTTTCACAAGGCATATTAATTTAGTTGGGACGTTCATTTCCAACAGGGCCTGATAGAGCTCCGGTCGAGTTACGCTATCGTAGGTGGCTTTAAAATCAACAAAGAGATGGTGGGTGACTGTTCTATACTCTTTGCATTTTTCCAGCTTCAGCCTCAGTGTGAACAGTTGGTCCATTGTGGACCTCCCTCGTCTAAATCCCACTTGATATTTGCCTATCTCCCTCTCTGCATGAGGAACAAGTCTCTCGAACAGGATGTTAGAGAGAACTTTATAAGCACATGAGAGGAGCACTATGCCTCGATAATTGTCGCAGTCCAACTGGTCCCCCTTTTTGTGCAGTGGGCAGATAATTCCCTTTTCCAATCCTCAGGCATCTTCTCTTCTTCCCATATCTCCAAAATGAGGTTATGGAGTTCCTTATTGGAACTATTATATGGACTTATAATGATAATCAATGTAAATACGTATGAGTTTATTTTCTTCTTTTTTGTTTTAACTTTTATTGGACAATCTGCCAGTATTCTTTCATTAATGTATTTTGAATTGGATCTTTAAATGGATATTGATGAACAAGGGAAACAATATCCGTATCATTATTGCATCATTCTTCCACCTATCTTCTCTATTCATTGTAGTCTGACTTTTAAATTGAAAGTTATTTTAGGGATTTCCATAACTATTCAAGAGTTAGGTTGATCAACTGAGAGAATTTAGTGCTTTGCTCCATTCCTGTTTCTATGTCTGTGTTTTGCTGTCTGTGGCCTAAAACCTAGGCCATAATAATAATTAGGTGAAGAAAATTGATCGGGTGGAGGTCAAAGAATTAATTCCTTAAATAGTGAAAAACTCATAAATAAAGTGTACCACTACATGGAATGATACTGGTTTCAGTTCAGTACTGCTTCTAAGCCAATGGTTCTACAAAGAAGCGATTTGCCAAGATTACCTAAATCAAGTTTTTCCCTAATTACAAGCACTATAAAGGCTGGATGAGCCATCTCATCCGGTATCCCAATTCCACTGATTATTGTTATTATTTGTTATATGCATCATTAAATTTTCACCCATTTATCATTGTCTTTTATTTTGACTCACAACCAATATTTTATTTATTACTCACTACTTTCTCAGTGATTCCAGATCAATATGTTTGTAAATTATCAAACAATTATCTTTTAATGATTAAATATTTAAGAAAGTTCTCGGTAAATTATTCCGTTTGATTTTATACTGCTCCATTGCTTATTCAAGGTTAAGAAATAAATATAATAAAACATTACATAAGAGGATTAGGAATGTAGTGATAAAATTCACAAATTGCAAAGTATAAATAATATAAGATACAGATACAATAATAGTCTTCAATGTTTGTAGTTTTTTATAGAGGACCAATAATGGAACAAATTTAATAATTGAACTTTGAGTAAAGTATGTATGTAACATGTTGCATGGACCAAATATTACCCAACAGGTTACCAACCTATTTCACATGAAATGGGATCTGATAAGAGGAAAAGATAAGGCTTATTGATCATAATGACATAATCAATTTAAATATAAAATAATTAGAACAAAGCAAGTAAACAAAAACAATGATATGATTATATTCTGGTTTACAATTTAAGATTAAGGAATATTTTCTATCCAATGTATTAGATGTTACAACTTTAAATTTACAATTTTGTGTTAATTTTCTTGCTCACAGAAATTTAGTGACATAAAACTAATATTTAAATGCAACTTATAATATTATTAGAATGTATAAGACAAAAGTAACATACAAACAAAAAACTTTGTTAAAAAATAAGCCTTATTCTATAGCACTCATCAATTTATGTGCATAATAGTGTATAAACAAAATACATAATTATTTCATCATAGAAGAGCAAATCACAACAACAAGAGACAGAAATTAATAGTTAGAATACAAACTGAAAATTTGAAACCATGAATCTCTCCAATATTACGTATTGACGTAAGCCAGCCGAAATTTTGACAGTTTAGACCAGGAAATATGAGGAAACATAATATCTTCTGTTACCTCTAGTTAGAATGTGTTTAGATGTATTGAAGTGAGGCTCTGTATTTAACTAATGTTTCTTGTTAAATGGTAATGCATTTTTCTGTATATCATAATATTTAACATTATATTAGAAAATACTAGAAATAGTACGTTGCATTAATATTATTTCTTTATTATTATTTATTATTTCTTGTTTTTATGATACTTAAATTGGTAAACACTAACTCAGTATCAGTGATTATTAGTGTTTAAGAGACTCGAGATCATCAATGGAATATTATATTTTAACTATGCAATTATAAATACAACTTATCTAGCTAACTTTTTGAAACATCAATATATATAAAACGGCTAACAAGCTTACAATATTCCTTATTAAAATATTAAAACTTTTTTTATTTTAACTTTAGGTTTTAGTTTTCAGGACGGAGCTCCAACTGTTGTCTTGTTTAAATAACTTGCTGATCTGGGAGGTGTGAATTATTTTATATCTGTAAGATGAATCCTCAGGGTTGAAACTATGTCCTCATAGTTCTTCAGCAGGTGTACAGCTTGAGACGACTCCATGATTATTATTATGAGGAGTAGACAATTCCTTTAATAGATTTGGTATCCTGAAAAAAAAAATTACTAATCAAGTGCTAAATATTATAAATGAAATTATACATATCATTGCTAACATGTTTGATTAATTAATATGAATATATCTTATAATAGAATCCCATTGTGAATATTTATTTTATATCTGAGCCACTTTTAATTAATACCAAGGACTCTAAAATTGAGATATTTTACATTGGTACTATAAGATTGATGATTTTACATTAATATACATCTGTGGTGTAGTGGTTAGAATAACAACATCTTAAGCCCAAGGTGCTAGGTTGCAACCTGGCAGGTACCCCTATGATTTTTTAAGAAGTAATAAAATCTTTGGTTGATGTGTGTCAATGCTGTGAATGGACAATTTTTACTTAGAGATTTGCAATTTGCTGTAAATATTATTCATTGCAAATATATTTCCGTTAAATTCCATTATAATAATTCTATATCACACATCCATTACTTAAAAAAAGTGGTCTAACATTAAAATTTACTGAATACATTATAAATATAACACAAACTACAATATCTGTTTGACCCGTTGGAAATTTAATGCATTAATTATCAGCTAACTAAACAATACAATTAGATAATTTGGAAATATATGATCAGATATATTAAATTATAATTAAATACATAGTTTATACAAATAATAAATAATAATGAATATTCTTTAAGCCCCAGAAGACTCAGGAAGTGATAGAACTATCTATCCCTTAATAGGAAATTGGTCTACATTGCTAATTCTTGACCTTATGATAAACTTGGAAGACGGCGCGTGGTTACATCTCTACTTGAACCAAATGATTTAATATTGCTGTTATGAATTAATTTTACGACTGATTGAGTCCGAGAAATATTTACAGATTAGTGTCACCATCCTGGGAGAGTATCATTTAAATTTAACTTATTATTTAAGGATATTATAAAACCATTGTAAATTAATATAAAAATTAATAGTAATGCAGGTATATCAGTTGTTCTATTTTTAATTCTATTTAAAAAATAATTATCATTATAAATACAACAGCGACTCTATGAATAAAGAATATATTGATATCTTGAAGAAAATGATGCTATATATAAAATTAAATTATAATTCCTCAGATATCAGTATAGAATGAACAAGAAGCACAGATTGATCAAGCAAATATTTGACAAAGTTTAGGAAAAAGAAGACCAAGACAACATGGACTAAAGAGGTAAAGAAGGATTTGGAAAAGTTTAACATTACAGTCTAATTTACAAGGAAGTGAATTAAGAAGAAAAATCTGGAAGGGTATCAGGATGAAGAAAGACCAGATAAGGTTGAAGGAAGCAATACAAAGGATCAAAAGAAACGTGATAGTAAACTCATGGAGGTATATTGGAGACAGAGAAAACTCAAGTAGAAGGAGAATAAAGGTGTAATGTGATCCCAAGAGGTCAATAAGATAAAAATTAAACCATTATAGGAAGTGGTGATAAAATGCGATTCACTTAATTTTTGGCTTACCAATATTTATTGTTTTCCTTATTTTTTGTTTCATCAAAAATATCTCAGGAATTTAAGAATGAATAATCCTTTGTAATACGGTTTAATGACAAGGACAGAACAATATGATAAATGCGAGGATGAATTTCAGTCATAATTTCGCCTTCCTGTCAATTTGTCGTTATTTCCCCTTCAAGCTAAGAAAGGCAAAATGCCGCGAAAAATAAATAACTCTCAAAGACAGCAATAAGAGTGAAATAAATTTTAAAAATGCTTAATGGTAACAAGAAGAATATGTAACAGAAGAAATACGTGATGAATGGATTAAAAATATTGGCCATGACAATTTAAGAGAGTATTTAATAACAATATATGTATATTTAATTTATCTCCCTTCACATTATTAATACAAACTTTTCAATAGAACGATGAAAATACAAACTGACGGAGCTCTTTTCGTCATGAATATTTTTGTAAAAACCTTCTCTGTCACTGTCATTTTAAATTATTTCTAAGGATCACTCGTCTTATACTGCTGAGACGTTTTCGATGAATCTTTAGGGTAATGCAACAATTAGTTTAGACTGAAAAGAATTTTTATTAAAATTCCTATAGAATGGAAGTAAAAGAAGAATCGATTGTGATACAATAAATCGAATAGATCAAATCTTATCTTCGGCACGCAAGCGAATTATGTAATTTTTGTTTGTATTAGCACAGGGTCCATTAGCCTTGAATTTCTTGGATCCGTGAAATGTTTAGCTTTTCATGAAACAATTCATGTTTCTCAATGTGTACAATGCAACAGGTGATAAATATATACAGAAGGAAGCCGACAATTACTATCCGTAATTCCATAAAAGCTCGATAAAGTGACTTTTCAAGATCATTGTTCTTCAGGCTCTTTCTGAAGCACGCACTAGTTCTATTCTGCTGCTAAAAACATCAGCTGTTCGCTTTCTCTGTGGATTGTTATGGAATAGCATAACGGTAAAATAATATGTTAGCTCCAAAGAGCCTAAGACGATGAAGTCAAGAAACATGTAATCATGAAAATGACAAACACTTTTTATTACAATAATAATCATCACAATAGAATAGAAAACTAAATGTGGACAGGGAAAAAAACAGTATACGTCTAACCAAAAGGCTAAGTTATATTATGTGAATACCAGCTGATTTTTATTTGTCAGCTGGTATTCACAGAGGTGCGCAAAAAAGTAAATTAAAACATAAAATAAGTACTGTCGTAAATAGTGACTAAAGATAAAAAATAACAGCAAATATAGAATGGTAAAATTATTATATCGCAGAGAGTTGTGTCACAAGTTTTAACCTTTTATTTGTTTTCTTTTTAATATTTTCAAAAATACATGTTATCATGAGCTTTAGTAAGGAAGAGAAAATGTAATTATAGACAATGTGTATACTTCGGTAATCATTTCATCTTGAAATGAACCTTTCAATAAGTATGTATCATCTATACTTCGAAATATTAGTTGAAAATTTTATTTCTTGATTAAACGATTACCGAAATCTACTAATTATATTTTCTTTTCCACGATAAAGCTCATGATAACTTGAATTTTTGAAAAATATTAAAAGAAAAACGAATGAAAAGTTAAAAACTTATTGTTACTCAACTCGAAGCGACAAACTAAGGGATAATTACCAGAAATATAATGGAAGACAGCACTGTGGACAGAGATTTTTAGGAAAAGGATCTTAAGTATGGAGGGTTTCCATTAAAGAGTGAAAAATATACCTGGAACTAAGTGCTCCGAGGACAGATAGAAGCGGCACGGTGAAAGGATGAAAGGAACGGAAATGAGAACAGGATGGGGAGAACTGAAATTAACACGTGGTCCTCAGTAGACCTAAAAGAGGAAGAAGGAGAAAAGCAATTATTTACTTATGATCTATAAAAGCCAATAATTATTACTGATTTTTACTCAACTCGAAGCGACAATGTGCCGGATAATTACCAGAAATATAATGGAAGACAGCACTGTGGACAGAGATTTTTAGGAAAAGGGTCTTAAGTATGGAGGGTTTCCATGAAAGAGTGAAAAATATACCTGGAACTAAGTGGTCCGAGGACAGATAGAAGCGGCACGGTGAAAGGATGAAAGGAACGGAAGTGAGAACAGGATGGGGAGAACTGAAATTAACACGTGGTCCTCAGTAGACCTAAAAGAGGAAGAAGGAGAAAAGCAATTATTTACTTATGATCTATAAAAGCCAATAATTATTACTGATTTTTACTCAACTCGAAGCGACAATGTGCCGGATAATTACCAGAAATATAATGGAAGACAGCACTGTGGACAGAGATTTTTAGGAAAAGGGTCTTAAGTATGGAGGGTTTCCATGAAAGAGTGAAAAATATACCTGGAACTAAGTGCTCCGAGGACAGATAGAAGCGGCACGGTGAAAGGATGAAAGGAACGGAAATGAGAACAGGATGGGGAGAACTGAAATTAACACGTGGTCCTCAGTAGACCTAAAAGAGGAAGAAGGAGAAAAGCAATTATTTACTTATGATCTATAAAAGTCAATAATTATTACTGATTTTTGCTCAAATAGAAGCGACAATGTGCGGGATAATTACCAGAAATATAATGGAAGACAGCACTGTGGAAAGAGATTTTTAGGAAAAGGGTATTAAGTATGGAGGGTTTCCATGAAAGAGTGAAAAATATACCTGGAACTAAGTGGTCCGAGGACAGAAAGAAGCGGCACGGTGAAAGGATGAAAGGAACGGAAATGAGAACAGGATGGGGAGAACTGACATTAACACGTGGTCCTCAGTAGACCTAAAAGAGGAAGAAGGAGAAAAGCAATTATTTACTTATGATCTATAAAAGTCAATAATTATTACTGATTTTTGCTCAAATAGAAGCGACAATGTGCGGGATAATTACCAGAAATATAATGGAAGACAGCACTGTGGAAAGAGATTTTTAGGAAAAGGGTATTAAGTATGGAGGGTTTCCATGAAAGAGTGAAAAATATACCTGGAACTAAGTGGTCCGAGGACAGAAAGAAGCGGCACGGTGAAAGGATGAAAGGAACGGAAATGAGAACAGGATGGGGAGAACTGAAATTAACACGTGGTCCTCAGTAGACCTAAAAGAGGAAGAAGGAGAAAAGCAATTATTTACTTATGATCTATAAAAGTCAATAATTATTACTGATTTTTGCTCAAATAGAAGCGACAATGTGCGGGATAATTACCAGAAATATAATGGAAGACAGCACTGTGGAAAGAGATTTTTAGGAAAAGGGTATTAAGTATGGAGGGTTTCCATGAAAGAGTGAAAAATATACCTGGAACTAAGTGGTCCGAGGACAGAAAGAAGCGGCACGGTGAAAGGATGAAAGGAACGGAAATGAGAACAGGATGGGGAGAACTGAAATTAACACGTGGTCCTCAGTAGACCTAAAAGAGGAAGAAGGAGAAAAGCAATTATTTACTTATGATCTATAAAAGTCAATAATTATTACTGATTTTTGCTCAAATAGAAGCGACAATGTGCGGGATAATTACCAGAAATATAATGGAAGACAGCACTGTGGAAAGAGATTTTTAGGAAAAGGGTATTAAGTATGGAGGGTTTCCATGAAAGAGTGAAAAATATACCTGGAACTAAGTGGTCCGAGGACAGAAAGAAGCGGCACGGTGAAAGGATGAAAGGAACGGAAATGAGAACAGGATGGGGAGAACTGACATTAACACGTGGTCCTCAGTAGACCTAAAAGAGGAAGAAGGAGAAAAGCAATTATTTACTTATGATCTATAAAAGTCAATAATTATTACTGATTTTTGCTCAAATAGAAGCGACAATGTGCGGGATAATTACCAGAAATATAATGGAAGACAGCACTGTGGAAAGAGATTTTTAGGAAAAGGGTATTAAGTATGGAGGGTTTCCATGAAAGAGTGAAAAATATACCTGGAACTAAGTGGTCCGAGGACAGATAGAAGCGGCACGGTGAAAGGATGAAAGGAACGGAAGTGAGAACAGGATGGGGAGAACTGACATTAACACGTGGTCCTCAGTAGACCTAAAAGAGGAAGAAGGAGAAAAACAATTATTTACTTATGATCTATAAAAGTCAATAATCATTACTGATTGGGGAGTATCTGTTTGGGAATTGAAGGGTTATCATTGAGTCGTTTAATATGAAATGTCCGTTTATATATTATTATGTCTAAAATTCCAAGTGGAATTAGTGGACTTGTGTTATTTACAGACTGTAATGGGCTGTTATTAATCCTCTCATTCAAGTTATCATTATCAAACAGAGATACAACATATACTCATCTACAATTATTTCAATTCATTCCTGTATTCGAACCTTAAGAATACCAATTACAACATTTTATGATTCCAATTTCGATTTAATATTGATCCAATAAAAAAAGTGCCAAGAATTTATTGATGCTAGGAATGCTTTCATGATCTATCGTTCGGACACCCTGATTAAGTTGATTCATCTTCAAGATAAGAACTAATCAGCTACTTTAACACCATTATATCACACAAGTAAATCCCCTGAACTCCTGCCTAAAGTGCAGTTTATCAATAAACAATTGAACGCAGAAATATACATTGTTATCACTTAACAAATGATGAAACAACGTGTCTAAAACTTGTAAGCAACGAGTATGTTATGGTAAACAGGAAAAAGGTAAATATTTATCTCAACAGCTCATTTACGGTCATTCATTACATTTAGCGAATTTATTATTGTTAATCTAAACAATTATTTGAACTCTGAACTTTTTAGTTTCATAATTATGTTGAAACTAATAATAATCTATATCTTGATCGACCTTATCAACTACTAAACATATTGATAATAAACTGCCTAAGGGGGTGAATGCGTCACTTAAAGCCTCTTCACTTCAACTCCACTCTCACCTTCGCGCGGTAGACCCTGTTAAGCTGAGTAACCAAGGCTGAGGTTGTGGTACCCAATCCCTTCGGAGGTCTTGGTCAGTGAACTAACGAGAGATGGAGGTCCTGGTCTAACCAGGATGGTGTAAGTTGGCAGCAGGACTTGCACCTAAGGAGTGGTGGCAGATGAACTTAATATATAGTCAATGGCAGCCTCCTGAGGCATAGTTAGATTGTCTACTGCGAAAGGGAAGGAAGATCTCTTTAGCCGTAGTGAAGACAACTTCCTAGGGGAGGGCACCCCAAAATCAAAGTCACCGTCCCTCCTGGAATGGGAGTTTAGCGTGGGGCCAACTCCCCCACCTTGCAAAAAGCTTCCGGTTCTGAAACTCACAATAAATGAAAAGCTGGACAGAAAAAAAGGTATTGATCATGGCGCGAAAAGGACAAAGCACAACGATATGACCATGGCTACATGGAATGTTAGAACTATGTTACAGCCAGGTAAGATGCAGGAGATTGCAAATGAGATTTTAAAATATCAAATCGATATAACTGCACTCCAAGAAATAAGATGGTCTGGGAAAGGACGTATTGATAAAAAAGATTATACGCTTATTTACAGTGGTGCAGATAACAGAAGAGGGCTCTATGGTACCGGATTTCTAATCAATAAAACAGTCAGAAATTCACTGCTGGGCTTTGAAACCATTACTGATAGAATTTGCAGAATCAGAATCAAAGGGAAATTCAGAAATGTATCCTTGATCTCGGCTCACGCACCTATGGACGATAAAAGTGATGAAGAAAAGGACATCTTTTATGATAAGTTAAGCGAAATCTGTGAGGGCCTTCCAAGCCATGATGCGGTCGTCGTTCTCGGTGACCTCAATGCACAAATCGGTAAGGAGGATTATTTGAGCAATGTTGCTGGTAAGTACTCACTGCACAACGAAACCAACGACAACGGTCAGCGATTGGCTCAGTTTGCCTCTGCAAATAATCTAAAAATTAAAAGCACGAGTTTTCAACACAAACGTATTCATCTGGGAACTTGGAAGATGCCAGGGGGTGGAATTAATCAAATTGACCATGTGTTAATATCTTCCAGACATGCCTCAAGTATCATTGATGTTCGTGCCTGCAGAGGACCAAATTGTGACTCGGATCATTATCTTCTAAAGGCCCTTTTCAGACAAAGGTTGGCTAATAGCCGAAAAGGTAATAGAGTACAGAGGAAGCGATGGAACACCGAGAGACTAAAAGTCGAAGAACAACGGATCCTATTTGAAGACACTCTTAAGGATAAGCTGCAGAACTGCGAAGAGAATAGTGACACTGAAGAGGAGTGGAAAAATTTAAAGAGTATAATGGAGGAGACAGCAGATTTGGTCCTGGGGGAAAATGGGCACCAAAGGAATAGTGAATGGTTTGATGAAGAGTGTGCCCAAGCCATCGAACCAAAGAACGCTGACAGGCATGCAATGTTACAAAGGGACACAAGAGGGAATAGAGAAAAGTACCGCACTAGCAGAAAGAAAGCCACAAATTTGTGTAGAAATAAAAAGAGAGCGTGGTATAGAAGGAAGATAGAGCTTATGGAAGGGCTAAACGAGAGGAATGAAAGCAGAAGATTTTATCATTCCGTCAAGAAGCTAAAAACAGGATTCCAACCTGAAGTAAACATCTGTCGCAGTAAGGAGGGTCTGCTCCTTGGAGAAGAGAATCAGATCTTGGATAGGTGGGCGGAGCATTTTGAGGAGGTACTCGGAACTGGCCAAAAGAACACTAAGATGAGGGTCAGTACAGTTACTGATTTGGACACCAGGGTTTTCCCGGATGCAGAGCCTCCTTCATACGAAGATTTTATGGATGCCGTAGACCACTTAAAGTCTAACAGGGCTCCTGGAGAGGATAATTTGCCAGCGGAACTATTTAAATATGGAGGCGAATACATACGTCAAAGAGTCTACAATCTTATATTTGAAATATGGAATGATGAATCTATGCCTGAGGAATGGTGTTCGGGATTGATTCTGCCGCTATTTAAGAAAGGGGACAAGATGATATGTCAAAACTATAGAGGCATAACCCTGTTAAATGTTATCTACAAAATCCTGGCAAATATTTTAACTACAAGACTTAAAAATTATTCGGAACAGATCCTCACGGATTACCAATGCGGTTTCAGGCCTAACAGGGGTACTACTGATCAAATCTTTGTCTTGTGTCAATTACTCGAAAAAAGTTATGAGCTTAATACGGATGTCCACATGCTATTTATTGATTTTAAGCAAGCTTTTGATCGTGTGGACAGGGATCAACTGTTTAATGCTCTAAAAGAATTCAAAGTTCCGTTTAAATTAATAAATTTGATAAAAATGACAATGTCCCGGACACAGGCTAGTGTAATCATTGGTAATAGAGTTAGCAGGAAAATCCATTTTACTTCTGGTGTAAGGCAGGGAGACTCTCTCTCTGCCGTTCTGTTTAATCTTGTGCTACATAAGGCTCTGCAAAACATTGTGTCAGATGGAAGTCTAGCATCTCGCTTATGTCAAATACTTGGGTACGCAGATGACATTGTGGTTCTGGCGAGAAGTGAGAAGGCATTAAAGGAAATTCTGGCAAAGATTGTGCAGGAAAGTAGAATATTGGGTCTTGAGATTAACCAATCTAAAACCAAATACATGGTAGCATCAGGCTCTGAGGCAAGAAGAAGAAAGCAGGATCTTATGTGTGATGGCTATACATTCGAAACTGTTGATAGATTCACGTACCTTGGCACTGAAATAAACAACATGGTTAGGGTGAGTGATGAGATTAGGAGAAGAATAATGTGTGGCAACAAAGCGTATTACGGCCTCTCTAGATTGATTAAATCTTCCCTACTATCAAAACGCACAAAACTCAAATTATATAAAACCCTTATCAGGCCCGTTGTGTGCTATGGTGCGGAGACGTGGACGCTTAAAGTAGCCGACCAGCAAGCTCTTAGAGTATTCGAAAGCAAAATCCTAAGACGTATTTTCGGTCCAATAAATGAACAGGGCACATGGCGTATTAGGAGTAACCAAGAGTTGGATGACCTGATAAAGCATGAAGATATTTTAAGGTTTATTAAATCCAGAAGAATTAGTTGGCTGGGTCATATTGAGCGAATGCCGGATGAAAGAATGCCCAAAAAAGTTCTGCGTGAAGCGTTTCCAGGAAAAAGAAAGAGGGGACGACCACGTAAATGCTGTATTAAGGACGTGGAGGAGGACCTGCGTAAAATTTGAGTGACCAACTGGACGAGACGGGCCATGGACAGAGAGGAATGGCGAATCATTGTTGGAGAGGCCAAAGTTCATGCTGGACTGTAGAGCCGAAGAAGAAGAAGAAGAACTTAGACTCTAACAGGGCAACTTCCTCTTAGACTAATCCAAAAATTAATTTTTGAGAATTATTATGAAGCCAAAAAAGCATTTTCAGACTTCATCACAAAGCCCTGAATTTTTCAGTTATAGGAGTGAAAATTTGATAACACGTTGGGACAAATGTTTAAAAAATGAGGATAAATATTTTGAATAAAAATGTTTTACTAAATATTCTTTCCTTTAAAAACGGGCATTTCAAATGAGACGACCCTTTACATTTGAAATATCACAGTACTGTAATTTCTAGGCATTATTCACTGAAATGCATTAAGAACTCATTCAAGTTATCATTATCAAACAGAGATACAACATATACTCATCTACAATTATTTCAATTCATTCCTGTATTCGAACCTTAAGAATACCAATTACAACATTTTATGATTCCAATTTCGATTTAATATTGATCCAATAAAAAAAGTGCCAAGAATTTATTGATGCTAGGAATGCTTTCATGATCTATCGTTCGGACACCCTGATTAAGTTGATTCATCTTCAAGATAAGAACTAATCAGCTACTTTAACACCATTATATCACACAAGTAAATCCCCTGAACTCCTGCCTAAAGTGCAGTTTATCAATAAACAATTGAACGCAGAAATATACATTGTTATCACTTAACAAATGATGAAACAACGTGTCTAAAACTTGTAAGCAACGAGTATGTTTTGGTAAACAGGAAAAAGGTAAATATTTATCTTAACAGCTTATTTACGGTCATTCATTACATTTCGCGAATTTATTATTGTTAATCTAAACAATTATTTGAACTCTGAACTTTTTAGTTTCATAATTATGTTGAAACTAATAATAATCTATATCTTGATCGACCTAATCAAATACTAAATATATTGATAGTAAACTGCCAACAAGGTCTCTCATAATTAATACTATTTTATTTAGAAATATTATTTATGTATATATTTAACATTTATTTAGTAAAATTTGAATAAAGCTGTTGTATTTATCCTCATCAATATTAATATTCAGGAATTCCTTGTTTTTAATAAAGTGTTCTCGTAGCATGAAGTACATTAGAATTTGTTTTAAGATCGTATTCACCTCATTGTATTATTAGTCGTATTTCAAATAGTAAATAGGTATACGTTTCAAATTATAACAATTAATAAAAAAACAAAACGAAATAAATTATAATAATAATTTCCCCTTGTATAAATCGCAAATTGCGGGAACACGGGGATATGGGATTAGTGAAGAGAATGGATTTGTCTGACCGAGGTACGAACCAGGATAGCTCAGGTGGTAGAGCACCATGGCGGAAACATGGGAGGCCCGGGTTCGAATCCCGACCCTAGACATATCTTCTCTCTTCAAAATAAAAATAAGTAAATACGGTTATTATACTTAATTAAAATTGTATTATATTATACATTTATATTATTTCTATCTATCTCCTTTTATAATATAGAATATACAATATTCTAAAAGGAGGTATTAATAATATATTAGTATAATATGAATAATTATTACCAAAAAGTGAATGAACTTTTTTGTAACCGTTAATAAGGTGTAGTGATAAAACAGAGTAGTGATAAAAAGACAAATCCTTTGTATTGCAATATTAATAATACAATTAAGCTAAGCGACATGACATAAGTTGATATTAGCATCATTTTCCTGCAATCTTCACAATTAATGAAAATATATATTTTAATATTTTTTAAAAATATTTATAGCAAATAAATTACTGCTCTATGTTTCTTAGAATGAATTTCTTAGAATGAAAAAGCCAGCGAGTATAAAGTGGCAACTTAAATTGAGGAAAACCTGGCAGTTGAGAGTTATTTCAATAAATCACGAACATGTGAATAAATCACTGTTCGACATAACTATTAACTTAGAAACAGTAAAATATTCCGTGCCCCAGGTTCCGGGTTTACAGTCCAGCTGTTGGCCCAATGATTTTTAAAGGCAATAAAAAATCCTTTGTTATGCCGTCCTTTGGAAGGGACAAAAAATGTGGGTGCCGAGCACAGAACATAGAACCAACTAGTTAGTTCTATGTTCTGTGGTGCCGAACCTGTGAGGTCTCAGGTACTCGTTTAAGATTCCTATCCTAATTATACCTGGGTAGGCAACATAATGGACTCCCACTGTAGGTTCGTCCGATAAGCCAGAACACCATGAAGGTTAGTTAAATGAACAAACAAACTAACACAACAGAACTTAACCCTACTCGCTTTATGGCTTATAATGGCACAGATTTAATTATTTGTTTTTATTAATAAATATTAGAACAGGGTCAGACAAAATGATCTCCCCTATATGGAGAGGCCACTGTGTGAGGTATGGTTATGGTGGTGGTATCGGCAGGCAGCGCTACATGTCCCATTTGAATTGCGGTTTGAACAGAATCTGCCGTTCCTGATAAAAAAAAACTATCAAAGTTTGGTTATCAAGCTTTAGAGCATCGGGCTCTGCATTGAAAAAAAAGTCTAATGGACGACCTCGGACCGTAACAACACCGGAAATGTGGCGCGAGTAAGAGCGTCCGTCCAGCAATCTCCAAAGCGTTCAGCAATTAAACATGCAGCTGTCTTGGCAATGTCTGATCGAAGTGTAAGAAGAATCCTGCACAGAGATCTCCACATGCATCCATACAAAATAATGGTTACCCAAGAGTTTGTTGGGGACGATGAAGAGAGGAAAGTCTGGTTTTAGCAAGACGGAGCCACACACTTCTCGGCGTACTCTAGAAATTTTAAGAGTGTTGTTTCCTGGTCGTCTTCTCTGTTTGAAAGGAAACATTGCCTGGCCCCGAGGTCACCCGATTTATCACCCTGTGATTTTTTTATTTGGGGACACTTAAAGGCTCAAGTGTACAAACATCGCCCCACGACCATGGAAAACTTAACTTAAGGAAGCAATTGCCCAGGAAAAAGGCTGCCATTCCTAGAACTAGAACTGACTCGAAGAGTTATGGAAAACTTCCGTGAAAGGCTAAGGTGTCCAAAATTGGGGGCACCACTTACCAGACATAATTTTTAAAACCCATTAAGGTAAAATGGCATAATATTTGTTATTCACAAATATAAGTATTTTTTCTTTATCTCTATTTATTTGCCTATCATTTCTTTTTAAAATAGGGGAGGTCATTTTGCCGGACCCTGTATATTGAAAATCCTGTTAATATTCGTTATTGAATTACATTTATCTTACAGATAAGTATTGACACGTTAATGGTTTTCAAATGCATTCTCATATCTCCCCTATACAGTGAAAAATCTATTATTTTTGCATTAATACTTATTTTTCACTGATATATTGCAAAAACAGAGTAGAGGAGTTTTTAAGTTTGTACTCGCTGAATAATTTTATAAATAAAACATGCTTATAAATAATCATTGCTAAAAAGCCAATAATCGTCCGATCTTAATATTTTAGCTAAAAATAAATTATATTGTATATTTAATAAATAATTTATAAACATTAGTTCACAGGAGTGTTTCTTTTTAAAATCATGAATAAGAAGTAAATTGTATATTTCTTATTTCAATTCAATAATATTGTTCAGGCGGAAATTGACAATGGTAACCAAAATATTCATTATAATATTCTTCATTAGAATTCTGTTAATATGGAGGAAAAAATGGTGTCAAAACAACACACTATAAGTTTAAAAAATCTTGAAAATACATTTTGCAGACATTGTATGTCTTATACATGGAATAATAGTTAGTCCCACATTTTATTAGCTTGACTAGTATATCGTCGATACAAATGCCAAGTAACAATGTGAAAAAAAAAATTTCGATTTTCGATCTTTAGCAAATACTTTATAATTGATAATTGATAAATAGAATTTGAATTTGAGAACAGCTTACAGTGCCTAGCTAAAAATAACATTTTTTATATCCTTCTTCAAGGCAAATGCCTAAAAATCTGTTTGTTTTTGGATAAGGCTGGATAAAGACAAAAATATAGAGCGCACTAACATTTTTCTGATATTGTTTTAAAATAATCTGAGAAAATTTAAAATAACTTTTTAAATCAATAATATTTATTCATTATCATTGCGACAAAATCGCCTGGTCTAGTGAATTGTTCGATTTGATAACAGTGCAACGACGATCAATCTTAACCACAGAGACAGTGTTTTTCACAACTCCCAGAATAACTATTACAGGATCAGAGGAGGTCCCGGATGTTCGAAGAAGATATTATACACAATGTACTATCATAATGTAAACTTAGGTTAACATAAATAGGTTTGTGGGTGATAAATTATGATAAGTTATAAATTGAGACCACATTTTCATATGATAGCGAAGTTTTTTTTTGTACATTATTTTAAAAAATGTTCAAGCCCATCCACGATCAATGGATTCAATAATGCATAAATTTGCACATTCCATTCTGTCCAAATAATCATGACTTCGGTTTTTAGCAACAACAAATTAAACGTTTGGACCAAATTTCCCATATTATTGTAGAGATAAACTACTTAAATTCACAAATTAGTATACATATAAATATTTATTAATTTTTACTCAATTGTTTATTGCCTAATTGCCTCTACATTACTAAATGTAAAGGCAAATTTTATTAAATATTTAGACTAATAAGCATAATTTATCAGCGAATAAGACAGTTATTTATCTCACAATACACATATTTTAAATCAGAGACTGTATATTATAACACAATGCTAAATAAGCTTTCCATATATTAATATACTGAACAAATAAGAATATGTTTGCATATTAAAGTTATAAACACAATCCGTATTGATACTGTATAATTTTTCATTATACAGTTCGGAATTTTCATTAAATTTTCCTTAGAGCAACAGTTAAAATTTTTATACAACAGGCATGATCTATTCATTCCAAATCGCTGGATATTTAATAAAAGCCTGCAACCAATTCGTTTGAAAAAAAATCCTACACTCAATTCAGATTAATGAAGATACGAATAAAAATCTTAAATAGTTTTTACATCAGCAGGACTACCAAGTTTGAAGACTACCAGTATTGTATAAGTGTATAAAATAAAATATTGTTAAAAATTACATAATGCGTTACAGATTAAAAATCTAGTTCTAAGGCATAACGGATGCAGATACGGCAAACGTTTACAGACCAATTCGACCATTGATAAATAATACTTTTTGGTCATAACAGACCAACGTTTTGGAGGGTTAGCTAGAAGGAATTTTATTTGTTTTCAATTTTCCTATTGTCTCATCTATTTGGTTAGAATTTAGAATGAATGGGGCAATCTGACTCACTGTTCGTGAACGAGTGATTAAGCCATGCTTTAAGGTATTTATATTCTAAATAAGCTAAAATACTCTCTAAACACAAATTTGATACTCAAAAAGTATTTATTGCTAAGATTAATAATCAAGAATAGCCATGGAGAATATAATACTTATTATTAAATATAATAAGTCAATATATTTGATTTCTTTATTGTTGGTTGTATTTCCACCTTCAGATTTGACAATCTTCCTGATCTAATTCATAATATTAGACTGTTCATTAAAATAAGATCTAATGTTTTTTAATTCATTAAAAAGTAATGTTTCCTCTGAAAGTTTTTGGAGTTATAAATTAAAAGAAATTAAAAACATATGAAGGAGACATGTTGGTATTTAAGAAGCTACATGAAGGCAGACGTAGAGTTATTAGCTTTTCTTCAAGGACAAAATTAAGTGAAATAGGAAAACCATTTCTATAAAAAAAATCACATTTTTCTGCACGGGCTCCTTGACTAGTTAAGTTTTGCTAACATTAGTCCGATAAAGGTTTGCTTTTAGGCAATTATATTACCTTTCAAACAAGGCTACAACTGGAAAATATATAGTTATCCAGTTAGTTACTTAAAAGTAAAAAAAAAGTGAATCGGTTTTTGTACCGAAATACTCTCTTATGTATGAAAAACGGGTACAATACAGATCCAATCTGATAATTTATTTACATATACCTACACGCATACTTACATAAGTAAGTGTTTGCAGGAAATTTAACTACCATACTAATTGATATAGCAAATAAAGTTTTTCGCAAAAAAAATATCATTTTCCTCGTCATTAATTTTTTTTTATCTAAGTTGCACTCAGGACTATTTGAAGAGTTTTTAATCTAATTTTAAAAAAAAAATCTTAACGAATTAAATTCTACATCTTCAGTTAATTTTGCCTTATATTCTCCACACCAGAAACAGTTCAGCAACTTTAATAAAATTAAAAAATTGTATTTATATGAGATATATATTTTTTTATGCGACTATTTTCTAAAAACGAATATATTAACTAGGAAAAAATCCATTTTTGTTTGTTTTTTATATACTACCTCTAAAACTATATTATTGCTTAAAATTTTATGAGCTTTTCATCTATTACTTAAGACAATAATTCTTTAAAAAAATAAATTGTTCCATACTGATTAATATTGTGTCTTAGCTATTATCTCAGTGCAAAAATTGTTTTTCTGGGAAAAAAATATTGTTTTCCTCATAACATTTTTTCTTTATTATCTAAGATATTCTTAGGATTACTTATTCATAGGAGATTTTGTTTTTAATCAAAAGATAATGAATTAAATATAAAAAATAAAGATATGGTGAAGAATTAACATTCTAAGTCATACATTTTTCCATATAAAATGTTGCAAATCAGCATTACAATAAAAAAAATTTATATTATCTCTGAGATGCTCCAAAAATATATTTCTTTGTTGCTGTTGTTTTGTTTTTTTGTAATAAAATTATAGAAATTATGACTTTTATCACTTTTAGTTTATCACTATTAGCATGAAGCTATTAATTTTTTTATCATTATTAATAATTTAAATAAACAATTTTAATATGTATTATTGTCCCATCCCCCACTCTTGGGAAATGTTATCAATAGCTGGGAGTCGGAAGGTGACGTAGGCGCTACACGTTAAAGAAGGACCGGCCCCTACCAGCTTCAGTCCAGTCGTAGCTCTCTCCCGGTGAAGTGTACCCTCGGCTCTACCTCTCATTAAAGTATACCTGTACCTCCACAGCATTATTGGGAAGATGATGAACACCAGGTAAGTCTTCTATGGAACCATTAATAATACCTATAAAATTATTATCAATATTTATTCTAATGTGTTCTTTTTATGTATTTTTTTTAATATAAGGAATCTTACCGGGAAAACCCTGAAAATTGTCAAAGAAGGAGTGAATGGGGCTATATTTCATCCTCATTCCAAGAGACAAGGAAGCGTTTTTAAGGCGGGAGGACAAGGTAAATACATATATTTTATTGTAATAATGTTTTATTTTCCTATACACTACAGAAGTAATAAGGAATAAAGTACTGTGGGGTCTGTAGACCCATCCGGAGCTTATCCAGTCTCTATAATTTCGATAGCCTTAACTGGAGGAAAAACTGGCGGTTGAGTGTGATCTCGGATAAATTACATAAATGCACAACGGTTGTCCCAGAAACAGAACAGTCTCAACCATGTACTGAGCTCAAGGCACTGACAGTTGAGTATAATCTCGTCTGCATTAATTTTGACTTGTTTAGCTTAGAAACAGTATGGTCCCTACCACGTAATCTTCATGGGTTGCAATATCAATTTGTTTAAAAAAAAAATATTTCCTAAGAAAATATTAATTGCAATTTAGATATATCAATTTTTTTTATTTTTTTTCTAAAGGAGCTGGAAACACAGACCATAGTCATTTCAATATATAGCCTGGTACTCATTAAATACTAAGGACAAACATAAGCAATTAAATACTAATTATATTATAAAATAAAGTATTAACGGAAATAGAAACCTTATTGATTCCAATCTTTATACTGATGCTCATTCATTTTATGTAAGATAATCATATACAATATCGATTAAATAGGAAATGTATTAGGCAACAAAGTATTTAAAGTAGACAAAAATAGTATTAGTAAAGTAAATAAATAATAATGAAATAAATAAAGTTATCAATCTAAATAAAAATAAGAGTAACTCGCATTATTTTTTTTAATTCCTAAACAAATTAATCCGATCATGTTCCTTAATTTATACATTTTTTATAAATTATTTTAATCATTTAATTATTTATGTTCACTGTTATGAATAAGAAAAAAATAATTCAAATTTGACTACACACATTATTGCGGCAGTAATTACTATTATTATTTTTTTCTTCTAATAATATACTTTTCAACTTTATAAAATAATTTGTTTAAAAATTTTCAATAGACACCATTATTTTTCATAATTTTTTAATTTATTTTACTATATAGCATTGTATAATACTTAGCATAATAATTAGACTAATACAGAATGAAAGTTAGACCCTTATATCGTGTTTCCATTCAACTCGACAATCAGACCGAAAATTACGTGTCCATGAACTATGAGAGAATACTCTTTCGAAACCCGGGCAAGCAAACACCTATTAAAAAATATTTCTTGCCTTGCTAGCATTTATATTTGGCAGTAACTCATTTAATTAGTCATAACATTAATTTTATTGATGCTATCACTAATTATTAATAGTGATAAACGCTCATATCATCATAAAAAATATAATTGAAGACAATTTTTTTATAACGCGATCCAAATTGTTAACGATCGACATTTTAAAAATAGTTCAAGGCTAAAAAAGAAGAACTTTTAAATTAAAGACGAATTATTCAATAGTTCATAAATATTCTATATCGAAAAGAAAAAAACCTTGATCAAAATATAAAATTTAATAACTAATTTATTAATTAATACTTTAACAGTATCACCTCATAAAGTCACGTTTCATAATACAACGATTAGTATCAGCTCCGGAGGTTGTCGCTTCGAGGTAAGTCACAATAAGTCTTAACTTTTCATTCGTTTCATTTTGAATATTTTCGAAAAATAAAATAATCCTGGGTTATAGTTAGAAAAAACAAGTGTAATTACAGGAAATGTGTATAGCTAATCATTTCATTAAGAGATGAACGTTTCGATAATTCATTTCGATATATATATATATATATATATATATATATATATATATATATATATATATATATATGATGTTACAACCTAAACAGTATGTATAAGTCGGTTCTTTACTCTATATAGTGTCAATAATAACATTTTTATTTTCTAAAATATTAAAATTGAAATTAATGAAAAGTTAAAACTTGTTACTTAACTAGAAGCGACATCCTACAGTACTAATACCCACCGACAAATCATTAATAAATCGATTAAAATGAAATTATGTTCAATAATAAATATACTAATAATTTTGAACACTCAGGAAGGAATTTAGTGACATAGAAGGAATGTTTCTGCCTGCATCGATTTAGATCCGAGACAATAGAATAAGGTATACATTAATGATTCATGTATTCTATATTATAGAATGTCTGTGTCTTAATCGAGATCTAAATACCGAAGTGAAACCTCTATAGGTTACCAGCTCATTCTATACTAATGAACCTATCCCATTTGAATAAAACAATTATTATTAATATTAATAATAATACTTAATATAATAAACATATAGGCCAGGCCCGGGAAAGAATGACACGAATGTAGAAAATAAAAAGAAATAAACAAATAATCGTCGAAATTTTATGTAAAAATATCACTTAATATATAAAAATTGCGCTTATTATTATTACAAAAATAATTATTAATTACAATTTTTATAAGAAATATGTATTTCGTAAATAAAATAAGGACGTGAGAGAAATTGAGAGCCCAAGGCATACCAAGACCTTGCCACACCAAAGATCAGAACCCAACCCTACCTTACAAAACATTACAAATCGGTTTTTTAAATTTATTTACAAATTATTACAATTAAAATATCAGTTTAAATTGTATTATAATTAATAATAAAAATAGGAGTCTTCAAATAAACATTATTGACTTTATTGTTATAAGTGGTTAGGGCATCATTTAAAAATAAAAGGAGGAAAACTCATTTCTTTTTTTATATATCTATATAATTTGCAGAAATCACGTCAAAACCAATTGGATGATACACAGCACTTGTAGATATGATATCATACCCAGGTTCCGCCTTAATTACGATAATGATTTAAATTCGTTATATAAAAAACATGAGTCATTCATAATTACTGTTATTATTGCGTTTTTCAATTGTTTTAAACCTAAATTAATAAAGATAGAAATGGTCCAACTAAATACCTGCTGTTAAGTTCCTTCAGGCTGAACCTTACACAGTTTATTATTTACTAGCTTTTCCGGCGGCTTCGCTCACGTGGAATTTGGTATGCAACATGAAGTTTCGTGACAGATCATTTTATAAATAAATTTAATATTTTTTTTAACTATAAGTTACTCGTACATCCAAAATGTCAGTTCCCTAACTTCAAAACTGACGGTTCCATACAATCTTTGAACCCTTATTATATTAAGGGGGAAACCCTTGGGGTGGAATTATCCAAATTTCTTTCTTAAATTATACAAAGAACCTATCTACAAATTTCAAAATGCTAAGTTCCTGATTTGCCTTTAATTATATACTATAATGGATTCTCCACAGAACACAAAAAACTATCTGGCACGAGCCCCCGTGCCCCCCCCCCTAAATCTTTCGCATATATAATATTATTAGGAAAGGTAAATTAGATTTTCCTTTAATTATGCACTATTATGGATTCTCCACAGTACCTAAAAAACTGTGTGGGGGCTTATTTTGGGGAGCACGTGCCCCCTACCCTCCCTAAATATGCCCTTTCTGTAGCCTATGTGATGTTATGATGTATCATATTACCTATATTACTGTTAAGTTTCATCCAAATCCGCTCAGTAGTTTTTGAGTGAAAGAGAGACAAACATACAAACTTCCGCATTTATAATACTTATTTGCACATTTTCGCCACCCACAACCACCCACCGCGACCAAACTCCCTTACTACCACCTGGAGACCGAGGGGTATTTACCACACCAAAGGGAATTTCATTGGGATTGGTGGTGATAGAAGTAAACTGTGTATTTACGTACTGACAAAGCATTTTATAATATATATTACATTAGTGGACAAGAGTTCCTAGAGCTGATTTATTTGTATGTTTTTTACATCATCGTTTCAAATTTTGGCGTTTCTGGTAAGTACAAAAAATTAGAACATATTTTCTTACAACGCCTATTTGTCGTACATTTCAATCTCACAATATAGTGAATTATTAATAAATAAATTTAGATAAAGCCATGATGTTAATAATGATGACAAGGAAGAGGTGTTAAAAAGTTCTGTGTAATCTTTTGTTTACTAAACAATGAACGAAGAATAAAATAATGAAATATTGATATTGAGATGGCGTGGATAAGAACTCGAATATTTAAGATGAAAATAATATAACTTGGCAAATAAATCAGTAAAAGGTATTCTTTATTAATAAATATATAACTCCTGAGCACTTCTTTCCAAATTAAAAGTAAAAGATAAAATAATTCGATTTATAAAAGTGAAATAAATAAATTGACAGGTCCAAAACACGGCAAACAATGTGAGCCTACAATAGTTATTAAAATATATTAAAACAGATAAATGATGGAATTAAATAAAATAAAATAAATAATATAATATGATATAACCTTTTGAAATGAAACCAAGATAAACAATAATAAAAAAACTAAACACTTTTACGGTTCTGGGTAACAAAGAAAATATTTTTCGTAATAATATTCAGACAATCACAGAATAATCCTTTGCTTAAATGAAACACATCCTTTGAACTGTAAGAGGTATCGTGAAAAAAGAAGTATTTGTACATATAATTTACAAATAATAAAAATTATTTTCTCGATTACAATAATTCGATTCGAAACAGATAATTTTATTTTTGTTTTTTTTTTTATCAGTACTTTAATTTTTAATTAAAAATGAGCGAAATGATACGTTACATCCATATTTATTACGCCTGCTTTATGAAATAGATATGTAAAAATCTATAAGAATATAAGAATTTAATGAATATGTTACTTTACTATATACCATTACGTTGTGAAATAATTCAACGTACCGCCTACTTAGCATAACGAACGTCATCTGAAATAACTTCGACTCCTCAAATACCTAATTGGTAGTTTTGTTTTTCATTTCTCACATAGTTACAGAAAATAAATGGAGATTGTTATATTTTTCTTTTGTTGCATAAAGAGTATTTACAATTAGTTTTCTAATCTCTCAGCAAAACTAATCAGTAAGTATAAAGTACAAGAAAGAAAAAAAATTTAAACCGGTACGGAATGATTCACCGTACATAATGGTGTTGTTGTTTTTGTCAACTATTTTAATTGAAACATATATTACGATGCATTACATTTAAGTTGTCATCCTTCTGACTTCTTCAAATATAAACAAATATTTTCATTTAATAATAGCAAGAAGTTATTTATAGCATGTCTTACATCTTTGAAAACAACTGTCAGCCATACTAGTGCTCCTTTGTAATGTTGCAAAATAATTTTCAAGAATAATTTAATAACGTTGCAATTCTATGTTTTCACAGCAAATTAAGAAATTAAAAAAAATAAATTGATAGGATAAAAACACTGCAAAATATAAATAATTATGGAGTTTGAAAACTAGGCTTGACGCAATATAATTTTAAATTCCTTATCGAAAATTCGGATTCACGAATATGTAGTTTCCAAACAATTGAGCAACGTGAGCATGTTACAACCAAATATCACAAAAAATAAATGATAATAATAAAAACAAATCGCTACACTGGCTTCACTTTTTTCTATACATTCTTAGGTTAATGAGGCCGTGATAAAAGTAGACATATATATATATATATATATATATATATATATATATATATATATATATATATATATATATATATTGAGAAAGTAGAAATATATACTAACTAAAATAAACTAGAAGGTAGAAATATATATTGAAGAAATAAATAGCTGCGGTAAACGAAAAACATTTTAAAAAATAGCTCTTAAGTAGGCAGAACTTTTTATTAGAGAGCCAACGTTTCGACCAACATTGCAGGCCTGCTTCAAGGGAAAGAAGCATATTAAAATATCTTTATGAAAAAATAAAAATAAAAGTGAAGGAGTATGAACATCGATTTTTTTTTATATATTGGTTTTAGGTTACAATTCCGCAAGTTGTTCCTTCCAAGTCAAAACAAGTTTTAACTATTCCTTTGTTTCCTGTTTAATACTCTCGAAAATAAAAATAATTTTATTACTCACTTTATACAGTAACTATTATTGAGTGTTTATAGATGAAGGAACGGACTTAAACGTAGTGATTAGGTCTCTATTATTCTCATCTATTATTGTGTATTTTTATTTTCGATAATTTAAAAAATGAAACGAAAAAGTTAAAATTTGTTGAAAATCTTTGTCGAACTCGAAGCGATAACTGGCGAAACTGATACAAAAGTTACTTTTTAAAAATACCTAAACAACTGTATTTTCTGAAGAATCTTTTATTACTTTGGATTGGAAGAAAACAAGTTAAGGAACACTGAACCTTACACGATCTCTCCCAAAAGTATGTGCGGGACCTTTCACCAGGTTGGAAAGCATGAAGACCACATCCCTCTGTTGCTTTCCAACCAGGAATGCCATTGATGCAATAGAACTAGTCAATTACTAAACACATCTTCAGCTGGTTCCATTCCTGGCACTCTTAGTGACAGGATTTCCTATGACGTGGAGTCAAGATTCCGCTATACAGAAGCTAGGTTACCGGCATGTGGTGTTCCAACCAAATCTAGTTTGGACCAGTCGGGTGCATTGTCATTAGGATAATGACTCAAACCTCATCCTCTTCTGACAATTGTCGTCTGGGAACAGTCCTTCGACTAGACTGAACTAGTTCAAGCTCGCAGTTGCATAGCTGCAGATAGTTATTGTTTAAATTTAATAACTTTATTTGCATCATCAGTTCATCTAAATTATAAACAAGGATTTGTTGTGTAAATAGTTCAAAAGTATATATTTTAAAATATTAAAACCTAATCTTAGAATTTCTACTTAATTATAAACAAGGATTGATCTTGTAAACTGTACAGAATTATCCATGGTCTGGGGTTCAATACATGGCTGAGACTGTACTAATTCTAAGTGTGTAATTTAGTGAAGATAACACTCAACCACCAGGTTTTTCTCCCTATTAGGGTACACACTTTATAGAGGCTGGGTCAGAGAGTTCATCTATGGATGTTAAATAATTTATAACATTTTAATTATTTTCAATCTATAACATTTTAAATAATTTATCAGGCAGAACCCGATTTGAAACCAGAAGCAAATCAGTGATATAAACACAGAGCTGCTCAACACACATATACTCAATTAATTAAAATTATTAGATTTTTATAAATGTCATCAGACAACTGTTAAAATTAAGAAAATATATTATTTTAGAGGTGATGTAAATATTGTCAGAGAGAGAGAAACAGATATATATATATATATATATATATATATATATATATATATATATATATATATATATATATGTGTGTGTGTGGATTGTAAATGTAACTACACAAAATTGGATTTTGTACCAGTGATATCAACAATTCGTTTGAAGTGTCACATTGACGTAGGTACCACATGTGCAAACTGTTCAAAGTGTCATATGTGTTTACCAATTGGTCTAAATAATTATATCTAATGGGAGCAACGTGTCGAGTGGCGAGATCTATTGCAATTGGTGCCGATGAGACAGCTGCTGATAAGAAATAACTGGTAATAACTGATAACACGAGGGGCTCGCCGAGATAGCACAGGTTCAGCCTCGTTTGATAACGGGCCAATGTTTCCTCAGTAATTGTAAATGGGTTGACCCATGCTCTGAATTCCAACATGTACAAGGAAAAATGGGATACGTTTGAAACAAAATATATAGTTTATGTATAAGCACATTCCTATATTAAAGAAATGTAAACAAAATACTATTTAATATTATTTACTAAAATAGAAGATTTATATATTATTTATTAAAATAGTGTATTTATATATTACTTATTATTTTCTAAAAAACACCCAATTTGCATAAATATAACAACCTGATTCTCTATACTATGCAAATTATTATCTGGAATTACCCCTCTCAAAACTAGAAAAAACGTAGAAAATGCTTGATATTCGTAGGCCTATTGTCCCGAAAATTATAAATTATAAAACCTTAATCTTTCCACTCCGACTGTTCTATAAAGATTTGAAACGTGAACAACGTCTTATGATATTCGAAAATAAGTTTTAGAGAAGAATAATCGGTCCTAAAACAGAGAGTCTACCAGAGAAGTTAGAATTTAAGACAACGAAGTATTGCAGAACAAGAATCCGTTTAATTGATGTGATAGCGTCTCGAAGATTGAAGTTGTTGGGCTTAATAACGAATGAATTCCTAAAAAGATACTAAGCACTGATGCGACTGGAAAACTTCCGAGATGTAGGTGGGATGATTGCGTTATGGGCGACCTTTGGGCGGTGGTCCAGGGGCGGAAGTTAGTTGTTATTATTGGAAAACAAGTAATCGATTAATCAGTTTATTTAACACATCGTTTGACCATTAATTTGGTGACGTCATCTTATATTACCAAATGTTTTTAATACAGGCTAGTTCGGTCGTCATATCTGTGAGAACGCTAGACATTTTTTTTGTTTAAGATATATTATTGTTTGTTTGGTAATAATTCCGCAGGTTGTCCCTCCAACATTTTTCAATTGTTTATTCGTTTCATTTTTAATATTTTCCAAAAATACAAGTTAGTAGTAAATAGTAAAATAGTATGGAAAAGAGAATGTAATTATCAACAAAATAAAAATTTCAACAAACATTTCGAAGGAAAAATATGTTTGTTGAAGTGTTCATTTCTAAATGAAATCATTACCGTAGTTTACACTTTCCCCATAATTACATTCTATGTTTCATACTCACGATAACTTGTATTTTTGGAAAATATTAAATGGGAAACGAATGAAAAGTTAAAACTTTTGAGACTCAACTCAAAGCGACAACCTGCGGAAAATTACCCAAATAATATTTTATGGTCATAATGTTCATACCTTTTAAATTATTTAATTCCATTATTGAACTATTTGATATGACAGGTGCGGCTTTAATATTTCTCCGAAAGGATTTTCTCTTATCTTAAATATTTTCATGTCTGAGAGAGATAACAGAATCATATTTGTAAATATGTCTGCAGATTGTGAAATATTCAAACTAAAAAAGATTCTAAAGATAAATGGGACATCTTTTGCTTGTCAAAATTAGAATCCTCCGACAGTTAATTCATCTATCAATTCCTGTTCCACAATTATCATGTTGCTGATTTTAGAGACTCGATGGGATTGGCCTTCTGTCCTCAATAGAGGATACGAAGGGAAGAGATAGGAGATATAAAAACAATCACGTCAGATTACAAGCAAACAAGGAGAAGACAGCCTATGGGATATGATGTTATAAGTAAAAAATATCAATATAGTCAATCGCCAAGATAAGCAGAGATTGAGTAAGAGGATTCTGTAATTTCGACTGTTTCTAATAACTCTGTTTCATAATACTAGTAAATAATAAACTGTGTAAGGTTCAGCCTGAAGGAACTTTACACCAACATTAGTCAACGGTTGTGCAAAGCAGAGATTTAGAAGAGATAACACTCAGCCATGGGATCAATATTCCATTTCAATAAAAAATAATTCAAGCTCTTCTATACATATTATAAAACAAAGTCCTCGGCCGCGTTTGTTCGCGGTAAACTCAATAACTACTGCACGGATTTTCATGCGGTTTTCACCAATAGACAGAGTGATTCACCAGAAAGGTTTAGGTATATAATTTGTCGAGGTTTTGTGTAAATGGGTCGGACGGAATATCGTTGGTTTTCACCGAAGACGCTGCCTAACCCAACGTGGAAAATAATAAATTCGTATATAAAGAAATATTTGTTGTGGTTTTTATTTTTATATTGCTATATAATAAAGTACATTAGTTGAGATGGGAAGAAATAAAATCGAGATTCCCAAAGAAGCCTAACCAATGATATTCGCGTGGTTTTGAGTGGCCGGTACGTGATGAAAAAAAATAAATACATTACACAGACAAATTATGTAGGCATAATATGCCTTATTATCCGCGCAAAGCTGGGTTAGGTCGCTAGTATATTATAAACAATTTATTTGAATAATAGCTATTATTAAATTGTGCAACAATTTGAGGTATAGTAAAATTATTGGTAATTTTGTAAAAATATTTTTGATTTTATGCAAAACACAGAATTTTTGTAATTATAATGTAGTCGTAAGTTTCGTTTTCATAATACCTTAACCAGTCAATATAATTACTTAACCATTATATTGATATCAGGTTTTCCCACCATTTAATTGCCGCTTTGAAGATCCTGATATCCTCAATGCTCCTTACTTCAACAATCAGCACGGGCTCTACAACCCAGTACGGATCTTGGCCGCATCAAGTCGCCGCCTCCACTCCTCTCTGTCTTGTGCCAGGATCCGCTAAGCTCTTGATCCAACGAAGACACCTGAATCCCTTTCGACCTCGTCCACCCATCTCAGTCGCGGTCTTCCACGTCTCCTTCTCCCATCCACATACCCAAAGAGAAGTTTCTTCTGAGTAGCGTTTTCGTCCATCCTAGCCACACGCCCAGCCCATCTTAGCCTGGAAATTCTTATGTGCTGTACCACATTGGGCTCCTGATAAATCTGGTACAGCTCTGCATTATACCTAAGCCTAACCTGGTCACCCACTCTTACCGCACTAAACATTCTTCTTAACACTTTTCGTTCAAAGAGCAGTAAACTGTTAGCGTCAGATTTTGACAACAAAGGCCCGGTTTCTGAGACATAAGTTAAAACAGGTCTAATAAGCGTCTTGTACAGAGTAGCCTTGGTCTTTCTTGATAATAGACGACTTCTCAATGTCTTGGCCAATCCAAAATAACACTTATTTGCAGCTAATATTCTTTTCTGTACTTCTGGGCTGGTCGTGTTGTCCGATTCGATCAGTGAACCAAGATACTGAAAACCATCAACACCCTCAAAAGTGTAGTCACCAAAAGTGATATGAGGTGCTGGTGGTCTTGGAAGGTTAGCCACTATGTATTTAGTCTTGGACTGGTTTACATGGAGCCCCATGCGTCGGCCTACTTGCTCTACGGCAAGAACTGCCGGTTCCAAATCTCTCTCTGACCTTCCCACTATATCAATGTCGTCCGCATAGGCAAGAACTTGAATGGATTTGGTCAGAATTGTACCGGTCATCTGTATTCCTGAGTCCCTAATCACTTTCTCGAGAGCAAAGTTAAACAATAGGCAGGAAAGTCCATCCCCTTGTCTCAGGTCCCTAGTTGTCTTAAATGATTCGGACAAGTCACCTTGGATCTTGACCTGACTTCTTGATCCACTTCCATGCTCCTTACTTAGTTACGAATAAAGACATTAACGTTCATTTGTTGCTGATTTGGTCCGAACTCGATATCATTCCTGCCATGATAAACTTTATTTTCATTGAGCCCTAGAAGGGCCCCATGATGGTTAGGGTCTATTAATTTTGATGACTGAATAAATAATTTATCTTCCTTATAAGGTCTCGAATCCAGAACCTTAAGAGTAGTAACTCGGCATTCCATGTACTGAGTACCCTACGGCCAAAATAAAATTGTCTTCACTCCGCAGCGAACGTTGAATTCCAACACATCTTAAGGTAAAGATATGCAATAAAAGGAAAGTGGATACACGGAAACATATTTTCTTGGTATATGAAGAAGGAAAATAAATCCTCTAAACCGGAAGTCCTCATATCTCGATGAGTCACAAGCTCGATTCCGTTAATGAATGACTTTTTTCCGACATTTAGTTATAATGATCAAGCGAGCATTGAAAATTAATATTGTGTTATATCCGATCATGAACATACACTTTTTATGAAATGAAATACCACAAAAAGTTTAGAATAATTAACAATAATATCATATCATATATATATATATATATATATATATATATATATATATATATATATATATATATATATAAATATTGCTCCAGTATTTTTAGATTAAATTGTTTCAAAACAAGAACGGGAATTAACTGACTAATGTGTGCCATCAAACTTGCAAACTTAAACGGCCACTTAAAGTATAAAAGCTAATCACGTTACCCTCGTTGTGGCTACCTTATTATTTAAATATTAAATCATTATTTAAACCAAGATGAGTATTTAATATTTTATATATAGCTATGGATTTAAGTAAAAAATAAATACTGACCATTTTATTTTCTCCACAGTGGAAGCAACCAGCAAATTCCCGCAATACTCCAGTTATGAGATGACTGCTTCAAAATATGTCAATCAAACGAACGAAAACGAAACTGCTCATGGAACTGTTTTTCTGTAAGTATAAATAGAACTCTTTTCGAAGACTATATCATACGTCACAATCAGCTTCTCCCAACTTCCCCAATGAAAACGAATAGAACAAAATAGCCAAAAGTAGAACAACAATTCAATTTTAATCAAAAAGGAACCAATATCAAAGCGATAACACCATGGCCTCACCTGTGGTGTAGTGGTTAGCATAACAACATGCCCAAAGGCTATGCCCAAGATTGCGGGTTTGTAGCCCCCAGCAGTAGGCACTAGGGTTTTTTAAAGGAAATAAAAAATCCTTAGTTTTACCGCGCTTCAAAAGGGACAAGAACTTGGGGTCCCGAGCCTGTACGATGGGCAGGTACTCTTTAAAGACCCCTGTCCTAATTTTTACCTGGGTGTGCAACATTATGGACTCCCATTGTAGCATCATCCGAATGTCCATAGCAGCATAAAGTATAAATGAATAAACGGTAAAACCATATTTTTAACTGTGTTTTGGAAAATAGAATAAACATTGTTTACTATTTTGCAAAAAAAGATAAAAACAAAAAATATAGAGTATACAAGAGTATAAGAACTTATTCATGGACAATTTTCAGTAAATGTTGATTTAGGCGTTACATTCTGGACAAAATTATTCAATCATTAAAACCAAATTTAATCGATTAACTTGGAATACTCATACTAGAATGAAGATGTAAGTAACTGCACGCCGTTTCAGGCTACTTCAACACTTACTAGACAAACGCTCTAAACTCCCAATTCATTACAGAAGACTTAGATGCATGACTATTATAAGACCTATTTGGACTTACTTTGTATAGCTTTGGGGCTCCACTAAGCCATCGAATTCCTCTCGTATTCAATCTCTACAATTCAAAATCCTTAATGCTCCTTACTTTGTTACAAATAAAGTAACCATAATGACCTGAATGTCCCATTTGTTGCTGATTTGGCCTGAACCCAATATCAATCCTTTCATAACAAACTTTATTCTACCTCAAACCAACTGGTTTCAAACCTAGCTACTTCTTCAATTCCCGAAAATCCTCCGAGGCCCCTGAAAAGAAGATGACTTGGTGACTTTTTAAGTTGAATTTCTTGTTTGAGTAATAGTACTGGGTAGTCTCTCTGTTTACCTTTCTCCTTACCATTTTGTATCACTTATTATATATACTTGCTCTTATGTTAAAATACAGTTTTAAATTTTTAAAAATAATAAAATAGCATACTAGTGTTACATTTGCATCGGACACGAGTTGCGAGTATTACATTGGATACTGTCCCAGTTATGTCCATGCATAAATATTATATATTTTCATAAATTTAATAATATTAAGGTGTATTAAAACACGTAAATACGATAATTAAGATAAATAAAATAACTATAGTGAATTATATGATATAATAGAAGGAATAAGTTTTGAAGCATCGATTTTTTTTATTTAAAAACAATCTACGTTTTCCTTAATTTTTTAAATAAAATCATTACATCAATAATATAGCAGATTTTGTATAGCGTTAAAATTATACGTTAGCCTTAGTAAACAGTTTATTTATTCACAATGAATCTTCGAATATAACACTCAATTTCTACTGTTTTTCTGATTCATGCGGAGTTATTTCCTATAATTATCCCACTAAACCGCAACGTATCCGCAATAGCCTTGTTCACCTTCAGAAACCTACATTGTAATTTTTAAAAACTATTTTATACTAAAAATCGCCCTCGTACATTTTAAAAGACGTTTATATTTCGAAGTCTCCATTCAAGTGGCTGTGCCAGAAACAATAATGCCTTTATAATAAGCGGTAGATATAGATCTCGCTTGGCCTTGTGCTATATGATATTGTGGGGCTGTTCTTTGTCAGCCTGGTTTGGAGGTTACTGGTACAGGTAAAGGTAATAATGAAGGGGCCAAAATGAGCCTACAGAATCTCTGAAACGAAAGGGAGAGTTCCTGGGCTCTGTACCGGAATAAGATGAAAATTGTGAGACGAAATGTCAGCATTTTATGCCATCTAAGTCTTTAAAAAAATTATTCTCAAGTCTGGCTACTATAACTACTAATATATCTGTAGTGGTTACTATAACAACCTTCTAAACCCGGATTCGCAGCCAGCCAGGCAGGTGACCATAGGATTTTTAAGGAAGTAAAATATCCATGGTTATGCCGTCCTTCGGAAGGGATGTAAAATTGGGTGTCCCCGAACCTGTGCAGTGTAAGGTACTCGTTAAAGATCCCCAATTATAATTGGATAGGCAAAATTTAGGACTCTCGCATTAACATCGATTAGCCACAGCAGCATAAAGTGACTTAAATGAATAAGCAACAAACATATAATTTTACATTTTAGTTCAATGTTTATGTATACATATTTTTTAAACACATTTTTAGCTATAAAGAAAATTTTATTTTTGTACCATAGGAGGAGCCACCTTAATTTTATAAACGGTCATATCAATGATTTACTTCGCCTATAAGTTACACAACAAATTATTGATCAACAATGTAAATTAAAACAAAAAAAAAATTAACATTATCTAATTTTGATAAGTAACATCTAACTAATAAAAACTAATCTTTCCACTCGTATATTTCCTAATAGTACTTGTACTTTAATATTAAATATTGCCCAGTTGTTTGTTTAAACAGTGTTTAATATATCGATATACAGTGCCTAATAATGTAAAAAAAAATTAATTCAATTACGTAGATTTTCTGTGAAAATTCCTATCCCCTCCACACAAGCTGGTTCCGCTAATGCTTAAAATTGAGGATAATCAAATTACTTTTAATCTTAACAATGCATAAACTGTAGAAATACAGTCCATGAAGGCCTTTGGTTCAGTACATGGTGAAGACTGTACTGTTTGTTTCTAGGACAGCTGTTGTAACGGGAGAAAATTTGTCACGCTCAAACGCCAGTTTTCCCCCAATTATGGGGACCCACTTCATAGTAGCTGAGTTTGCCCCAGGAGGGTAGTCAGATCTTGGAGGGTCCAACCACAACAACTCCAAGAGAGTAAATAATTTATGCATCACTGGGGGATTTGAACACGGATTCGGCATTGGCAAGGTGGCTCTACAACGCATAACATTAGGTCATTTTTCTCTTAAAAAATAAGTTACCTTTCCTTTAGTGATAACGAAAGCCTTATCATAAGCACTTTGGCTTCGGACAGAGCAATAAGTTTTTAGTGTCCTATCCACGGCCTTAGAGATAAAGCTAACCTCAAGGTCGATGAAGGACAAGTCTAACTTTCAACGGGTCGTTCTTGAATTGTTTACTTCCTACACTAACTTTCTATAAGATATACAATCAAATGGAAACAAAATAGGACTTTGAAATTAAGTCTTAAAGCCATAATAAATAAATTAAAAAAAAAAAAAAATCCAATGGAATTTTAAAAGTGTACAATAAAATATTCAGAATTCCCCATCCATACTTTGTTCTGCTTAATGAAAAAATATGATAGGTTCTTGAACGATTCAATATTGTTTTATATCTCATAGTTCCAACAGTTAAGTGCCCATTTTGATTCAAGGTTTAACAGATTTGCGTCACCTAACCATCTCTAAAATACTACAAGAAATTTGAATTCAAATTAATTATATATTACTAAATACCACCTCCTCACTTTCATGCCACAGTTAATATTTTTAATAATAAAAACGTAGTAATTATTGAATGTCAATTATGTCACCAGTGAATTTCTGAATTCTCTCCTTTTCTTAGACCTGAAAACGACAGACAAAAGGGACAACGACCATTCATTCGCCCTTACAAACCCCAGCTGTTGGGCTTCAATGGCTCCTACAGTGGACATCTGTTTCTTTCTTTTGGTACATTGAATAAAAGAGCAGATGTATACTGTCTTATCTATGCTCTGAGTAGTTTGCAACTGCTCTATTTCTAGTCATAAGTCAATTGTACAAAAAAATTAACAAAAAAGAAAAACATATTGATGATAATTGTTGACCTATGATAATGTATGTTGAAGAAATTGGTCCGGGTAGAGTTCACTGAATGAATTTCTCAAGTAATTTGAGAAAATCTTTATTTATCTTTATAAAGATTTTCTCAAATTACTTGAGAAATTCATTCAGTGACCTCTACCCGGACCAATTTCTTCAACAAACAAAAAAGAAAAACCTACGTTTATGCCCTCCCAACCAATTTAAATTTAATTAAATATAATTTTTAGCACACCATTTATTATAACCTCTTTGCAACCTCCCTTAATATCTTAAATTATCATATGATCTGATATTAACACATGATCACCACAACATACGAGGGGTGTATGTTCAAAACTCACATTCCCCACTTTCCATAACTTTCGGTAAAACGATAAAAACCGATTCTGTTAATAACCAAATAAAACAACCCAAATATCTTGTAAATATTATATAACCGCGATTACATTTTTTTATTTTTTAAACTTTCAATCCAAAGTCTTGATAACCACGAAAATTCGTTACTATAAGTACCAAAAATTTAAGTAAACAAACCATTAAGTATTCTGCTTTTCTTTAGAATTAAATGTAAAAGGTAAAAACTGTTTTATTCGTAAAAGTCTTGGAATGATGATTCAATTTCAACAATCATTCGATAATTGTTGATGAACAATGAAACTCGGGTTTTTACACAGTTAAAGAAAATACAGGAATGCGATTTCCACCGCATACAATAATACAAAGATATAATAATTCATGAAATAATTACAATTTAAAATAAATTCAATTTAAATGATTCATGTATAATTCGTGAACCAGTTCCAACCTCAAGAGACTAAAGAGTTTTGAATGATATTACATTGGAGAAAATCATAATTTTTCAATGTTTGAATTTTGTCTTTTCATTGCCGAAAAAATGTTTTGAGCATTTTAAAGATTCTATAGTAAAATTATTCTATTTAAAATATTTCATTCCTATATTATTTTCTAAAACTACATAGCTGAGCTCGATGATTACCTTCATGTCATTTGAGACAGGTTCGGACACGTTTGAACTCCTGATTTCGAAAATTGAAAGAAGCAATGCATTCCCGATTGTGAATACTTAAATTTAAAATTTTTTTTGTTTTTAATGTTTAAATCCATAAATGTTTACATGTATATTAATTTATTATTATGGTCCAAAATTTCAGGGAATTTAATTGATTTAGCCACGTGAGAGCAACGTATATGTAACATTTCTGCAATAAAGGGCGTCAATATTACTTCATAAATCGAAACTTCCGTCCTAGAAAAATCATAAATATTATTCAAATGTATACCCATAAATGAATATAATTTCCTCCCAGTCTAGCGAGTGGCCATGAAACATGCTCAATGCAACAAGCTAACAGTATTTCTATCACATTATGTAATAGCACTATATTATTACATTCGATCTTACTACTGAGCTGGTGTAACTTTGTAAAAAAAAAAAAAGTAACAGCTGCAGAAATAAATAAATCCGTAAGAGAGGTGAATTATTTTCACACTATGGATTTGACTTCATATACATATAATTAGCATACAAGATTCAATCTTGAAAACCCTTCATCATCAACAGAGATTAACCCAAACATAAAAAATAGATAAACCAGCACCAATAGAACCCATGAAGAGTCGTGGGTACAGTATGTGGTAGAGACTGAACCGTTTCTGGGGCAATGGTTGTGCAGGGAGGTCAACATCTTGGTTTTTCAACCAATTACGGGTACCCACTTTATAGCTAGTTGAGCTATTTTAAGATTTAACCTAAACGTATGCATCAGAAAACCAATTGTGAATTTAGATATTGGGATGCTCCTTTGGTTAGGGTTGGGGAAAGATTGGTTATTCGAGATCCTCTCCTAGAATTATTTGAAAGTTTTGAAGCTGAATGGATCACTTTATACCATTTATTATCAAAACTTGAATAAATATTATAACATTAAGTTTATGATTTCGCATTTTCAAATTGCCAAATGTTTTTATTCTTTCATAAGATGTTCTAAAGATTCAAATGAATTATTTATTTCTCAGAAATAAAGTTAAAAAAAATAAATATTAATTAAATAAGGTATAAGGTAGCTAATCTAAATTAGAATAATACTGTTTCTTAGGATTGCAATAAAATATAAGAAATAATTAAACAACTTCAAGGCATGTAATACATCATTATCATTTACTGTATAATAAAATATGACATAATAATAATCAATCCATACTTCCATTTTCAGATCAAAGAATCACATACCTAATCAAAAGAGCAGTTGGGATACTCACTTCAATGTTGGCAGAAATCATGTCTCCTATACCTTCTCCAATCCTAGCTCATCAGCAGATTTTGTCCCACTACCAAGCGAATTCATATGTGGAATAGCTACCGGCTCATTAGGACCTAAAGGTAACATATTAATAACTTTTAGGTGTTAATATTAGTATATAATATATTAAATAGTATATACTCTATCCGCAAGAATGATGAATAAGTAGTTTAGTTGAATTTTCTCCAGAAAGAGTTAAATGTATTGAAGGAAATGGAATCGTGTCATTCTCATGGTTTTTGGCTTTAAATGGAGTTGTAATATAAGCAACAACCACTTTTGAGCCAATGTTAGTCCTTATTTACAAAGGAAAAAACACTATTCCACTTCCTTAAGTACAAGAAACTCATTTTGGGAAAAATTTGACCACTAGTTCACCGAGGCTGCAGATATTATGTATACAAGGTGTCTTGCTGTCTTGAAATCTATTGTGCAGCATAAAATAACAAAAAATTAAATTTTTCAGAAAGAAAATAGGTGTTTCTTAGTTTTTTAATAAATAAAAACAGAAATATTTGAAGAATACATTACATTATTTCCTAATTTAATAAAACCAAGAACTAATGAATATGATTGAGTGGAAAGTAGTTGACTGGATAATTCTATCGATGGATTGAATTGGTCAGGTGGTGCAGTCAAAGATAACACAAAATAAACAGACTTATTTTTTAATTGTACCGTTTTGGCCTACCTATAGGCCATCTTCAGAGCAAATAGCGGGTTCCTGGGCTGTGGTGACTTTTTCAAACTAACCCATGTCAACTGTTAGTTAGTTATTTTGTGTTGTCTGTGACTCCACCCCCTGACCAATTCAATCCATCATTAATGGATATGATGCTCATTCGGATAATATAACCTAATTAGTTTTATCCTTAGTAAACCATTAATAATCAAATTCTATACCTGTAATCGGGAACAAAAAGGGCCAATGTCCAAATCTTAGAGATCTGAGTGAATGTAAAAGAAAAACTATAAATAATCAATGTATGATACACTCATGCAATCACTCGAATTTTTAAAATTTGAACATTGGCGCATTTTATTCCAGGGTAGATATAGATATAAGATGAGATAGTAAAAATTAGAGAAAAAAGTATTACAAATCCAAAAAGAAAAATCTTTTATTTTCTTGTGATTAACAATTGATTTCTGGATTTGATCTAGGAAGAATTGAAACATCTTGTACATACTGAATCTTGAATTTTTTAATTGGATTTTTCTGTTTTTTAATTGATATGATACCTGGCAAAAAACTATAGATAGAAAAGAATATTTTTTCCTAGTGTTACAAACTAAGCCTTAAGAATCGTATTTAGTAATTTTTTCACAATTACTAGTAACAATTTTATAAACTAAATTGTAATGCTTTAGGTGACCAGAACCTGATGATGCAGCAAAGAAGGATGATGAGCACAAGAGCAGTAAATGCAAAAAGAGGCACGATTGAAGGAATCATCACAACCCTTAACGATAAATTCAATGCAGATATCGTCAATGATACGCAGGCCGTTTACCAGTTCAATATTCTTTCGGGTAAGTTTATAATTATTAGCTAAAATACAAAATATTATAATTGAAACTATTTTTACATAAATATGTATGTCCTTTAAAAACAAAAGAAATCACAATTAAGATTATTCTTGCTGTATTAGGATGTAATATCTAGTCAATAATAAATCTGATGATAAGAAAGTTGTAATTAACCCAGTTTTAAATTAACTATATAAATTACTTATTATTTTTTCTAACAGTCCCGAAATTTCCCTCTTCATAATTTTGAATTACATTTAGTTTAGCATTTAAATGGGAAACAAAGCTAATAAAGCTTTAGCAGGTTGAATAACAACTTTCTCGACTAAATTTAAAAAATATTTTTTTCATTTATAAACTTAAGATACAAACAAACTACCGTCAAAGTAAATATTTATCTTCTCAATTTTCTAATGTAATAAACCTTGTGACATTTCAGGAGACAACCGAGAGATTTATTACATTGACTTGAGGAACGGGTCTGGCAGCGCTGGAAAGGGAAAATCAGAAGCATGCCCCGATACTATATTTAGCATAGATGCAGAGAACTTCAACAGACTTATCGAAGGTTTGTAAGATTTTACCAGACATTCATACTTGAAAAACTCAATTGAACTAGTGTCATGTTGGCCAGCATATAAATAGCATTGCATCATAAAGTCATTACATTCACAATAAAAATCACACCTCAAAAAAAAAAAAATAATAACTAGGATCAGATCTGTTATTTATTATCATATTATACAAGTATGAGATATGCTTATTATTTCGTTATCATTGTGTTTTATTTACAAACTATTTGCTAATATATAAGTACATTAATATACAGTATTTTTATCCTGTAAAATAAATATATATTAATAAATATTTTCTAAATAAAATCAGATAAAATCCAAGTTATCCTGCAAGAGTTCACATGAGTACTGACCTTAGGATCCCAGGTTCAAGAATGGCTACAGATAACATATTCATTCCGTTAACATCCGTGGATTGACTTCTAGACTCTGGTATCTTGAGACCCTCCTTGGGCTCAACCAGACTCGATAAAATTGCTGCCCTTAACTGGAGAAAAAAACCTGGCAGTTGAACATGATTTCGCCCAAATCATCTTATTGCCCAATCATTGCCAAAGAAACTATCATGTACTGCAATATCCTTTATCAGTTGGAGTGATACTGTTTGTTTTTTTGGCCATATACGATTTAGTAATAATGAGAAGTTTAATGTATTTTAGAATCTTGTCCATTTTAATGACTTTTTCTTAGTCTGTTATTAAAATGGACAAGATACTGAAATATTGACAAACAGAAATTATTAGAAAAATGTATAAGGGTTAAATTATGGTAAGAACTAAATAAATGATTATAATGGAAAATTATTTTCCATAAGCCATGGGCCGAATCTAGAATATTTCAGCTTCTTTGAAGCAAGTATTTGCGAAAGATAACGGCACAACTTATGGCCAGAGTTTAGGCTTTCCAAGGTGGAAAAAGTCATCTTCCTCTATATAACTTCAGGCAGTTGCCTTGTTGAATATACCATACTGATTTTTATTTTATTTTTTTAAGATTTTAATTCAATATTCTTTCAATCGTGTGTACTAATTCATGAGTTGATTGTTATATCAATATAAAAGGTTCTTCTTCAAGCTGTTTAACCATGGCAATTCAGGTCAATGTTTTCTGAGCACAACATAAGTCAAAGCATTTACTAGTTGGGTTAAGAAATAGTGCTCCCTTATCAAATGCAGAAAGAACTAAATATCCTTCATGGATTTATAATTATATTATTGAACCATAATTAGTATGGCAATTAATATTATTGGTATATTAACCTACAATGAACATTACAATTAACTACAAATTCTGGTTTGTGTTTTTCAGGTAACTTAAGAGCACCTACCGCATACATGACTGGCAGGATGAAGATCTCTGGTAGCATGCAGAAAGCCGCAAAACTTGAGAAATTATTCGCAACTTTGATGGACAAGGGAACCATTTCCCGATAAAGATCATTTTGATCCATTACTTCCTCAAGATCATTGAGGCAAACTTAAAAGCAATAAGACCAGATAATTAATTAGAATTGTCTAGGCTTGTGTATATTTTTGTAAATTTTTTCCTTTTTAATCAATAATAATTTATTATAATTTTGAATATTTTATTTTTCCTTTCTTCTTCTATAATTCATTCAATATAATTTTTTTAATTATAAAATTACATAACAAAATCATTACTAGTAAATATTGCCTCTAAAAAGAAAATATAATCATTCTGTTTCAAGTTTGGTATTCAAAATATATTAATTAAAAATAACTGAAAATTGAATACAACTCATGATATGGAGTATTCTTTCAAATGCTACATAAAGAAAATTCTCATATTTCATCATTCAATTCAGAAATCCAGCTTGAAATAGCTCAATATGAAAACTCAGAAGCAGTCTTGAATAGGTCCTATGTATTTATATGGGATGTGATAACAGTTTTTCCATTAAATAAATTTTTAAGAAACAAAATAAGTTTAAAATAAATAGAAAACATTATTTTCTAGATCATTATTATGAGGAAAACAGAGTTCAATCTAAAATTATAACACAATCATTGTCCAGGTAAAATATATGATTTTTGTAGCATATTATGGATCTCATTAAATTTTAATGAGATATTTGTAAGATTACAAAACCTCATCCAACAAAAATGATAAAAAAAAAAAAAATCAACAACAAAAATCACTAAATACAGTAAAATTGGTTCAGGGTATCTCTATAAACTAAGAAACCAAACCAAACTCTCACTAATGCAATGTTTGTTAATTATGTTTTAATCTACTTAGAATGATTGTCAAATTCGACTTAACAGTTATTCATTTTTAATTAAGTTAAAGTTGTAAATACAACTCTTTACCATTGCTAATTCCAAGGGTATTAAAAAAGCCTACCTTATTATCGGGTTCGAGATTGATAATTATTTGGCAATCGATAATTGATTCCATTAAGAACATTGAACATTCTCCGACCAATAATTTTTCCCTTAAAAATAATGATTGATTTTTAATAAAGAATATTAAAATCAGACTACATTTTTTTCTCTCTCTCCAGTTAGGATATTATCACAAAAGTGGTTACCTTCTGTGTCCCATTGTATGTGTTTCAATTTGGAATATCTCAAAATTTCTCAATTTATTATATTTGAATGTCTATTTAAGATATTGAGAACTATAACAGGTCCCTTTCAAAAACTGACCCAGATTTTAAATATTAAAATCACTAATGAAACTTATCCATTATTTGATCCATTAAAATTAGATTAAATCAATTTAATTTTTTTGTTTGTCTATTGTTTTGATTTACTTCAAATAATTTTCAAATTCTTATATATAAAAAAGGGGCTGCTTGAGCTGAAAAAATAGTCTCTAATCTACCTCATTTGTGTTTTAAATCTAAATTTCTACTCATCTACCTGAGATGAAAAATAAATTTGGTTACTCTTCAACAAATTCATGCCTGTCGATTCACTCTCAGTGTAATAAGAAATCCATTAGGAGGTGATTACCAAAAGTGCTATTATTTTGTTTAATTTAGATGACCAAGAACCAGTGATGGATTATAGGGCTTGAGGATATTTGTTTTGTTTAATGCTGTTCATTCTCCTGGATCCTCTTGTTTCAAGGACATAAGTCTTTTCTTAACTTATTCATTCAATAAAGAATATACATTACATTATGACCCAGTACTGTCAATGTTTCATAATTATTATAATCCTAGTTATTCTTTTTTCTCTTAAAAGTATTTGAAAAAAATAAACAATCATTCAACAGGATCCCTGCAATATATTAACGAATATTGACCTAGGACATCGCTATATATTTACCCTGGTCTCTAAAGGTTTTCGTCAGATGTATTTCAAGCCAGGCATGTATTGGTACTTGCATAGTAAGAATGCTTGCTTCAAATAGTCAGAGGAAAAGTACATGAGTCAAAAGAAATTTGTAGGTTTTTTTTTTTTTTAATCCAGCTTAAAAATGGTATTTTTTTTATTTTATTATTAATTATAATTTATGTAAATGAATTAAAAAGTCATTTCATAAATAAACATTAGGGAATATTAAAGAGCACTAAATAAAAACAGGCCCATTATCAGGAGAGTGACTAAGCACTCTTAGCTCAAAGCAACTTGAAAAAGTATCTATTGTCGAACATGAGCTCTACTAGTTTCAACTTATATAAATCAATATTAACTTTATTCGATTGATGTTTTTAAAAGAAGTATTTTTCCTTTATAATAATTATTCCTAATAGAGCCTATATCTTTTAGGAGGAAAGAAAAAAATACCTTTGTATGATGCAACAACAAACAAAACTAGTTTCATTTTTAAAGAGAAAAGATAGGCCCTCGGCCGGGATTCGAACCCAGAACCTCTGTCTCTCCGTGACAGTGCCCTACCATTTGAGCCACCAAGGGCGCCTGCCGGCAGAGGACAAATCTTTTCTCTTATCTGATCCCATGTCCACTGTCACGGAGAGACTGAGGTTCCGGGTTCGAATCCCGGCCGAGGGCCTATCTTTTCTCTTTAAAAATAAAAATATTTTTAAAAATCAAAAAATTGACCAATAATTATTAAAAATAAATTCAGTTTTATACATTATCGAGATAAGATAAGACTTTAAATGATATAGCTAGCAAATGATTAAGACATGATTTTTTCAATTGTTGATCACTAATAGATCTTAAAATGATTTATAATACTACCAAATGAAAATGTCAGTAGGATTTAATTTCTAATTATCAATTTTAAACCTAATCTGCTGACAACCTATTCATACAGTCAAAATAATATGGATATGTTAAAAGTCAGAGTCTTTTAAGGTAACATATTGTTTCAAAGGTAATTAGAAATAGCTCATTAAAAGTTTACTGAGTTGCTTTTTAAGTATTATTTTTATACTAGTGAAATGTTTATTTTTTTAAAATATCATAAGAACAATAAAATTTATTTACACAATTGTTTTGAGCTAACATTTCTAGGCAATACAGCACATCTCTAAATTTGTCTTACCATGATTGAATATATTAACAAGTATAGCAAGGGAATTGTTTAAATAATACACTGCTTCTATTATTTTTTTTTATTCTACATAATTATAGACACTTCATACTGTACAGATTTAAAATCTCAACATCCTTATTATATTCAATGTACAAATAAAATATACATAACAATATTAATAAAATAAGAATTGTATCTGACATTGTACCTTCCTATGTTCTTTAGAACTATCAATGGTGACCTCCATCATGGCTACCACCTTTCTTTTTTCGAATAACATCAACGGCTTTCTCAATTGCTATTGTCGCCAGGAAAGCAGCAAAGCCGTATTTGAACCCTCTAAAGAAAAATGTTGTCAATCTTCCACGGTGGGTACCCCATTCGGATTCCCTGAAGCGCCAAACCTCATTCCTAATACAAACTAACAATTATTCTTCCTCAGAAAACGATGAAACTCAAGAGTCAAGTTAATGAATAGAAAAAAACAGTTAATTACCTTTCACTTGAAAATTCAAAATATCATATACTGTCATAAAAGCAGAAGTTTAGAGTAATTTAAATAAATAGGTACATCCACAACATAAGCATATATATTTAAATATAAAAAATATACTAACTTTTTATTGCCACCAAACTGGCAAGAATTTTAAATTACTAAAGATACAAATTGTACTATAAATTTTGATAAGACAGAGAAATTGAACCATTCCTGAGGGTTCAATCCAACAGCATGCTAGACAGGCAAGATAAACTGTATAGGTTCTGACCTAGTTTCCTTTATGGTACTTTTTATTTTTAAAATAAATTATAACAGAAGTTTTTTTTTCTTCTATCAAACCAAAATGCTCATCTGTACCTGAATGTAAGTTAGTGAACGGCAAGGAGGAAATTTGTGGTACAAATAGATTACTCATTAATTTCAATAACCAAACATTACATGTATCACAATTACTTTTTGGATCATTAATTCATTAAGAGTGAGATAATATCAACTGTCCTATACTTGCTAAAATGCCTTAAAAAGATAACAAATGAATGGTAAACTCTTTATCAAAAGAATATTGAAATCAAAAGTAAAGATTTCAATATAAAATCAGGACCTATTTTTTATTATACATATTTTAAAATTTATTTTCTTAAACACGTCATTGTAATATACTCGAATGGGTCTGAATACTATACCTTGTTATGATATTAGAAAGCACTAATTTCAAATAAATCATTTGGCCTAAATTATTGGTGTTAGGACTTAATAACATAGGCTTATTTTTTACAGCCGGTTTCATTAATACATATTTTGTTAAAATAATTAAAAAAATATATATGGTATTGATTTAGAGTCATTGTATTTTAAGAAATAAACTTATCAGGTAGTATAATAAATATTTGATGACACAAATACATAATTGGTATAAAACCTGAATGGTGTTTTTATTGCAATAATCTAAAATATGATTGTATTAATAGTAGTTCGAGTTGCTCAATAATGGTTCATGTTTTACGAGTTCTGGTCTGTGAATTATCAAATTTCTCATTTAAATATAATATTTGAGAAATTGTAAACTTAAATAAAGCCAACTTAAATAAAGTATCGGCACAATTCTATATTAATTTTCAGAATGGTTTTAAATGTAAAAGGGGGGATTATATAGTTTGCAGGGCTCCTGGTGGCAATCCCGCTCAAATTCAAGGAGTGATAACGATTCTTATATCTACTTGTTATGATAAAACCTTATGAAAAAAAAATATTTTTTTAACCATGAGTTCATTAAATTTCCAAAAATAAAATATTTAAATTTTTTGATTTTATGCATCAGATAAGTGCATATAGATGTTTTATTTAAAATTAAAGGAATGATATCAAGTCAAGGTTCAATTTTAATAGGAGTATTTTAAATTTCCACTCTTGAATTCATGCCAATGAGTAAACACCGTATTCATGGACCCGATCAATTTTTTTGGAATCTAAATTCTAAAAATTTTAAAGAGATGTTCAATTATGACCCTTAAATTTGAATTTCAAGTTCATAAAATTTCCTGAGAAATACACAATTTTGAATAAATCCATAAATATAAATGAGTTTCAGTAAAATTTAAAATGTTTTAAATCTAAGATAAAAGTGAACTAGTAAAAATGACTACATGACCATATAAAACAGCTTTCTGTGACTATTTCTCGGCATAAAGTGCACATATATTTGGGCCAGTTAATGATAAAAACTCCTTTATGTTTAATATTAGCATATCTATACAACTCCATTAAGTAAGATTTACTTAAATAAAACTGAAATGAGTAAATATTAAGAATAATAAACTTTGTAATGTTTTATAATCAAAATTGTAGTATTTTCATCCCTAGTATTAAAAAGTAATGACTGGAGAGGCAGCTGTAACCAGTAAAAATTATGAATTAAGGAATAGTATATAATTCAATAGCCACTAATAATAGTTAGAATAAATCAGCTAAGCCAGACTACGGAAGTATAACAGTATAAATAAAATTAACACTAAGATAATTTAATTAAGCTATATATAAGTAACAACACAAGTACCAAATATATTGATATATTTATTTATATTCATAATTTCAAACATGGATGTGTTCTTGCCTTATCCATGGATCCTTAAGCCCTTTAGAAGCAAGTATTTCTTGTAAATTAGCCAATTCAGGAGCATCTGCTACTTTATAACTCCTGTAGTCAGGAATTTTCATTCTTTCACCAAAATCATGATGACCATGACCCATTCTGTGGACAGATTCAAATCGAGACCATCAAGACTAGATTGATATATAAGAAGAAATATTGAATACAATTTTATTACAAAATTACATACTCTGCAGCTAAATAAAACCCTAATAACTGAAAGGAAAATGGCAATAGCCTGGGCCAGTGAAACCTATCTCAAGTTGGTTGAAGAGAGAAAAAACAGACTGCGCTGCTTTAAAGGCCGCCAAATTCAATTAATTTCATTAGGTAATAGTTTCCTTTCGATTGATGAAAATTAAAAACTTTAAATAGAAATATTTTATTTATGAAATTATTTAAAAAATATGGAATACTAAAAAAAAAAAGATTGATGATCAGTTCAACAAAGTATTACAAATCATTTAATATTGTATTCTATGTATACTATTCATTCTTAAAATAAATTCAGAAAACGGGACCTACTTAAATATTTCTATACTCAGGAAAAGATTTTAAAATTTAGCCTTCTTCCTAAAACTTTTAAAATGTAAAAAATAAAGAAAACATATATTTACGCGTTAGATCTATAATTTTCGGGGAATTGATTCACCTAAATGTCCATAAATGCCTAAGTGGGCGTAAATGTTAAGGATTATCATAAAAATTTAACCTACAGTTAAAAATTAGTTATCAGTTCTGCAGGTTGTCACTGGGAGTTGTACCACAAGTTTTAACGTTTTATTCTCTTCCTTTTAAATATTCTCCAAAACACAAATAATCGCGAGCATTAGTATGGAAAATAGAATGTAATTATGGGAAAAGTGTATATTTCAGTAATCATTTCATTAAGAAAAAACCGTATCAAGTTTGTTGAAACGTTCATTCCTTGAAGAAATCACTACCGAAATTATATATTTTGGCTAATATTCGTTATTTTTAATTCTTGCGAGCCTAAAAATTTCTTTTTAGATCCTTATATTACAATCGAGCTCCTAATTTTTAATTTATGCTCTTTATTAAGTTACTGTAGGGATTATGAATTTATTTGGTTTCGGGAAAAGTTCATCAAATTACCTTTAAATTTAAACAAAAAAATAAATTTGTAATACATATCAATTAAGTTAAATTTAACCTTTAAAAAGTAAATAAATAGATTGATAGTTTTTAAACAGAATAATTTAAAATTAGATAAGATATTTTACAGCAATAAAATATTTATTTAGTGTATTAACATTATTCTTTATTTAATAAGTGTACTATAAGAACCTTAAGTTTCCGTAACTAGTCGTACTCGCTTCGGCGGTACATATACTAAAATTGGAACGATACAGAGAAGATTAGCATGGCCCCTGCGCAAGGATGACACGCAAAATCGTGAAGCGTTCCACATTTTTTTGTCCGCATAATATCCGTCAAATTATATACTAAGTTAATAATTTGTATTTATTAGTGAAAAAAGACGATATCAACAGATAATAGTTAGTGCAGCAACGCGCGGGTCCAAGGCCCTGGGTTCGAATCCCCAGCCTCATCGTTACTTTTTTTTTTTAAAGTAAATATTTCTAAAAACATTAAAATAAATAAAATATTAGGAAAAACTGAAACGATGCCGAAAATGTTTATTTAAAAAATATTATCATGCATTTTTAATTTTGTAAAATTATTATATAGTGTATTATTAGTGAATAGTTAATTAGAATAACATATCCATTTTTAAACCCTTCTCATAAATTCCATAACCATAAAATTCCATAAAAAGAGATACCATAAAATCTTTTGTGTCTTTGGTTAACAACCCTCAAAATCCATGTGGCTATAAAAAAAAAAAACCCATAGAAAATAACATAAAAGTTGTTTTAAAAAAATAAACAATAAAAAATAAAACATTCTCAAGCATAGTTGATATAAAATAGTATTAATAATTTATTAAATTATTTAAATTAAATTTGATTTTTAATATATAATAATCATTTATCTAACTAAAAAATAAATGAGTCTTGATAATAGTTAAAATGTATTTTTTTTTAAATGAATGAAATTTGTAGGTTGAAACTTGAAGACAGACAAATTTGTCAGCAACATATGCAGATGGTAATAACTTCATGTTTATTCAATTATAATAACTCTGATAAATAAATTATAATATTTGGAAGAGATAGTTGAAATAGTTTGGTCTGTAGATGGCCAAAAAAAAATAATAATAATAATAATAACTAATATATGTTTGAGTGGAAAATAGTTGACTGGATAATTATAATGATGGATTGAATTGGTCAGGGGGTACAGTCAATGATAACACAAAAATAAGCAGAACTTTTTTATTTTTAATTGTGGCAAAGTTTCGGCCTACCCAGGAGTTCAATTAGAAATGTTTGTTTGACAAGTCACCACAGATGAGGCACCCTCTATTTGCCCTAAAGATGGCCTGCACCGTAGGGCGAAACGTGGGCACAATTAAAAAATAAGTTCTGCTTATTTTTGTATTATCATTGACTGCACTCCCTGACCAATTAAATCCATCAATAACTAAAATACATTAATTTATCATGGTTTAGTAAATATTATATTAGTTTTAAACACAGTTTTATTAATATTTATTCTAACTATTCTTTTTAATTTATTGATATAATCACTGGTTCCCATTCCCTTAAATGCATTATGTATTTCTCTTTAAAGTTTAACCATTTTTACAATGGTAGGTACCATTATATCCATATCCCTATATAAATTGCTTGGCAACAATGTTACAGATGGTTGAGTGAAAACGCTTGGTGGTGTAATCTTCCTCTATGACCACACAACAATGGCAGTATGTTTGCAAAGAGCATTTGCAAGTTCTAAGCCAAGTACCATACAAGATTTTCCTTTATTTTTTTTTTGTTATATTGTATAATGCTTTCTACTGAGTAGTTGTAGCAGGTGAAAAAAATGTTAATGATAAAATACAATTGATAAATTTAATGAACAGTAATGATTATCTTGAATGATTGGTTGACCTAATAAATTATGAAGAAGAGAAAGTGGCCAAGGCAGAAGTCAAAATTTATTCTCAAAAAGTAAGAGAGTATTCAACAAAAACTTGCCAACTTAACCCGTAAAAGGAAAAATTTAGATCTAATGCTAAAATAGTGCTAAAATACAGGAAATAAATAAGAAATCAAAAATATTCATTTACTTTAAGCTGCTAACTCGATTATTATTCAAAAAGAGCAAATGATTTTACAAATGAGCGATTCGTTCATATTCAATAATATGGAATACATGTATATTAAACAAATATTAAAAAAAAAAAAATAGAAAAAGAATGATTTCAAAAAGGGGTGAAGCCTTAGTCATCTCTGGCATGGCTAACATGCCTTTTCTTTGAATCTACCATGCATGCTGGCTTAACGTAAAATCTCCTTGTTATGCCGCGTCAGATGGATTTTAACAGTTATATTTAATTAATTTTTAACATGTAGTGTTTCTACTACAATAATGCAAATGGCTACTCAATGATGTTGAGTTTCTCATTTGCACAATTGACAATATTATAAGCAGAAGTTAGGCTGGGTGCTCTTCAAATAAACTGGAAAAGCAATACACATCATTCTTCACTTTTCTTTTATTATTTACCATAGATTTGACCATGTATTTCAATGTTAGTCTCAATAAAAATTATTTTTTATTCCAATGGTTGAGAATAATACCTCGCTTGTTTAAAATATTCTGAACCAAAATACTTTTTTTTCCAAATCGCTCTTGAAACTTGACTTGATAGAAAAAATTGGTTTTACATTAATATTCTGTTAATACTACCAGAACAATTAATTAAGAGTGTAGATTTAAAATGTTTCTTTAATGTGATTGAGTCGACAATACACAACCTAATCTTGTTAATTTGAAATAAAACTTAAAAAATAACAGAACAAGTTTGGGTTAACAAATATACATTACATTTTCGTAATATATAGATGAATTTCAGTTTCTTTTGAGATATTCATCTATAAATGTTGCAACCAAGTTAGAAAACTTATTAAGAAAAGTGAGTTATGTCCTCTCAATTTGCTGTAAGCACAGGGACGAACTACTTAGATGATATATTGTGTGTGTAATCATAAAATAATTTAATAGAAATAACTGATAAAAAGTTAAAATAATCAAAAATGTCGAGAGCAACATGATTTTGATCATGTAGGATTTCAAGTGGATTCTGTCGATTTCCCAAGCATCTCAAAAAAGCTGGGGGTTTTAATTATGCTCCTATCCATAATAATCAGAAAGATAAATATACTCCAGCTCTGAATACAACCTTGCCAGATTATTTAATATTTATATTTGAGGACACAAAGTGATATTTTTACATTATAAATTACTATTATGTTTAACTACCTCTTAAAAAAAGGAGGGGAAACAGGTCTTGTTACTATCTGCAGCTTAATAAATAAGTTCAACTTGAGGCATGACATAATTAATTTAATCAAAATATGATTTAGAAGAATTAAATTCAGTATTCAGAATTCAATGAATCATTGAAAAGAATGAGCAGCATGCCCTATTCATAGGGCTTAGTTCAAGGATTTGAGAAACCGCTTTAACCCTCCTAATACCTGGTGGGGTTACCAATGACCCCAAGCTCCTGTTTTTGACTCTCCCTAAGTTATGCTCACTAAGTTCTAGGACATTTATCCTTGGACTATTTGTAACACGAAGAGTAGAGTACTAACGAATTTCATGCAAAATAAATCACTGCGGATTAATGTTTTCCAAAAAACGACAATGGGGTCCCGGAATGACCCCCACCTAGTAGTTATCCTTATTTCAGATCGCCGAATTCACCTACTGCAATTTTTAAGGCTCTTTTATATAATTTACTAGAAGAATATCTCCAGTTAAGTAAATATTGTCTAGAAGTCGTTCAAGATTTGGTGTTCTTTTGTTGGAGTTCTCTCACTTTCTTTCAGAATTTTCAGAAGCTAAAAATTCTTTGATGTGTATCAGGTTCCTAGATATTTCTCAGATGAAATAATGTTGAGGGGGATAGATTTTTCAGAACTCCACTTGCAGAATTTCTGTCATTTTTTTTTTAATCAGAGCTGAAACATGATATTTAGAAAAATCTCAACATCATTGCCCATTACAATGACATAAAAGGAGGTATAGAAAATCTTGACAGAAAGCAAAGCAAATGATGATCAATATTGTGACTGAAAAGTAAAATTGAAAATGTAAGTATGGGAAGTTATTTATATAACTGTATACAATTAGAATGAAGTTATATAATTAACTATATTATAATAGTAATAGTTATATTATAAAACTATATAATACAGTTATATAATTAACTACCCCATACTTATATTTTCAATTTTATATTTATATTTTACTTTTCATTCACGATATTTCTTATCGTTTGCATTGCTTTCTACATAATTCTTCCATAATTTATTATTTGGCATCATATTTTGTTACAATTTTTTTCAGTTTACTTATGCAAACTCTCTATGAGTCTATTATCATCATGTTGTATTTTATCTGTATTAAACTAGGTTTTACATACTTGTATATCTCACCTTGTTATGTCAGTATTCTTTCATTTTGTAACTTTCTGTTTACCATTTATTTTATTATTTTTTCTCTTTCTATTTTGTTTACATTATCACCTTTCTGTACATTTATTCTTTGATAATTTTTATTCATAAAAATCCTTCACTGTTTCATTCAACTTCTATATTACTCTACATGATTATTATATTCTCGGCACTGTAATGTAATTTTATTTTGTCTGTTTTCTCTCACAGCCCTGAAGTTGACCTACAAAGTAGGTCGAAACGTTGGCACACAATAAATAAGTATTCACTTATTTGGTGTTTCAATTGACTGCACCCCAACTATCTCTATCCTTACATTTGAAGTCATTGTACTTCCATTTCAAGATGATAAGTTTAAACAATTCTTATCCTTTTAACTAACAGGAGTTAAAAATTAGAAGAGGTTAGGGAAGGAACAGAAAATGATAAAATTCATTAATACAAATTAAAAATATATATTTATTTAAAAAAAATTGGTGGACATTACATAAAGAAAATTATAAATAATTTATGTACAATTAGAACTAAAGTAAATATAGAAAAGGAGATCACAGATTAAGACTGGCAAACAAAAAAACATCTACCAGATAAAAAATATAAAAATTATCAGGTAAGTAGGAGAAGGTAAACTTAGAAGGCATAGCTCGTCCTGATATCTTCAAGTTTCTTCGAAACCTCGTTTGGTGTCCTATCAAGATCCTCTGCTATGGACTTTTGCTTGGCTGCTTCTAATGATGTAAATTGTTCACATAGGTCTCCATCAATCACATTCTGCAATTACAAGTTTGTATTAATGTTTCCCATAATATCAATTTACTTCAAATAAAAACAATGGTGAAAGATTGTATCAGAACAAGTATTAATAATCACAATTTCTCAGATGAAACACGGAATAAAGAAAATCATCACATTATGATCAATTGTTAAATCGACAAAAATGTTAAAAACTTTACCTTAACAGGAAAGTAGTAAGACCTAAAGGACAGATGGTCCCGACCGCATAGAGGAGATGCTTCAGATCGCATGTGCATTTCCAGATGCTGGAAGAAGTCCTGGTCCTCATGAGATGTGAATGGGACTAGGACACCGACTGAGCCAGAGAGGGTAGTGTAAACCAAAGATTCAGAACCACCAGGGATGAGTGTAGCTTTCTGTAAACCAAAAGAAAAATGTAAACAACTATTTCCTCATTTAAGTTTTAATAATTAAGGATACTAAAATAAGACCTCAGATAATATATGTAATCATATAATCTCAGATGAAACACGGATAATAATATATTCATCATGGAATTAGTATAATTGTTGCAACTTGACATTAACTTGAATGATTGAAAACTAACCTGCAAAGAAGTCACCATTTCTCCAACATGGAAATTGGCAACAAAGTCTGCTTTTTGAGATGCTCCATTGAGAAGACCTCTATCCCAGAGGGCTTTGTTCCCGGTTGGATCCTCGTCTACATCATCTGTCACGTTGCTAGCCAGCCTAATCTAGGGGGGGGGAATACATATATTAAAAAATATTGGTTAACTGTAATAAACTCAAGGGTTAAAAACAAAATTCAATATTATAAAAAGGTTCAATTGGTCAAATATAATAAATAAAAGCTAAAATAGACTTGTTTATAGATAAGTTGAAACTGTGATAGTTATAAACTAGTATTGTGGTGGCAATTAAGGCACTATTATTAAAGTACTGAATAAGTAATAAATGATAACTGATGATAAAAAGCAAAGAAGAAAAAGAAGTAAAAAGCAAAGAAAAGAATCTAAACAGATTTTGATGAATTACTACTTACAACAGCTATGTTTCCAAATTTATCAGCTGTGGCTACGGTATTATAATCAAGGATGGTAGTAGTTGTAATCCAACGAGGTTGAGTATCATCAGCAAAGATTATGAGCTGGTTCTCAGCAGACTTGTACCGTACCATGAATACACTTTCCTGAACATCACTAACATAGACCCTCCTGCCCATAGCCTCTATACGGACGATCATGTTAGGAATATGCTAAAAAGTCAAATAATGAATTAATTACAATGTCTATTTAATTTGAAATACTGTGATCTAAACTTTAATTAAGAATTTAGAAATGCAAAGCAATACCTTGTTCTCACATTTCCTTAATAGCTTCTTCTTGCCGAGGTCGTAGAGCCTAAGCAGACGACCGACACCGACCAATATTCTTCCGTGGAAGGGACAGATAGCAGTCGGAAGTTCATCAACTTGTGTACGATGGACCAATTCTAAGCCACAGCCATTATTTATGAACCTGGACAATGAAATCAGAGAATAACAAGGTTAAAAAAGTAAGTGTTGTAAAGTAAAACTCTTTCAAGTTGGATAAGTTATTTCTTATTTGATCAATCTACAACATTTTATTACTTTATAAATGAAGTACATCAGAACTGCAGGACGTGTCTTCAATAAGAATTCAGCCTTCGTGTGAATTCATCATCACATGTACTTCATAGATCAGTGGCTCCCATTCTGAGAGGCGAAAGACCAGCTGATAATTAAAAAAATTATTGATCAGTGGCTCCCATTCTGAGGGGCGAGAGGCCAGTTGATAATTTAAAAAATTATCAATAATTTCTCCTTTCAGTACTTGTACTTGATCATAAATCGAAACTTATAATGTTGTACCTTGTGGCAATATTTTTTTTTTTTTAAATTCAATACTTATATGAAAATAAAATTTTTAGTGCAGGAGGGGGGTGGACGGTTTTTATATGAACAGGGGGAGGGGGAGGCTATACAAAAAAGGTTAGGAACCACTGTCATAGATGAATATAAGCTCCATTGATACAATAATGGGTAGAGATAGCGATCGTTTGATATATAATAAAAGAGACATATTAACAGTAAATCAGTCAACTGTAAGTTAATATATAACCTTTTATTGACCTTAATGAAATAAAATACTTAAGTATGAGCATTTTTTTTGTAATATATTTTAACCTATTTAGCAATGAGAGAAACTTAAGCAAAAGACGAAAGAAACCTTTTTCCTTTCCAAACTCTTTTACCTACAACTGATACCCATTAAAAAAAATCTTTCTAAATGATTATTTTTATTATTATTATTTAATACATAACATTAAGATATATGATAAATATCTATATAAACAAATTCTTTTGAAAATAAGTACATCAGAACTGCAGGACTTGTCTTCAATGATAGTTCAGCCATCGTGTGAGTTTATCATCATTTGTACTTTTTGAGCAAAAATAATTTGTGAATAATTTTTTATGAAGCAGGGAAGCTAAGTAATCAGTTTCTTTACCCTAGACAACTATTTTAATCCAAGTCCCAAGGGACAAAAAAAACTAGATTAACTTCTATGTTGAATTTTAATATCAGTTAATGACAACAATAGTATGCAGGGAGTGTGAGACTTAAGAGGGCTTTAGCCCCCCCCCCTTAGAAAAATGAAAGTTACTTCTTATAATAATGAATTAGACTCGACTTACTTATATGTGTTTAAGTACCCACTGCTGATTTGTTTCGGATTTAACTGGTAGTCCTTAGCTACCCCGACGACTAAGAACTGCTGGTTGTCTGGCTGGTTTGAAAACTTGCAAATGGCCAAGCTGAAAAAGTCATTTTAAGTATTAATGACAAAGAACTATGAAAATTGAAATTATTTAAAGAAAACATGAATAACTATAATTAAACACTAAATTTACTAAAAAGCCCAGCCTAAATATGGACAGTTCGTGTGACTCATGCATTCTGATAAAGAAGGAATAATTATGTGAATACAGCTAAAATAATTGTTACTCTCTCTATATGATGACTTCGTTATTTCAATATATATGGCTCAATACCTGAGGAGCTAAAGGAAGGGGGAACTGTCCAGTCTACACAGAAATCAATGCTTAAAATTATTCAACCAAAATCAACTTATAAAACTATATTTAAATGTAGGAAGGTTTTCCAGCCAAATATTTCATTTTTTTGGAAGTACTTGGAGGATAGTCCCAACCAAATTACTATACCAACACCTGAACACTAACACTTCTATTAAGAAAATTTAGTTGCCTAGAAAATGTTGGACTGAAGCATTATTTACAGATAACCACCAACCAATAACGTTTACCAATCAAAACACCTTTTGACAACTGCGCAATCAGATATGAATTCATCACATTTAATCAGAACAGGTCTGTGATATTATGTGTATTATCATCATAATGACAGTTACAATAACATATGCTTATGATCTAATTGGAAAAGACTGACCACTGTATGGTTTTACCAAGAGTCTCATAGCCCGACGGGCTCCAGTTGGTCTATGGAATATACAGCTGCCAATATAATGGTTACTCTACGATGCCATGGAAACCTTTGCACACTAGTGCAGGGCCTTACCATCGTGAGCCGCTCACAGCCAAGGCAGCGCGACTCACAAGCATCATGAAAACAGTCATAATAATACAGAACGAAAAAGGCCATGATAGAACATCAGATCAGTTTATGAGGTTATTATTTAATTTAATTTAAGTTTTTCCTAATTTATATTGAAAGAAGCATATTTAATTAAAAACCTAAAAATATTTGAAATCCGATTTTATATTGTCACTTTAAAATCCTTTAAGAGACAAAAAAATAAATAAATTGTTCCTAGCAGATTGAAACTATTATTTATACTAAAAATTTCTTTAAAAAAGACAATAACAGGATTGAATAACGTGCCTGGTTAGAAATATCTAATCACATCATTGGAGGGGATAGTCAGCACAGGTCTGTGATATATATATATTATTCATCATACAGGCACAGGCAATATTAACTTAAGGTGAGGATAAATAATAAAAAAACACAGAAAACTTAGGTTAATAGTTATTGATAATGGAACTTTTTCTATAAATACTATTAGATAACTGAGGCTAAGAATAAGTGCCATCATCAAGAAGAGTATTGCCATCATCAATCAATTTTGGAGAAAATAGTTATATGGTTACTAGAGGGGCATACAATCTAATTGGAAAAGACTGACCACTGTATGGCTTTACCAAGAGTCATAGCCCAACGGGCTCTAGTTGGTCTATGGAATATACAGCTGCCAATATAATGGTTACTCTACGATGCCATAGAAACATTTGCACACTAGTGCAGGGCATTACCATCATGAGCCGCTCACAGCCAAGGCAGCACGACTCACAAGCATCGAGCCGATAACCACTGGAAACCCGAAGTATAAGAATCATGGTAGAAATATAAATCAATTGAAGAGGGTATTCCTATTTATTAATTTTTTATTCTGATGTTTGTTTTATTTCCCATATAATAACCTAACTTTTAACATTTTAAGCTGCAGTGAAAAAAAATAGCTGCATTAATTTAAAAGTATATATCTGAAGTTATTAAATCAACTATTTAATTAGTGAAAATTTAAAGATCTCCTTTATTAAACATGAATTATTAGCAAGACCTTATATAATATAAAACTAAAAAAAGAAGAAGGGAAATTATAATTTAGGTAGAAATAAAATAACACACTGTGCCTGGTCAGAAATATCTAATCACATCAGTGGTAGGGACAGTCAGCACAGGTCTGTGATATATATATATTATTCATCATACAGGCACAGGCAATATTAACTTAAGGTGAGGATAAATAATAAAAAAACACAGAAAACTTAGGTTAATAGTTATTGATAATGGAACTTTTTCTATAAATACTATTAGATAACTGAGGCTAAGAATAAGTGCCATCATCAAGAAGAGTATTGCCATCATCAATCAATTTTGGAGAAAATAGTTATATGGTTACTAGAGGGGCATACAATCTAATTGGAAAAGACTGACCACTGTATGGCTTTACCAAGAGTCATAGCCCAACGGGCTCTAGTTGGTCTATGGAATATACAGCTGCCAATATAATGGTTACTCTACGATGCCATAGAAACATTTGCACACTAGTGCAGGGCATTACCATCATGAGCCGCTCACAGCCAAGGCAGCACGACTCACAAGCATCGAGCCGATAACCACTGGAAACCCGAAGTATAAGAATCATGGTAGAAATATAAATCAATTGAAGAGGGTATTCCTATTTATTAATTTTTTATTCTGATGTTTGTTTTATTTCCCATATAATAACCTAACTTTTAACATTTTAAGCTGCAGTGAAAAAAAATAGCTGCATTAATTTAAAAGTATATATCTGAAGTTATTAAATCAACTATTTAATTAGTGAAAATTTAAAGATCTCCTTTATTAAACATGAATTATTAGCAAGACCTTATATAATATAAAACTAAAAAAAGAAGAAGGGAAATTATAATTTAGGTAGAAATAAAATAACACACTGTGCCTGGTCAGAAATATCTAATCACATCAGTGGTAGGGACAGTCAGCACAGGTCTGTGATATATATATTATTCATCATACAGGCACAGGTATTAACAAAAAAATGGGTAGAACATTAATTTTAACTGCATTTAAAGAAAATTGAAATAACCTAAAGCTTTCCAAACTGGCTTTAAATAAAAGAAACATAAATAACAAAAATCATCAACTGTAGCTTACACACTTAAGTAGAAGTATATTTGTATTAGAGATCGTATTTGTGTCATAACTTTTCAAATACACCCTTAATTAGATAGTTTCACAGTGATATTAATTTATCAACAGCAGTATTTTGTGAAATAAGGCCTTCAAAGGTAAACACCTAATTGTGTTTTCAAAAAGCGTTCATTTTGAAACAATCATATCAGTAATAAAAAAATGATGACCAATTAGTGGGAATTTCTTAACAAGTTTCTGTAAACAAAACGTCTGTTGAAATGAAAAAATGATATGAATTGAGAAACGTATCGTTTTGAAATTTTGTTGTAATTCCTATAATCATGGTTTAACCCCTCCCCTTTCTTTTGCTCTTCTAAAGCTGCTCTTAAAAGTAAATAGCTCTAGATATTTAGCACATTTATAAATAACAAGTAATATCAGCAATTAACAGTATAACACTCAACATAAATTAAATAATAACAAATATTATTATCATTTTACCTTAGTTGAATCACAAGCAAAATTAAACATTGACCACTGTATGGTTTTACCAAGAGTCATAGCCCGACGGGCTCCAGTTGGTCTATGGAATATACAGCTGCCAAAAATGGGTATTCTACGATGCCATGGAAACCATTGCACACTAGTACAGGGCCTTACCATCGTGAGCCGCTCACAGCCAAGGCAGTGCGACTCACAAGCATCGATTTACACGTATATTAATCCTAATAAGCTACTTGCCATACAAATATGACTGACCTGATCGCTGCTTCATTCTGCTCAAGCCTTAAAAGATGATGCGTCTGCCCAGTGACAGGGTACATTATCCTGACCAATGAGGCCCACATCCCAGCACCAGCTTTGGGAGCACCGAACACCCTCTCGGGAAGATCTTCAGAAAGAAAATCCGCAGCCATCTCTTTGGCTATCTCCATTTCCTCTTCTCCGGCAGCCTCTTCCATTTCCTAAAGTAAGTATAATAATTTTAAGGTAAACACAGTGAGAAAATAATAATGTAATGTATATACATACACATATAAAATGTAACAGGTTTCTTTTCTTTGGAATAAAGTTATTGATTTTAATAATAAAATGAATGCATCTCGGGCAATAAAAGAACTTTTTAATTCCTATCATTCCAGGTTTGCTGTCAGATAATTGTTTTTCTTCTAAGTATCCACTCAAGTCCAATAAAAAAATATATGTTTTTAACACTCTACAATACACTAGGCTTTAAATGAAATATTTATGACAGAATTGCCAGCATCCAATTCTTCTTATATTAAAACAATTGAGACAAATAAAAAAATAAGAAATGATATTTACTTTTGCCATCTGTATCCTTCTTTGTTTTTTAGTTTCTTCTGTATATGCATTATGCTCAGTCTCAATTACAATTAAATTACCAGTTTCTGGGTGCACAACAAATTTCCTTGGAGTATATTCTAATGGGAACGAAACCTGTAAACAAGCAAATTATTTAACTAAGTTATTATAGAAAAACAACAATACATAAAATAAAAATATGTAATTTAGTAGTATGTTTAATATTTTTATGCTACTATGGTCCGTACAACTAAACGCTGCAGTGAAAAGGAAAATTCCCTACAGGAGTTATGTTTATAACCTTACTAGTGGCAGGTTTTAAGTGAATGTGTTTGTGTAGTGACATTTATAAGTGCTTTAAATGGTTTTTAAAACTAAAAAAGTTACTGTAAAATTTTATAACTGTCATCAGTACTTGAATCCTCTCCTAAATTGATGATCAGTAATGCAGTCATTAACTTTATATTCATTTTCTATTTTTCCCACATGATCACATTTCATTCATTTTTCTACTGAATACTCACTAAGAAGTTTTTCAGCCAGCTCTTTCTTTTCTGTTAATTTTTAATTTAATGATGTCCTTGCCATTTCCCCTTTTATATCCCCCCAAACAAGTTCTATCGGAGCGGTGTTACGGGTATGAGCAAATGGCCGATCCTTGGGGAGGACAGGGAAAATTTTCCTCACCAGTTCGCACCTGCGCAATAGAACTGCATTTCTTCTTTGAACGGACTATAGCATGCAATTAATGCAGTGAGAAAGAGAATTTAATAAGTTGAATGAATTCAGTAAGGGCTCATCAGTACATTTTTTTTATTTTCATTTGATTCATCAAATGTCTCTACCTACTTTAATATTTTTTTTTTGTCATCATTTGAGCCTAGAATAGTCATTAATAGCATTACAATAATATTTACAGTCAGACAACAAATCAGTAGTTAAATTATTATTAATTATTTATAAAAAAGATGGCTAATTGCTTAATATTAATGCAATATGTTTTAAAATTTTATCACAAAATTAAGAGTATAAAAACACCAAAAGTTAATAAAACATATTTATTTATCAATTGAAGAATGTAGAGGATATGTATTAACAAATTATTTAATAATAGCTAAGATGGACATAAAATCCTACAACCATTGTAGAATGGAGACAATAGGTTCATTTATTTAAATTGATAACAATCATTTCAAATTACTTTAACTTACATCGAAACAATTACACATTAATAAATTATTAATTAATATTTTTTATGGAAACAATAATATTACAAGGGATATAAAAAGATTAGATTTACTTGGGTAATTGACATTTTCAGATGGCCGTTCTATTGTCATCAACAATGATCTAAGATATAACAACTTCTTAGATTAAGCCATGTGAACTATCATCATTAAATGTCATTTTAGGATAACAGAACAGGCTTTAAATATTGAATGTATATAAAGTCAGATGACATTTAAAAAGTAATAGGTTTTGAATTTAAAATAAATAAAATGTTTTTGAAGTAATTTCATGATTACCAAGTGTGTTATATTAAATACTACATCGTTGAAAGTAAACAAAAATGCTTTTCATCTAAAATTAAAACAGAAAAATTCTAGCAAACCAATCATGAAAATAGTTTTAGATTATTTACAAAACAATCTTCAAGTAAATAAAATATTATTGGTTTTGAAGTAAGTTGAAAATAATTAGGAAAAATAACAAAAGTTTGGTAAGTTATAACAGCAAAATAATGGGAAAAGAGTTTCTACTCATATAAATCAAGTGTGCTGGAAGGCCAAGATATATAATCACCAATATCCCAAAAAATATCATCTGTTTGTATATTTAGTTGCTTTCATTTTTTTAAAATTTATAATATAATTACGAAAATATTCTAAATAAATGTATTCTGGTTAATCCATTCAACACAAGTCATAAGTCAACCTTCTTTGGAAAATACAAAAATAAACATGAGAATATTTGATGACACCTAATCTCTTCTGTCATTTGTGCATTAAGGATAATTTATTGATCAAACAATTCTTAGTTCAGCAGTAAATGTCCTGTATAATTATTCCTTGTAATTCAAATTAATCAATAAAGATTAATTTAATGTATACCCTAAACCGTCAATAAATTTACATATCATATTATCTGTTATGAAAATACTGGTTTATATTTCCATTTTAAAATAACAATTCATTGTAATATACATCATTCGATAATAAGGGTCACTAATGCATTTTCAGATGGCCGTTCTATGTCATCAATAAAATGTTATGTAACCTTTATTGATACAATAACTTATGACAAACGAACTATCATCATTAAATGTTAAATCTAATCATATAAAAAATAAATAACCTATAATAAGTTGAATATTCTTTACCTGATTGAACACAGCTCCTAGCTTCTCAAGGGCCAAAATCCTCAGGGTATTAGTAGATATTGCGACGATACCCTCTGGGCATTGCTCAGAAGCAAACCCAGAAGCATATTCCAGGGAGTCATAGGACAACGGGGTGAGGTGGAACCTGCCCTGGTAGCAATAGCTCAACCATGTCCGACTAGACATAGCTATAACCTGAAAACAAATAATAATTGAAGAGAATAGTAAATGCTTCTTGGAACATGATAAGACGCTAGTTGTTATGTTAACTTTAAATTAAATTATACTCTCAGATATTAGTTCCCACTTTCCTCAATTCTATTCTCAAAAATGGATCAGACTTTTTTTGTGTTATAAATAATACAGTCAGTATAGCAGGGAACATTAACATGCCCAGGTTTTGACATGGGAACAGTGAAAAATCAGACAAAAATGATTGAATTAAACTATGAAGAAAGAATACAACTGATCATGGAGTTATGAACCTTCAGGTTAGGTATTTCATTTAATGTGAACAAAAGGAAAATACACGAACTTTCCACATTAATGGACTACTTTAATAAAAAATAAAATAAATTTTGTATTAGACTAGAATAGAAAACAAACTTTATTCTGGGATAAAGTCCCTTTAGAATAATAATCTTGAATAAAAAATAAACATAATATACATCTGGCCAGAAGGCTACATAATAATATGAATCATGAAGTAACTAAAAGTGACAACAAAAATGAAAAACTAAAAAGTACGCAACTTGACAGGATTTTAACTAACTGTCAAAAATAAATATATTAATACCAACAAAATAATTATAAACAACATCAATGAATGGGATAGCATGCAATAAAGTATTTAAATAGTTTATATCTTCTTTGGGAAAAATAGTATTCAATACTAATTTATTCAAGTGGAAGATTGACCTGCTTGAAAATTGAAGCCAGTAAAGAAGCATGGTGGATGAAAGCAGGTGAAGAGAAGGAATGCTCGAATGCATTGCTTCTGTAGGAAGGAATATAGAGATCGGAAAGGCGGGATCTTGTTTTGTGGTGCTGGGCAGAGGATTTGAATCGGAGAAGACTGTAGATATATGAAGTGTGTTGCAAGTTAATGGATTGGTATAGAAAAGCACTAAGGCAACATTGCCTACGAATGGGAGGGAACGAATATTATAATAAGTTGTTGCAATAAATTATAAAGAATGAACCATGAGGAATATACTTACAGCTTGACTACCTTGCATTGTGATTGGGAAGAGCTTGACAGGCCTGGTACCTAGGTACCTGGTCCTTGTGTCAGCTAAATCACCAGTCACTGGGTCAAGTACAGTCCTTAGTAGACCACCGTTGTGAAGACCAATATTTAAATAAAGAGTCGATCTGCTCCCATCGCCACCACCCATCTCTACAATACACAAAGATTCTGGAGCAGCAGGCACGGCTTGCGTACATAGCATTTGAAGACAATCCTAAATTAAAAAAAAAAAACATAAGATAATTAAAAGAGTTCTAAAAATTTCTTATTCAATCATAGACCTTTAAAATTAATAGATACTAAAGAAAATTAATGTCCACTGTATGGTTTTACCAAGAGTCATAGCCCGACGGGCTCCAGTTGGTCTATGGAATATACAGCAGCCAATATAATGGTTACTCTACGATGCCATGGAAACCTTTGCACAATAGTGCAGGGCCTTACCATAATGAGCCGCTCACAGCCAAGGCAGTGCGACTCACAAGCATCGAACAATTTTTGCTACTTCAATAAATAAAAACCATCATATTATCAATATTAAAAATTGAAAATAAATGTTGTTGGAAAATGTGTACCAAGGTGAAAGACTGATATCGGTGCTAACACCCAACGATGATCCAACATTTTATATCGCACCCTAACGAGCTAAGGGCAGTTTGTGAGCCTGCCAAGAGCAGATACTGAGTGCTTGTTAAAGTTCACGTTAGTTTGATAGCTTTTCTAATGTTGTTTCAGTCAATGCATCATTTCAATTAAGAATTTGATTTAATTAACCATTTGGACTTGTAAAACAACTCATAAAATATCAACAAACAACTTCATACCCATATGTTAAGAATAATTTTTTAACATCGATTGAATGAATGCTTATGAAGAAAAACAAATTATGAGAAATCAAATCCCATAATTCTTGTTCATAATTTATTTCACAAAACCACTATAGCATTATTATTAAGCATGGAACATTACAGTTTTGGAAGTTATTTAAATACATTGAAAAGCTGATGGTAATTATCGGACCAAAAGTTGGCGAACTGGCTGGGGAAAAGTCAATAGGATTTGGTAACATATTAGAAATACAAAGGCCAACATCAAAAGAATGAGACGTTACTAAATAATAAATGAAAGTACCAAGTCAATAACTATAATTAATGATAATGAAAAAAAGTCGTATTTAAAAGCATTAAGGAAAATGAGCCATTCAGCTTAAAAATTATCTCATGTTGTTCACATAACGTAAAATTAGTAAAGTAAAAATTAATAAAGTTAATAAAGATACACACATTCTACCATCACTGATAAAATATATTAAATTTCCATCAAAATTGTGCTATTAGGTAAGGCTTCCTTAATAGAAATAGAAATAATAGATAAAAGAAAAACCAACTTATAAAACTATATTTAAATGTAGGAAGGTTTTCCAGCCAAATACTTCATTTTTTGGAAGTACTTGGAGGATAGTCCCAACCAAATTACTATACCAACACCTGAACACTAACACTTCTATTAAGAAAATTTAGTTGCCTAGAAAATGTTGGACTGAAGCATTATTTACAGATAACCACCAACAAACAACGTTTACCAATCAAAACACCTTTTGACAACTGTGCAATCAGATATGAATTCATCACATTATATCAGAACAGGTCTGTGATATTATGTGTATTATCATCATGTTGACAGTTACAATAACATCTGCATATGATCTAATTGGAAAAGACTGACCACTGTATGGTTTTACCAAGAGTCATAGCCCGACGGGCTCCAGTTGGTCTATGGAATATACAGCTGCCAATATAATGGTTACTCTACGATGCCATGGAAACCTTTGCACACTAGTGCAGGGCCTAACCATCGTGAGCCGCTCACAGCCAAGGCAGCACGACTCACAAGCATCATGATAATACAGAATAACTAAGGCCATGGTAGAACACTAGACCAGTTTATGTTAACACTTATGAACTTACTATTTCATTTAAATAGGCTTTTACTGATTTACATTAAAAGAAAGCATATTTTATTAAAAACCTAAAAATACTTAACATCCTATTTTATACTGTCACTTTAAAATTCTTAAAAGAAGTAACAAAAAATAAATAAATTGTCCCTAGCAGATAACATCATCAATAGAAAAATATCTTTCACTTCATAAAAAAAAATCTAACAAATTTGGGATTGAATAATGTGCCTGGTCAGAAATATCTAATCACATCAGTGGAGGAGACAGTCAGCACAGGTCTGTGATATGAATTATTCATCATACAGGCACGTACAATATTTACTTCATTTTCACATACAATACTGGGCTAATCAATAAAGTTTTTCTCCAATTCTACGAGAAATTCATTGTGACCTCTACCCGGACCACTTTCATCCACATATATTATCAAGATCAACAATTATCATTCAATATAAAGAAATAAAGATTTAATAAACACCAAAAGTGTTGTTAGAAAAATATAAATACCAAGGTGAAAGACTGATATTGGTGCTAACACCCAACGATGAACCAACAGTATAATATCGCACCCTTACGAGCTAAGAGCAGTTTGTGAGCCTGCCAAAAGCAGATACTGAGTGCTTCTTAAAAATTGTACTCATCATATACATCTTTTCCAAAGATTTAAATGTAAAGTACAACATTTGATTAACAATATTGTTCCAAGTAAATGGCCATAAATTAAATAAGAAATCCATTCATAGAAGAGTTCAATATTTCTGTCAATAAAGTCTTTCTTCACTGTCCTAATATTTTATCCAACATTCATAACAGGTTCAACTATGCTGATTAAAAAAGAAAGCCAGAAAATTCCTTTTGCCCACTTCTATGCTTACATAGGCAATTCCTAATTGAATTCCCTCAGGGGTAACATTAGTTTAATACAAGTTATGTAAATGTACAAAGAACAGTAGTTATTGTTGAAATTAAATGGTAAGAGTTTAAAGAAGTTAATCTTATCTGATATTATTTTTTAATTGTAAACCTAAATACTGCCCGATAAAAAGAACTTGTTTACAATCTGGCCTTTTCAGATGGCCCCTGTTGTCATCATTTTTACTGTAACTACTGTTACAGTACAGGTAACGCAATGGTTAGATTCATCATAAAATCCAGATTGAAAACCTTTATTAACAAATTAACCATAAACTTCAGAACTTTTTAATGATTAGCGTAAATTAAAAACATTAATTAAATAAAGAGAACTGCTAAACTAAATTATACAATAAAAAAAAATGTCGAACAATAACACACATGTAATAACAAGCCTAGATACAGGCTGCTACTCAATGTAAATATTTTTCGATAATTAGGATTATCCTTAAGAAAGAATGAATTTGAATAGAGTCTGTGGTGTTAAGCCTATATTTATTTATTCCAAATCAACAGACAAAAGAATGCAAGGAATAATATCTATTTTTATTACTGAAAAGCAATTAATTAAATTGCTGAAACAGTGACCACTGTATGGTTTTACCAAGAGTCATAGCCCGACGGGCTCCAGTTGGTCTATGGAATATACAGCTGCCAATATAATGGTTATTCTACGATGCCATGGAAACCTTTGCACACTAGTGCAAGGCCTTACCATCGTGAGCCGCTCACAGCCAAGGCAGTGCGACACACAAGCATCAGATTTTAAACATCTAATAAAACATTAAATAAATGTTTCATACTTGGTTCACTCCAATAAGAACATAAAATTGTCAAATCAGAGGCGACAAGATGATTTTCTATAGCACTGTTACTTTATTATAAACAACATTAATCTGTTGTTTACTGTTAAAACAAACAATGCTTTACCTAAACAAACCTATTTTATTTAAATAGCAACCAACCTGTGGGTCCAAGGAGATGATCCGGACTGTGTTATCAGCGAGCCCAACAGCGACAAACCTAGACATGTTCTCTCCGGTGGGTGCGTTGCCCAAAGCCATGCAAACCACCTCGCACTGCATCTCCTGCCACTGATTGTACTCCTTTAACTGACCTGTCTAAAACGATGATTATTAGTTTAAAAATTACATAAAGAGAAACTTAAAAGGCTTATTATTTTAAGTTTATAAAATGTAGGAAGGTTTTCCAGTCAAATAATTCATTTTAGGAAGTATTTGAAGGATAGTGCCAACCAAGTTATTATACCAACATGTGAACACTAACACTTCTAGTAAGAAAATATTAGTTGCCTAAATGATGTTGGATAAATTATTTAAATATGAAAAGTTTAATAAAACAAATTATTTAATAAGAAAACAATATGTCAATGAATTTCTTTGATCTACTCTTAAAAAGAAACTAGGTGATGGTAACTTACAGGGTCCATCTCGAAATAAACAAGCTCCCCTCCGGTCAAAGCGATGACAACTTGCCTCCTGTTCACTGCGCATTTGATAATCTGCTTCTTGCCGGGTACCTTCCAATCTTGCAACCTCTTATCAGACCTGATGTGACGCACACCTTCAGGATAAACCTAAACCACAAATTGAAATTCTTTGAGTTCTTTAAGAAATATATAAAATTCAATAAACGAATACATGAATAAGGCTTCAAAAATAAGTGTTCATTCTAGTTCCACTTAAATAAAAAAAATAAGTGTTCATTCTAGTTCCACTTAAATAAAAAAAGTTTTACTACAAATACATTAACGACATGTGCGGCACCGGTGCGCACGACCTGAGTACTCGTTTGGGCCGCGTGTTCACATATCCACAGGCAACCTTAATTTTCCGTGTGTGCACCGGTGATCGCGCGGCTCCAGTAAGTAATTTTAAGTAATTTTTAATTAAGGTTGCCTGTGGATATGTGAACACGCGGCCCAAACGAGTACTCAGGTCGTGCGCACCGGTGCCGCACATGTCGTTAATGTGTTAAGCTTGGCCAGGTGAGGTGGTGACTAATAATGAGAGTCGAGCAACTTGGATTGCCTTCAACTCATAAAAAGTCATTTCCACATATGTGTGGAAGGATACATTCCAAAAAGCAAATTTCTATGTATCATAAAAATCTACCAAAATTGTGACAAAACAAAAAACTCGAACAAAGGTAAAGCATTGATATGACACGAATGGTAGATATTAGTAATTACTACATGTCAAAAATTAATCAGAATGCAAGTGCTTAGTGCAAAGGAATAAATATAATAATTGTTAAGAGGAAGAAAATGGTCCGGGTGGAGGTGAAAAAAATTGTCTTATATAGGGAGAACTGTTTATTGGGAAGCTGACATAATAATTGTTCTTTACAAACTATAATTTTAATTATGTAAAGGAGATAGTTGGGGGGTGCAGTCAATAAGTACACAGAATAAGTGATGAATATAATATAATTTTAATTAATGGGCCATTAACCTGTAAAGCTTTCTAATCAATTTTTGCTTGTGTAATTGAAAATTTAATTTTTTAAAAAAGTTCATATTATCTTTTTCAAAAACTGCTTTGAATTATGAGACTAAATTTTTCTGAATATTGACACTAGGTAAGAAAATATAATCTGAGATAACATAGAAATGTAAGATACATGTTAAATGCAATGCTCAATCAAACTTTCTTAACTGAGGACAGAAAAAATTTCCATAAAAATAATAGTTATAAAATTAACATAAACTGAAATGGCTCATCAGAAATATTGGTTCTTTTCATTGATTATTCAATTGTCTCTACCTACATTTACAACATCATATGAGCCAATATAAACTTGCAATGAGAATTAGTAAGTACTTCAGTGATTGAATAAATTATAGAAAAATATAAATAGGTAATGGTCTAATTACTTTATTAATAAATCACTATCATTTTATGGTTATTACTAGATTCACTGCTAATACATGCCCAAAATTCATTGCTACCAAGTCAGAAAAGGGATTTATGGAGCCATTCTTTTTAGCATACAGCCATGATTTTTCAAAATAAAATTGAAAATATATATACACATATAACAGGAAAAAAAGAAGAATTTTCGAATGAAATAATTACCTGTACAGCAGCATCATCCCCAAGGGCAGAACAAGCCAGAGTAGAGGTGAAGCCGAGGAAACCAGAATCAGCAACTTCCTCAACCGTCTCACCAATAGACAGAACTAGTGTTGCACTCAAGAAAGAGACCACGATATAAGCATCATATTCATCTGCAACAAGCAATAACTTACAAAATAATGATGAAAATATTATAAGAAAAGAAAAAAACTGTTGACAGGGAATAAAATTCTAATTTTTCATATAAAAAAATTGATTGTTATAAGGATACCGTAAGTTCCTTAAAGAAAAGTAAAAATTTCTTTGAAACATGGTCCAATTTAAAACCCCATTAATAGAATAATAATTAAATGTTTACCAATTGATATTTCTTCAGACTTACCTTAACAAAATCGGCATATCTTATCCAAAATAGCGACGACCAATTCCATCTGAAAAAGAAAATAACTGGTGTTTGATAGACTCATATTTATATCAATTCACCAGTCTTATTAATAATTGTTTGAGGCTAAGAAGAATGATAACAAGTGAATTGAAATACAAAAGAAACTAATGAATAATTATGAATGGAAATGACTATCCTTAAATCATTTAATGAGAACGCTGTTAAGTCAATATCAGCATGGGCTCATCAGAAAAGGTTTGTTTTCATTTAAAATATCAAATGTCCATACCTACTTTTAAACATCATCTGAGCCCTGCCCTTTTAGTTACTTCTATAATGGTATCATTATTTAATTGTGAAATAAAATCCTTCCCATGAAATATTTTTAGAAAAATAACTATGTTAAAGTTTGTATTTAAATATAACAAATAACCAACAAATTTTTAAAAAATACACCAAGGAAAAGCACTTTGAGCATAAACATTTAATAAAAAATAAACTTATGATTTTTATTCACAAAATACTACACAAATCCAAATAATTCACAAAAATAAACAGTTCACTTGTTATCATGTTAGGAGTGCAAACATATAAAATACATTTTTTAACCTACTGGGTATAAATAATAACATCATCTTTATTTTAATTAATTAATTAAAAATAGCAAAACTTGACTCTTTTTCACCATCTTTTAGGAAAACTAAAATGATGTAACTTACACTATATAAAAATTACATAATAAGTGCATATAGCAAAACCGAGGATATACTAAAATCTTTAATTAAGAGAAGAGGATAGGAAGTGTAAGAAAGTACAGAATTTTAACTAAGCTCTATTCCAAACTAAACTACCTAACAATAACAAGACTTCTTTATCAGTATATTTGTATTACCCCTGATCAATTAGCCAAAAATTTGATAAGGTATATTCAGTTATGAAGCTATTTTTTTTTTAATATTCAAAACACTTAAGTTGTTTGTTGAAAGACTTAAAATTTAGATCATAATCTACTATGGGGCATATGCAAGACATACCACTGTTATTTATTTCCACTCGCTCAGAAATAGTATACAAATTAATTAAAGAGTCCCTAAGTCCCAATTTTTGGCATCAGCCTGGCAGCATTAAAAATATATTGTAATTACAAAAAAATGTAATGTGAATGAACATTAAGTGTACAAAAACAGCACAGCTGAAAAAATATATTTTTCTTTGGGGAGAGTTTAATGTGTTTCCTGTCACATGACTAAATGGGACTTACGCCATTGATACTTTTTTTTTTATGATTGCAGACTTGATGATGGCCAACAATAAATAAAAGAAATAAATAAATAAGAACAGGAAAGATTTTGGCAAATATGGCATGAATTAATTAATAGAAAATAGACGGTAAAGGAGTAGAAAATGAGGGTTGAACTAACAACCTTTCCAAATCAAGTGGAGTCAAAAAATTAACTAATGCATTTTTATGATAGTTCAAAAGCTTTACCTTTTAGTTTGTAAGTCAGATTATAAATCTCAGATAATGAATTGGTTATTAATAATGAAATACTACTGGTGAACTAAGAAAACGGGGGAAAGTGAATAAAGAAAATAGCTAATTAATACTAATAGGTAAATTTTTGAAAAATACTGAAAAAAAGTAAATTGAAAACACAATTTAAAGCTATTTCCACTCACCAGTAGCACGCTTCTTCACTGTCCACACAGCGTTGGGTGAACCTGGAAGTTCTGACACCGCCATTTCAGATACTTCCAAACCGTGCCTCAATACCCGAAGGGTTGAGCGTGGCCCTCTTCCACAAGCCATATACAGCTGAGGAGTGTCCTCATTGGCTGGTACAAAATAAAACACCAAGTTAGATTTAAAAACATAAGTATAATTCGACTCATCAGAATATTTAAATACCTAAATCAGCAACATGGCAGTCCAATATTGGTGATAGTGAATCCATTTCATCGACCAGGACTAGATTTCTAAGAGGCCTCGGAGCAAAGAAGAAAGTATCTCCTTCCTCTAGAGGCATAGCGGAACTGAATTCAGGCTCGTCATCATCATCACCCAAATGAGCGATTTGATAGAGGTAGCTGAAAAAGCAAACCATATCTTTAATAAGGAAAAATAAACTAATTATTTTTAAATATAAACATTACTAGATAAAAAATTAATTCAAACTAAACTTACTGGTTGCCAAATTCAGAAGCAACAAAAAGAAAACCAGTTTTTAACACACACATAGCAGCAGCTACAGGAACAGTATCAAAGTATTTCAATTTAATTTCTGTGACAACTTCTTCATCTGTTTCAAGAGTAACTTTGAATATATCCCCCTGTTCGGTTTGAACCAAAAAGAAAAACATAGATTTCGTTTTGTGAGTTGCTGAGCATACAAAAATCATTCCTCGCTCAGGATCATCCAAGTCATTCTATAAAAATGAAAATATAATGTATAAAAATATTATAATACAATAATATTCTACATAAAATTATATTTGCTAGTCTGCTTCATAAACTAAAGATACAATTAAGACAATTTAATTTTATTAAAATAATATAATTACAAATTAATAAATTAAAATATATTTTAATATAAACATTAATTAAAATATATATCAATAATATAATTAAACAATATATTTTAATTAATGTTTGCAAAAGCTCTGCTCTGTACTAAAAAAAGTAGTAGTAAAGAGCTTATCATTTGCAATTAATATGGCACAATCATCCAAACAACAATAGTCATGTAAAAGCTATGCGTTGGCTTGATCGTGCACTATTTTTCTCTTATCATTTACAGAAAGAAGGTTATTTTTGAATAAAAATTAAAATAAAAAACTGTACCATAAAAAGAGGAAATAACAATTACAGATTTTAATTTAAATTCAGCTTTCGACACTCGTACATAGAGTTAATAAGAACTTTTTAATAAGAGCAAAACTCAGGCATAATTTCACTGTTGTGCAACCGAAGTCTTATATGCTGCAGGATTGATTATGAATAAGAAAGGCCTGGTACAAAAAATGGAGATCAAAGAAAGATATTATGGAAAGTTCTTGGCCCAAGTAAAGACCAAGGTGAATACAGACGACGACAAAACAGTGAACTATACACTCGTGTTCCAAAAATATCGGATGTTATGAGGAAAAGGAGAATATTATTCTATGGCCAACTGTTAAGAATTAAATCCACTCGACTAGTGAACCATATTTTTACATATTTATAGGAAAAGAAGACCAAACCTGCCTGGTTCAAAGAGGTAGAAAGAGATTTACAGGAGATGGGGATTACCTTTAAGGAAATTCTCGAAAGCAACCACCTCAGGATGAAACAGGATACCCATGTGAGTTTTCAAGAAAAAACAAAGCAGAAGACGGGAAAGAAATGGACAGAAGAAAGAAGGGAGCAGCACCGGTGAGGAATGAGTACTAAGCCAATGTCAAGAAGAAAAAAAGACAGTTGTAATGACGTGGTCCTTAGTAGGCCAATACGGAAAAAACATGTATATAAAATATAATTACTATATATAATTAATACATATTTATAATTATTAATATATATATATTTATATAAATAATTACACTAAATATCTAAGTAAACATAATCTTTAAGTCAATCATTGAATTCTACTGAACTGGATTGTTCTAAATATTTTAACATTTAACACAATTTTAATTAAACAAAAGGACTGGTTTTAAACTAACGAAGCATAAACCTAATAATTAAACAATATATATTTTAATTAATGGTTGCAAAAGCTCTGCTCTGTACTCAGCAAATAAGTAGTAAAGAGCTTATCATTTGCAATTAATTTGGCACAATCATCCAAACAACAATAGCCATGTAAAAGCTATGAGTTGGCTTGATCGTGCACTATTTTTCCCTCATCATTAACAGAAAGGTTAGTTTTAAATAAAAATAAAAATGAAAAACTGTACCATAACAAGAGGAAATGACAAATACAGATTTTAATTTCAATTCAGCTTTCGATACTCCTACAAGGAGTTTACAATAAAATAACTAAATCATTTATAATAAGCAAAAAAACATATATTGAACATAGTAAACTTAAGTTCCAAAAGGGTTTTCATTCCATATCGTCACAGCTAATTCTACATAATAGTTACTCTTAAGAGTTACAACCACTAAATAGCAAAAAGTTTAATAAACATAATAGTAAATATATTGCTAAATCATTAATTATATTTTAGAAATAACTTTTTCCGTACCCTTCTCCTGGGAATAGGACAGCGAATATCATGCTGTTCTCCAAGGTTTTTGTAAGTAAGGTAGTTCTCCGAGCAAATCAGTACACCAGAAGGCCCATCGTCACCACCAGGCACTGAAATAAGGAAATTGGCATGTTCTTCCAATGGTTCGGAATATTTCCTTACAACATGATTAACACCATAATCCTGTTCATAGAATGTCAGTGACTGTTTTGTTTCACTTGCTGATTCCCAAGTTGCATCATTATCAGACTCCTAAAAATAAATAGTTAAACAAAATTACAAATATAGGTTTACATAACAACAGCACAATCTTAGCAAAGGCTAGTACAAATTGAAGTTACAACCACATCAACCTAGATATTTTACAAAACCTACCGATGAGAAAATGAATTATTTAACTAAGGACTGAAAAAAAAATATCAATTACAAACTTTTCCATGCACAATCTCCAAATATCTAGATGCAAAAAAATCAAAGCAGAGACCCAAGTTCAGGCTCCTCAACTACTGACCAATCAATATGCGTAAATCAGTTAGGTATGGTCAAAATAGAAAAAAAATTCTATAACTTCAATTACCCTGAAATTCAAATTTTTGAAAGATAAAATGCTCTTCCAGAAAGTTTTTAAATTTAAATAGAAGAAGCAAATTTGCTTCAAACTTCATATATCTCAATAATAGCAGATAAAGCCTAATATAATTTAATAATTATATTAACTAGTTCTTGTTACTGGTGTTAATTAAATATTATAATACTATATAATCTAATACATATTATCAATGTTGCTTACCTCATAATCTATTTCTAAACAGGCGAATATGGAATTCTCAAAGCCAACATCTAGGCCAACCATGTGGTACACTAGAGTGTTGCTCTTGGGAGCTTCTAATGGCGACGAAATTGTTAATCTAGCTTCAGCATCTCTGTTCAAAATGTAAACTACCTTCTGTTTTTCAATAGCTCCTAAAAATAAAAAGTATCAAATATCCAGATAACTGAAAGAACTTGCAGTTTTAAAAATTTTCTCAATCAAACAATAAAGAAACAAACAAATACTAACCGACCATAATGGCTCTGGCCTTAGGGTCAACTGCAAGATACTGCCCAGGCACAATTCTCCTACAACCACTTTTACCAAAAGTCTCTTGATGAACCTTTTCCAAAACATTTTTCTGGGGATTATATTCAAGTATAACAATCCTACCAGAGTCAGATCCAACGACAGCATAATCTACAAAAAAGAAAACCTATTAGACTAATAAAGAGAATTACTAACATAATTTTACCATACCAAGTAAATTTTAAAAAATTGACAAAAAAATCAAATATACACACCTTTGTTACCTCCAGTTAACCTGAACGCCATTAAAGATCTTATTACGCCAAATACTTCCACAGTTAATAATGAGTGGACTTTCCCGGTATTGGGATCGGGACGAAGGAGTTCCAAGCATTTCCCTCTCGAAACTAATATTTCTTGCTGCTTTTTCCCACTGAAACTCCCGTGGACAGCGTGGGTTATACCCGTAGCACGCTGAAGGGTCAAATTGTATAAAAACATGATGAAACTTGAATGATCCGAAAAATATAAGTTCTATGTACACGCGGCTTGAGTGGAAAACAGCGTCATCCAAAATGGAGAGCTGAAATTAGTGAAACAAGCCCATTCCACCCACTAGTATTTTAAATACCGAATTAATAAAAGATGGATAGTAAAAACTAAGAGCTAGCAAATTGCTAGGTAAAAGTAGCAATGAGATTGTATAGATATAAACGGATGAATTGGACAGTTGTTCCTTGAGAGACGCTCTAAACCAATATGGCCTGAGATGGCTATCCAACGCTATTTCTGTATTTCACGGCCTACTTGATTTACATGAAAATTTTACTTTTGCGTTATGTATAGTACTTTCAATATTAATATATCTAATAAAATTGAACTCACAAAGTAAATTTGTTAACAAACTAAATTTAAATATTTTTCTTCAAAATTCATGAGACAAAAAACATATTAATAATATTAATCTGTTAATAAATCGTTTTTACAAAATTATGGCCCTCGTATTTTCTAGAACACTTCAGTACAATTTTGTAAATGTTATTTTAATATAATATAATTGTTTAACTGGACCAATTCCTCGAAATTAATTATATAAAATGACCAATTAAAACTAAAATATTTAAGTACTTTCAAATTTTAGATATGAAAATTCAGTTTAGATTAAATAATAGGTCATCTTACTTTAGGAGCAACCCTCTTCATACCCACATAATGAAAAGCAGGAGCTATTTTAATGTCTATTTAATTTCCTATAACTAGTCTTACCCTTAAAATGCACAAGGATAAAATATGGGGATGCTGGAGTGATATATATTTAATTTTATTCTGGGACTAGGTCCCTATATAATAACAGATGTGTACAAGGGCGGATTTAGGGGGGGCATGGGGGCACTTGCCCCCCAGATGGTTTTTTGTGTACTGTGAAGAATCCATAACAGTACATACTTATAGGCAAATCACATGATCATAGTTGTTAAAATTTATGAATAAAATAACAGAAAGAACATGAATGAAACTGTTGTTTAAATATTTTAATAAACCTTTGAAACCTTTCTATAAATACTACAAGTTTATTTCTAAGTTATTGTTGATTTTTTTGCCCGTCTGCCCGTTGTGCCCCGCCAGAAAAAAATCCTGGATCCCCCCTTGGATGTGTAAAAAATTTAATAAATATATATATCTGGCCAAAGGGCTACATTATTAGCATAACACAATATTTAAATATAATAACATCGAAAATAAAGGTAAATGTTCAATAAAATGAATATAAACTAAAAGGTATCTTCTGGTAGAGAAGAAAAAAAAAATCTAAAATAACAAGAATTAAGCTGAGAGAAAAAATATATAAATAAATAAAAGCAGCAAACAAAAGAGACTGTTGAACTGATGTGGTCCTTAGTAAGCCAATGAAAAACAAAAAAAAATATCATTATGAGTGAAAAATATTTACAGTAATTCATCTACTACTTCTCATGAATATAACTTATTAATTATTACTGATTAGAGAGCATCTGTTTAAGAGATGTAGGAAAAGATTGTATTTGAATGTGGATAAGGAAGAGGCATCACTGATATCAGGTAGAAGTAAGTTCCAAAAAGTGGCGAAATGAGCAAGAAAGGAACACTCAAATGTTTTGGTTCTGTGGGAACAGGTATAAAGGTCAGAAAGGGGAGATCTTGTGCCCTGGGAATGGATAGAGGATCTAAATTGTAGGAGGCTATGGATATAAGAGGAATGTTGTTGTAGCTAATGATTTGGTATAAAAAAACAACTAGGAAATAGAGTATACGGAAAGAGGGAAATAGCCACTTTAACTCATTATAGAGGTGGGACACATGAGACTTTTTAGGGGAATCGAAGATAAACCGTAGTGAGCAGTTAATAATTCACTTCAATCTATCCTCGAGCATATTCGAGAGGCCCCCTTATACCACTCAGCAATAGTCAAAGTGAGGAAAGACAAAAGAAGTAATGAGGAGCTAAGGGATAGGTAGCGTTAGAAGATACCAGTAACGATGGAATAACTTTAGGGAGTTTATTGATCAATGGGAATTTTGGGCAATGTGGGGTTTCCAGGAGAGGGATTGGTCAAAAATGATAATGAGGTTTTTAACCGAGGAACTGAAAGTAATAGGGTGAGCATTTAAGATTGATTGGGGGAGGGAGTGGATGGATTTAAGCAGGGTATTGGGAACAATTAGAATGGCCTGTGGGTTGATTAAAAATCATATGACAAAGAAGAAAAAAAAAACCAAGTCTGAAATTTTAATCATCCAAAGGGATCAGTAAGCATATTTTCAGTTACTTTTTTTTTTTTTTATCAATGGATATTTCATAACAATTAATTTTGTTTTGTTATTTTCTAAGTTTCCACAACTTCATTTCTTTCTCCAAAGATATATATTTTTTTTTTTTAACAAGATCATCTATTGCAATGTTGTACAATAATGTATTATATTGATTCAATTTATGTTCATTGAATCAAAATATGAAATCAAAATTATTATTAAAAAAGCTTTTGTTACTTGTTAATAGTCTCCATACTTTATTACTGATATCTCCCACATTCTCTCATTGATAACAAGAAGTATAGGGGACTGCATCAGTTTGCTCTTTCCTATTGCTATCTGCTGAAAACCATAGTGACAGGAAACTCACTGGCGAGCGACTTTTCATTGCTTGACACTGCTGGACGTAAATTAGGCTTCCTTCATCAGCCTTTGGTAGTTGGTTTGTTAGTAATTAGAGCCAACATTGACAGGATACATTTAATTAATCTCAATCCAGTAAATTTCAGAAAATTTAATTTTTGTCTCTATCAATTAAAAAAAAAAAAGATATGGAGAATTAAATAAATAAATATAGGATATAGGTAATATATGAGAGGAAATAAATAAAAGGAGATATAGGTAATAAATCAACAATAGCTCTTCATAATATATTTTAAGATGCAAAAGCAACATAATAGTAATAATAAATTATCCACTAAAATCACAACAGTCATCACATAAAGCTGGGCATTTATTTTGTCATTAATAAACAATTGATAACAATATTAAGCTTTAATATCCATATGTCAGCCATATTTGGTCTATTGACCCTAAATAAAATATAATAGATTGTCAACTAATATTTATAATACCTATGTAGTTGGAAATCATTACAAATTCATTTTATCTTTCATTTATAGAATATAAAACAAACTATATATAATTTTAATTAAAAATAAAAAAGGTTTTAGAAACCTTTAATATTAATTCAATTCAATTTAATTTAATTTTCAATAACAATGTTAATAATGAAACAAAGCAGAGAATCAATTAATAGAATATGTTTTCTACCTTACGTAATGTAATATTCATATAAACAGTGAAAAAATTGACAAGATTTTGTTTCCTTATAACATAATTGCTATTGAGACAATCAATTCCACATCAGACTTTCTTTTTGTCAATAAACAAGAATAATATTAACATTTTTAAAGAGAAAACTATTCCTTGTAAAATCATTTATCAGTCATATTCAATGTTTTTCCATTCCAGCCATCATTTACAATTTATTTATATAACATCACTGGACTACATAGGTTTAAGTTTTTTAAGTTATCCATAAACCAGTCATTTTAATAGCATGACTGCTTCCATTTCATATATGTGTACTAATAATTAAATTTTTATAAATATCTTAAAGATGTTAACAAGTGATAAACTTATTAATTACCAGTTTAATGATATGATGTATTTCATTCATTATTTTATGAAGAAATCCAATGACTAATATGAACATACTACTTATATATGCATATAAGTTGGCCGTATAAAATGCTCTAAAAACTGTCATTAATTAAGTATTAACCTTATTTAATATCAAGGTAACTCCTAAAATCCCTAATAACAAAAATAAAATAAAAAAATCCTTTGTTTATGATATAAAATACATAATGCATATACACAAAGTAACATGGGATTTTCATTTAATGGTTTTAAAGACATTTTAATCATAAATGAATAATCACAAAAGCATGTTGGACATAAGTATACTATATTTAAGATAATATAAATAGGTAACATCTCACACAGACACTCCTGTATATATATATATATATATATCTTATCATATCTTAATATCGATATGATAGATATATTAAAGTAATTTGTCTTTGTAAGTCAGATATTTAAAAATGATATCCTTAACAGACAGAGATCTCAATAAAAAGTTATTACTATTTAGATAAACGTTGGTTAGCAATGATGACCGGAGATCATAATTCCATGTATAACATATAGATTATAGTTTGACTGGTATATAAATTGGTCAAAATAAAAATTAAAGTAGACACATTTTGATAAAATAAAAATAAATTATAAAACTATTTTGCATACCTGTGAATAAATGAAATTAAAATAAATTTAAATTTAAAAATAAATCTATAAATCATTTCTTAAATAAAACTAGTTAATATTATTCTCCAAACCTTTTTTTACTTTTGATTGTAAACAGATTGTAAACAGAAATTTTGGTATATATTAAATAATTAATAATTTTTTTACATTTTATTTTTTTACTTCACTCCCAACCATTTAATCATTAGTTATACCTTTTTACCATTCATCAACTTATTTTGTTGTGACACTTTAATGTAACAGAAGAAAGTTAGAATGAATTGAATATTAAAATGTGTTTAGTTATTAATTTAAATACCTTATATTGATTAATTTTTCATAAAAAATATTAAATAAACTAAAATAAGTTTTCATCAATGTAAAAATTGTTTTAGAAAAAAAATATAAAGATTTTTATTTTTTTAATAACAATTAATGGCTTAGAAAAATCGAAGGCTCGAAGCAGATACCATCAAACATTGTTAACAGTAATCAACAAACTGATACCCAAACCCAAGTCTGTTTAAATACTCTTAGGTGATCCTTCCATCAATGCCTTGGCATGCCTTTTGAACATTTACGAGTTCTTATTTAATATTTAATTATTAACTAAAGTTGCTCTAAAAATTTTGGTTTTACCTTTTTTTCTTTATTCTTATCCAACATAATAACTCTGTAAACACCAAATTTGAAGAAATAATTTTTATTTTACTTCAGTTATTATTTGTATAAAATTAACTTATATGTTTTACTAAAAAAAAAAAAAAAATGAAAATTGATCACGCTTAGTCATCACATATAACGGATTGACTTCCAACTAATTTATATTCATTAAAGAAAAAAAATGAAAATACCCTGCTGCCATAGTTGAGAATGTGAATTTTTATATTTAAATAAAATTATTCTTACTTATAATTTTTAAAAAACAAAACATTCTTTCATCATACCTATAAAACTGTTCACTTATAATGAATAAAATAATTTAAAACAAATTTACGAATAGTAAAAAACAAAAACATCCTCTAGCTGTATAAATGATCATGAAACACTTTTTGTTATTTAATGTTTCGTTTAACAATAATACCTGCAAAAGATTTTAAAACAACAGCGCAATATTTAATTTTTGCTAAATTTTCTAACCATGAAAATCTTGAATTTATAAATTGAGCAAATTAATAATGTTTCAATAAATGTCTGTTTATTAAAAAAACAAAACATTCAATACACATTATATAAGCACCTTTAAAACGTTACAGATATAATTAAAGCTTTGCCAAAATATAATGAAGAGATAAAATACTAGATTTTGTCAAGATAATATTTATCAGCACCATAAGGACTTACATATTCACTTAAAAGGCTAATTAAACTTGATAATGGGTAAATGATCATCTGAAAATCTTGTTAAATTTACCTTTCATTGAAAGTAAAAACACAAAAAAATCATATGAAAGGAGGTCCCAGAATCAAATCCCTATCCAACTAAGTTATACTTCTTACGGAAAACAAAAATATCATATATAAACATTTTACTTCTCCCAATTTAAATTTACTCTTTTCTGGACAAAACCATTTTTAAGTTTAATGCTGATGACATACAATGTTATGGGTGATACTGAAAAACAAAATAAGTGAAACAAACATTTTCGGTTACCCCAAATTTTCCATGGGATTTCCTGTAACCATCAAGAACATGCAGCACAAAATAAAGCTCAAATCACTTTTTTGGACACTTACATACAAGTTACTATTTTTTATTGTGGCTATAATAAGAATTAAATATTCGCAATGTGAATTAAATGTTCTAGCTTACTACGAGTAACATACTTAATTTTATTTGGGGTGAGGGAAGGATTGAAAAACAGATTTGCTTGTTTATACAATGTTTCCCATACAATGTTGTAACAGAGGTAGCATGAACTGTCCTCTTGGAAACTCTAATTTCCAATATATAATTTTAAATAACAAACTTTGGAATAAACTTATTGATATTATCAATTACATATAAAATTGGCAATTTATTTCTTAGCCTTTTACTTTTGTAGGGTTTTCAAAGAAAAAGAACATTCCTTGAATTCTCAGAAGAGAGATTTAATTGATTTTTTGACATGAGTTGCTAACAATTTTTAAGAGTTTGAAGACCTCTAAAAAAAAAGTTGAAGGCTATAGAAGAAAACAGCTGTTTTATAAAAACCGATATAATTTAAAAAAATGATGGGTGAATCCATTTGAAGAACCTGAGTTTCACTATAATTGACTTTTTTTTAATAAATCATAATCACAATTACTGTATGATATTTTAAAGCAATTATGTTCTCGAAAGAAATTAATTATTTTAACAAAATTTTTATTAATGATCATTTTAACATCTACTATAATTGGCTCTCTGCTATATTCTGTTAGGTGAACACTTATAAATATTACTAAATCATCTAAAAAACATGTATAGATAGAAGCTATATCAATAATGTAAAATTAGATACACAAATAATTGAGAAATGCTCCGAGCATGATATCCGCGTTATGCAAAGAAGTAAAAATTGTAAGAAAACCTATAGTGCTAACAATAAATTTTTTTAGAATCTTAAATTCCTTTCAAAATTTTAACAAATACTATTAAAAATTAAATATAATTTAAAAATATGTCTATAATTTTTTTTTTTCACTTTTAATTAAATTCCCCACAATAGCATTTGAAGATCAAGGGAACAGCTTAAATAATTTCATTTTAAATTTTTAATGTTTTCAATATTATTAATAAATCTTAAAGCTATGAACAACATTAAAAACCCAATTAAATTTAACTGCTGATTAGTTTATAAGAATAATATAAGATGTCCAGTAAAATTTCGATAACTCAAATTTCAGGGAATGTAAAAAAGTATCCCCAAAGTAAAACCAATTAGTATACACAGATAATTTTTATATTTTATATTATATATATTTTAAAACCAGGAGTTTAAATATACACAGCATGACTATAAAATAACAATAATATGACACACCTTTACTGGAATTGACGTATTGTGACATGTTTATTGGTTTACGACAGGGACAAACATCCAGGGTTCTTTTATTATAGTGCAATTGGAAAAACCCCAATACAAAGCCTTCTGTTTCAAAATTCTCCAGTAAAACACACACTTACCGGTCGACGTTTCGCCTATTCAGGCATTATCAACACACAAAAAAAGGTTATATAAATCTGATCTCGAAGAAGGTGCACTACATCCCACAATCAACAGCCCAAACAGGCTCCAAACCTGAGACAGCAATCCACCATCAAGATGTTCAAAATACAACTGAAAGGAAGGTAATATGCAACCAGCTGGGAAGGTTTCACAATCAACAGCCCAAACAGGCTCCAAACCTGAGACAGCAACCCACCATCTTTATTGAGCCTGTTTTGGCTGTTGATTGTGGGATGTAGTGCACCTTCTTCGAGATGTGATTTATAAACCTTTTTTTGTGTCTTGATAATGCCTGGATAGGCGAAACGTCGACCGGTAAGTGTGTGTTTTACTGGAGAATTTTGAAACAGAAGGCTTTGCATTGGGGTTTTTCCAAACGCACTATAATAAATATTAGTGTTTCTTTTTGAGTGTTTTGGCTCTATTTTATTGATCCAGGGTTCTTTTTTGTTTAAACCTGGATCATAAAATATGATCTGAAAAGATTTGTTTGTATAAAAAAAAAAAAAAGATGGCCACATAGTAACACATCCATGTCCAGTAGGATGCCAATAAATTTCACCCTGTTTCTTTACATTACAAGTTATTTTAAGACACTTCCTCGGTTAGCTCCATACAGAAAAGATTATTTTAACTTCTATTATGGAATCTGTTAATATATTGAATTAGTTTTGAAAGTTAATCTTTATAATCAGTAATGATGTTCCATGATTACTCTCACCGCTTAATGTTTCGGAGAGCCCTGGCTGCTTTAGGGTCCTATATTCTCCTAAATATAGGTTGGGAATAATTTGAGTCATCGAGAATCAACTTTACATGTACACACATAAAGGTTTTCTTTGCTTGAATTAACTAACTTCTTAAGCTTTCGTTGAAATTTCTTATAAGACATAGTTTATAGTCTCCATGAGAAGAAAATTTATTATTATTATAAAAATGCTTTACTTATACATATTTGGTATAAACTTACTTGTCTAATTGTACAATAAGTATAAAATTAAAAAATTACAAAACAAATTATGACATTTAGCATAACTAAATGATGAAGTATATTGAAAATATGGATTTGATAGGAATAAGCTTACGGAGAAGAAGTAAATTTGACTTCTCGCGGTGGGTTCTGATTATCTACAGTCCATATTGATCCACTGGTCCCTTTCACGAGAACATGTATCAAAGCCCTTCCAACATTTTGAACCCTATTAAAAAAAATTATCCATTATTTATTATTATGTCAAATCACATCACTACACCAATTTTATTTTGACTTTAAAAAATGAACATATTCCCAAATATAATATTATTATAAGAAAAAAAACAATGTAAAAATAAAAGCATTTTATTTCTATTAAAAAAAGTCAGTATCACGTTTTTTTAAAGGACAAAATACAATTTTTTGCTCATTCCTAACTGAGAATTTTTATTGATAAGTTTTTCCTATAACATCAACCTTTCCAGAAATCATTCTGAATTACCACATCCCATGCATCCTTCCACTTTTAATGTGATTTCAATGCAGTATGTAAAATGGCAGGGTCACACATATACATTAAAGGGTTTTATACTAGTTTCTATTTCACAAAAGAGACAACATTAACAAATGTTAAAAAGTTGCCTATGTTAATGAGAAAACTTGACTCCTTCGTTTGTAAAACATCAGAAAGGTAAAATACTTGAGCTGATGTTATTTTTATGTTATCCCAGTAAATACTAGCAATTTTGATCTAACAGTAATATTCCAATTTTCATTATAAAAGTAATTTTTCACTGTTTTGTAAACATTAACAACCAAATAATTGTAAATTTATGATTACTTGATCATAATAATTAATATCATCTCATGTAGTAAAATAATTTGTGTGTAATGATGTTATGCACTAAACAGATGAATTCGACCATATTATTTAAAAATCTTCATTATAAGTATTGATTATTAAAAGGAGATGAAATAGTGTTTTGCAATAGTTCTAACAAATGCATTAATCTATGGGAATAAAAAACTCACGGCTGGAAAGGCCTGTTTTCATATTCTCTCCTCCAGACTGGTTCATAGGCAGGTGAAAGAATTCCCTTCTTCATATCTTCTGCATTGGTCTCGGTGCATGTGGATTGAGGACAAAGAGCAATGATCCGGACCCCAGACAAATTCATGTGAAATGGGTCCTAGAAGAGTCATTCAAAATTAATTTATTACATAATAATAATCAATTATTTAATTTATAGAAAAAATATCCTGGTATTATTGTCAATTAATACATAATTGATTTTATATGCAGTAAAATAATTAAAAGAGATTATTTAGAAAATTTGACAGGGTTATAAACATCCCAAAGAATATGGTGGATCCAATCAAATTGACAGATCAAGACCCAAAAGGAATCGTTAGACTGAATGGTCAGCAGTCTGGGTCTTTTAATATAGCAAGGGGGTCGAACAAGGTAACAGTTTAAGTCCGTTGCTATTTATATTATTTATTGATAAGAGAGCAACAATATGCAAAAGGCGAGTGAAAACGATGTTCCAGGGATGAAGAAACCACCAGCCTATGGTGATCCATCTTCTTCTCTAGGCAGACGATATCCTTATCGCAAGCTTGATTGGAATGGTAAGCAGAAAACTTATATTATTATTATTATCAACGCCAATAAAAGCAAGGTCCTACAAGTAGGAAGAGTGCAGGAAGAAATCCATATATACTGCAATGGAGGAGAGATGGAAACAGCCAAGGACCTAACCTACCTCGGAACAGGTTTGGAAAAGACTGAGGAACTAAAATTGGAAATTTCAAACAAAATAAGGAAAGCAGACATGGTCTACTACCAGATCTGTAAAACTGTGATAAGGAAACGAGAGGTTAGTAGAAAAGTGAAGCTCGACATCTTCATAACCATTCTTCCAAATAACCCGTTGTCTAACTATAAGCTTATAGCACATCTTTACATATCTTCTTATATGGTGCTGAAAGTTAGATTCTAAAAAGCAGACTGGAGAGCAGAGTCAACGCTGTAGAGATGAAATTTCTTCAAAGGATTATGGACAAAACAAGAAGAAATCATATCTTCAATATAATGATTAGGGAGGAACTTAAGGTCACGTCAATGAAGGAATTCTTTGATTTATGCCAATTAAAACCATTTGGGCCATGTAGTCAAAATGAAAGAACATGGCGAACTACTGAAAACAATAGACATCTCTGAGGTTAGATGGCCTTAAGAATGCCCAAGAAAAAAGGGCAAAAAGATCTGGCAAGTTCGATCAAACTGGGGTAAGAATGGCAATCATGTATAAACTTTCTCTTATGCTGAAAGGAACAAAAGAGTGTAGCGAAAGAGGAAGACTTTATTTCAAATATTATAAACTAGCTGACCCGGCCACGCGTTGCTGTGGCTGTTGTAATTATTAGTTGAAAAATATTACGTTAAAATTTGAATTTTAAAGAAACAATGAATGAATGGATAAAACGAATTAAATAGATATTTGATTTTATATTTTATTCATCTAATATCTAAGTATAGTATATAATAAATAAATGATATACAAAATTCTTAACTGATAAAATATAAACATTAGTTTAATGAATGAGGTATATCATGGTTGATTTTTAACTATAGTTAGTAATATTTTTTAAATTATAACTATTTATTTCAATTTAAATGAGCACTAATCGATGCAAAATATTTTTGTTAATCTGTCCTTTGCTAATAAAAATAGATTAGATGGTTTAATAACACGTGAGCATTTAACATATCATTGTCCATGGGAGAATCATGGATGTTCTAGTTCCCAACCGCAATTGGACATTGTCTGGCCTTGAGACTTGTTGATGGTCTTACCAAAAGCAAAGCTTATATCAAATTGAAGTCTTTTAAACGGTATTATGGGATCTGATGGTATCATTGGAATACGTGGCTACAGGACGACTTCTCATTTAAAGATTCCAGTCGAATTCCTGCTTCAATAAAGTTCCCGGTGATACTTTTGATGACCAAACATAAAAAATAGCCGACACATATCACTTAGGGGTATGAAAAATTGTTTACATCCTATTCTCAGACCTACTGAATATAGATACAAAATTTCATAAGAATTGGTCAAGTCGTCTCGGAGGAGTTCTGTTACAAACATTGTGACAAGACAAATTTATATATTAGATAGAGCTAAGATTACGGTGAGTTATTATAGGATTGCAACTTAACTCAGGAACAGTTAAACCTACAGAGCTGTAGGCCTCAAATTGTAGCAAATTTAATCTTCTTTAAAAATGGTTATTTGTGCTTTTTCCCTAAAACCTACCGATTAGGAGATAAAGGCCAAAAACTGAAAAAAATCCGAAAATTTCGAAGTTTTTCGGCCACCAAAAGTATTCCCGTCCGTTTATTCGGTTGCAAACTTGGATATACACTGTTCAGACGTGCCCTTACAACATATCAAAAATGCATCATCATCAAGCGACACTGTTACGATTGACGCTTAATCGATAATAATGGCCGACACGTATCACTTAGGGTCATGAAAAATAGTTCCATCTATATATATCTATTCTCAGCCCTACTGAATATGGACACAAAATTTCATAAGAATCGGTCAAGTCGTTTCGGAGGAGTTCTGTAACAAACACTGTGACAGGACAATTTTATATATTAGATATTTTTTTTTTTAATCTAGGTGCCAATAACAAATCTATTTAACAGACCTTTGCGTTAAACTCCATATTCAGTAGTCAAAATGTTTGACAAATTGTGACTTTCTTTGGTTCCTTATTTATGATTCATTAGCAGTGCATGTTATTTAAAAATTTCTTGGGTAATAAATTAAAGATTACCTAATGATGTGTCTAATCAATATCAGATCATCTCTTTTCTGTGAGCATTATGAATGGGCATTCTGCCTGGAGACTAAATTCAAATTTGTCATAATTATCATGAATAGAGTTATCCCATTCCCTATTCGCTGGCTACTTACCGTTTGAAAATAGAATTCCACATCAAAATGATAAATCAGAGTGGAATGAACAGCGAATGGAATTGAAATTTCTAAGTAACCCACGTAAAAATTAATTTCACAATCCGTAATTAAAGTTTGGGTGGTTTGCCGATATGTACTACTCTTCTAAAAGCGAGTTCAATGTTTGCTGTATAATATATAGCTAGGAACTAATGTATAGGCTAATTTGAATTATTAAACATTTACCTAATAAGGATCCAAAATTTCATCATAATGACATTTTGAAGATGGAGATGATAAATCAATTAAAGATCTATTAATAATTTCAAATAGAGGATGTGTTTTTCGTATAGGTTTATTCATATTTTAATTTTTTAAATGCTATAACAAAGAACATAACCATTCACAATGTGTACTTCATCAAACTGATAAAGTTTCAAAACAATGTATTCAATGCAATATTGGAAACAATAATTATTGTAAATAATGAATAAATTATTATTACTGTTAACTGGGCAGTTATTATATAAAAAATTCTAATTAATTTTATGCAATCACAAAGAACATAACCATTCACAATGTGTACTTCATCAAACTGATAAAGTTTCAAAACAATGTATTCAATGCAATATTGGAAACAATAATTATTGTAAATAATGAATAAATTATTATTACTGTTAACTGGGCAGTTATTATATAAAAAATTCTAATTAATTTTATGCAATCACAAAGAACATAACCATTCACAATGTGCACTTCATCAAACTGATAAATCATTTCAAAACAATGTAATAAATGCAATATTTGAAACTACAATTATTGTAAATAATAAATAAATAATTAACACAAAATTATGAAACAGAATAGTATGCGATGAAAAGACTGCAAATGAATCAGCTGTCAAAAGTTGCCTCAGTTCACAAATGTGTTATGTGCAAATTTTTCAAAAATGGGTTTTGTTATATAAATAATATTGTAAAGTTGTGATCAGGAAGTCATAGATCATATGTTGATATAAAATTAATAGAGAAGCTGTAAAGGTTACAAAAATATATTATGTATCTATAAATATAACTCAAGAAGGCCTGGACCGATTTCGATTTTTTGTGGTTATTCTTCTTTTTTGGCCAAAGACTAGTCCTAAATGGTTCGAATCATCGAAATCAGTCCAGGCGTTCTTGAGTTATTAGATCAGTAACTAAGGCCACTCTCTTTTATATATATATATATATAGATATTTCAACTTCAATTCAAATTTAAAATAATTCTATATCTTATAATTAATTTTATAATGCTATATTAAGAACTTTTTAAGAAATTACCCCAAATGACCTGGTGAAGCCTATAATAGCATGTTTGGTGGCAGTATATATTGGCACACAAGCACAAGGCCTGAGCCCTAGGGTTGAGCCAGTTATTACGACAGTACCTCCTCTTCCTCCACGATCCCTCCCCATAAAGGATAGTGCAAGCAGCGTTCCTCGAATTACGCCATTCTAAAACACAAGTTCAACTGTGATAATCTTCCAATATTCACAACATACAAATGATAAATTGTTCACTACTCATTAACTTATTAAAACATATTTTATTAATTGATCAATATGTTAATAATGGTTGAATATTAAACATAAGTTTTGTAAATATCATATGAGACATTGAGATTCAAAAGTTAACTTTTTCACATTTTTCGCTAGTTCAAACAATTTTGTTCAACTCGACACTTTGCTGCCTTATTTCCCATTGTTATCCCATAGTTCGGTTCTAAACCTGAAGTTTTGGGAGCATAAAATTGCTTAATTGGTTTTTGATCTTGAATGCCTTACATAATATCTGACTTGAACAAAAATACATCTAATCATTTCCTATAATTTTTCTTTTAATAACAATATTCAAAATTAAATTCTATATTAATACAATTTTATTCTATTCATTATTTAAATTTAAATAATTATCACTACTTACGAGATTGACATCAACTTCCAACTCCCAAAATCTGTCATTAAAAATCCCTGCATTGTTGACAACTATGTCTAAGCCTCCAAACACAGACACAGTTGTTTGGAAAGCCCCTAAAATTAAAATCAAATTATATACAAGTTATCAACAGCACTGCTATCAAATTATCAATTAAATCCAAAAATATATATATGTATCGTCGATATAAAAGCAAAGCATCAAAAGTGAAAAACACTTTTCAGGAGAGTGAGAAAGATTCATTCAAAACAGTCAGATGAAGTTTATCTATGGCATTGTATGTGGATTTGAATCTTATTAGACGACTATGCGGTTTAATTAGTTATTTATTGTAAAAGCAATAGCTATCTATCTATCTCTGGCGGTGCTATGGCCCATGAAGGACCTTGGCAACCTCAACGATTCTCCTTCACTCAGAGTCATCCTCTGCAGCTCTTTTCCATCTTCTCACTCCCAGAACCTGCAGGTCACCATCAACTTCTTCAACCTACCGTAGCCTGGGTCCACCTCTTTCTCTTCTACCAGTCGGTTATCCCTCCATTATCTTCTTTGGGAGCCTTCTCTGATCCATTCGATGCACATCACCCAACCATCTAGTTCTTCATTTAAGCAATAGCTACAGGTTGAAAAATGTCTTTTTTCTTTCTCCATTCGATACTTTGCATTTGTATTGACAATATTTCTCTTATTAGATATTAAAATCCATTTGAAGTCCTAAATTTTACAGGAATGGATATATTTTAAAATATATATTTAACAAACTTCTCTCCAAATAATCCATTACATAACTATAAGCTAATAGCAAATCTAAGGCTGATGTTATACCTTCAAACTGTGGATAATCGGTGACATCACATAAGCAAAATAAAGCCCGGTTGTGACCATACATGAGATTGAATTGCTGAGCAAGCAATTCTCCATTTTCTTCATCAAGATCACATATAGATACCTGAAAAATAGTAACTCAGCTTGTGATAATACAGATTTGCATAAAGAAAACTCATTTAATTATCTGGGATATTTTTAAAGCAATAATATCTAAATTAACTTATAAGGTTCATTGGTCAAACCAACAATCTTCGTCTAGAGAATCATAGAATGATTTGCATTCCACTATTAAAATTTGCCCCTTGTAGTTAGGTTTTTAGTGAAAATTAATTTTTTTCAGTCATTAAATCTACATCTTCAAATTGTAATAATTAGTAATACATCCAGCCTATCATACTAACACACTTTAAGACCTTTTGAGGTCCTAAAGTTTGTTATTATTAATAGTTGATTATAATGATTCATTATGAACAATGTAATATCAGGAAGTGGGAAGACAAGACCTACAAAGAAATTTTCATTATTTTTTGCTATGAACAGTTAAAGCAAAGAAAATTATTTAAAAAACTAGTTACTAGATAGAACTTAAAACATTTTATCGAAATGTTAAAATTTGTGTATTTATACAAAATTATTTCATTGTCAATAGTGACCATTGGATTCTCAACCTTTCATATAGTTGTCAACAATTCTATATGAATACCTATTTAGTGCAACTAATGTATGTATTGCATAGCAAAAAAAAAATATTAACGCTTAATTTATTGCATTATGTCTATTTCATATTTAATAAAAGAGGTACATTGCTCATCTAGCATATGTTACTTTAAATAATGATGTTTTTTCAGTGACATTAATGAAAATCTTCACTTTGAATAAAGTAAATTTAGTATCAAGAACCTAAACATATTCTATTTTAATAATAAGGCACTAATAATCAAATCATTAGGTCTGATTATGGTATTTAACAATGAGAAATCTGTTCTTTCAAGGAGATGTCAATGCATCTATTACAATACAGTAAAGAGAACAATTAAAACCAGAGTAATATATTGTATTTTAGAATATTTATGCTAGGGTATGCTAGGTATGGATAGGTAAACTGTCGGCTATGTACATCATATCGTATCCCTGGGCCAGTGACACTTGCACCTTACCTTCGCTCCGAGCTTGAGGAGTTCTTCTGCATAAGCCTTTCCAATTCCCCCAGCACCGCCCGTTATCAGAGCGATCTTGTTCTTGAAGTCCATCTTTCGAGGAAGCTCTGATCCACGCTGCAAGGTGGGGCCTGTCGGCAGGACGCATGTCAGGCGTTCGTTTATTGATATTCTGCCTACCTACCCGAACACCGGGGGCGGGAGTAAACACGAATTTCGAAAAATAACATAGCCAGTTAATAAACTTATATAATAAACTACCGAATTACTCAACTAACCTGTAATTAAATCTAATGACAGCGAATTGTCATTTCCAAACATTTAACGTTATGGCGGGATTTCCTTTAAATAATTACAGTTTACAGGAAAGTATTTGTGTTTAAAAAAACACAAACATATTATTATAAAAGCAAACAGATTGACAAGTTTGATATGATTCCCCCCTCCCTCCTTAAAATAAACAAAGTATGTATCAATAACAAAAATCGTTTTGAAGTACCCTTGAACGTACTTGATTTTTATTGAATTATGTTAATAATTTTTATTGCAATATTACTGTGGCACAAAAAATAATCTTTTTTTTTTAATAAGCCGAAATCTTAGTAAGGCATAGTCTTATGAAAAAAAAAGAAAAGAAGAGAAATTTTCAATTCTGCGATGTATTTTTAAAAATAATCAACGGTTAAAATGCAAAAAATTATCAATTATTTCGAGAACATTATTATTCGTAAATGGCTTACCTTTATAAAAGGTATGCAATTAATTTTAATACAGAATCATATGTGGGTTGGTAGCATTGGTCTAAAAAGCGGTTAGAGAGATGTCTTTTTATTTTATTACGCCCACTTCTTTCGATGCAGAGCCGGATACAGAAAGAACGGAGGCCCCCTCGCTCCTGAAAGGTGAAGTCACTTTTTTCCTTGACAACTGTTTTCTGTTACTGGCTTTTATTTACATTGGTTGCTTTTATTTATATAATAATTGATTTTCGAACGAATAATATATTATTTCGAATCTTGAACAAAGAATTTCATATTTTAAAGTTTTATGAGTCATGGGAAGATTGGATGAGAGAGCCTTGTACACACATGCGCCTCCTGCCTCGCAAACAAAATTGGTCCCCTGTGTTTGTATTATTACTACCCGATTATTTTTTTGGAGTCGGTTAACTCAGTGTGTAGGGAACTGAGTTGCTGAGCTGAAGGTCCCGTGTTCAAATCCGGCTGTGGCTGGTAAATAATTGTATCTGTAACCACAGCCACTAACGAATCTTGCCTGATCTGCAGTTCCACTTAGGGTTCACCCAGCCTTTGTAAAGTAGGTACCCTCGACTTTGGTGGGGAACCTGGCGGTTGACCGTGATCATGGACAGATCACCTGACTGCAAAACTTTTGTCAAAGAAACAGTAGTCTCTCCCATAAACTGAACTCAATTTCCCAATATACTTCCATGGGCTTTGGTGGCACAGTTTTTTTTTAATTGTTGTTTCAGCTGGTAATTTCAGATAAACTGGTTTAATTAAGTTGTCTGTTTTGGTTCACCATCAGAACTGGCGATTTAGGGGTAAAAATAGAACAATCATTGATTATTCTTTATATCGTTTTTGATAAAGTGTTTAAGAGAGGACTATCTCTCAAAATTTATGAACATAGAAAGAATTTATAAATATATTTTATTTTTTTATTAATTGCTATAATTTTTAAATATTTTATTTTGAAGAAAAAAGATTTGTCCACGGCCGGGATTCGAGCCACGGTCTCTATAGTGCTCTAACCAATTGAGCTATCCTGGCTCGTAACACGGCCAGACAAATTCATTCTCTTCACAGATCCCAGTTCGAAGAATGGGATTCGAATCCCGGTCCTGGACAAATCTTTACTCTTCAAAATAAAATATTTAAAAATTATAACATTTAATAAAAAAATAAAATAAATTAATAGGAACAATGAGTTGGATCTGCTGCTGGTTGAATAATCCATAGCAATTTATTATTAAGGATTTTGGATAAAAAACAGTTTTGTTTTTTTACTCTGTAGATTCCTTTTTGTCTTTCACTCAAATATTCCCTCTTTATAAAATATACTTGTTTGAAACCAGTCAGGTTACAGTTGTTGGTGTAACTATTTTTATTTTTATTTGGCAGTCTTTAACAGTGTCAGAAGAATAGTTCAGTTGCTAACACTAAAAAGTCTACTTTCATACAGTTTATATAATCAAAATCATTTTATAAACTATAAAACTATCCAAAGTTACTAGTACCAGACAATTGTTAGGAGAAGTTTCTTTTATTTTTTAATTATATTTCTATTTAAAGAAGTATATATTTACATTAATATTTACACAACACATAAAAAAAGTCATAAATCTGTAAATTAAAATGCATAAGTTTAGATTATGTACAGTAAAAATAAATATCTATGTTAATATTACATTTTCCGTTTTAATTCAGACAAAACTGTTTTGCTTAGCAATATGAGGATTGAACTGTGAGTTGTATTTCTGTTTCAAAATGGGTTCTTTTGGTTGAGATTTTACAGGTGTGATATCACCTCGCAGCTTTGCTAGTAAAGCAGCTGCCCTTAGCTTTTCTTCATTTTCTCTTTTCAATCTTTTAGCTCTTAGTTCTTCAATGCTGACCTTCGAGGGTTTAGGTGCCGATTCAGAATCTGAACTGCATGAAGAACTTCTCCTTCTCTTTTTCTTATTTCTTTTCTTTTTATCTTTCTTTTTGAGAGATGAATCACTTTTAGATAATACATTATTTTTTCTACCGAGATATAAATTTATCTTGGTTAGTGGGTCATATTGAGCTTTCTTTTCAACTGTGATTTCAGTTTCATCAACAGAACTTCTATCGGGCAATTTATTATACCATGAAACATTACCAGTGGCTTCGTTTGTATCTTGACCCAAATAGGTAAGATAACCAATCTGCTTTTCATACTTTTCAGTTTCATCTTTTTTCTCTTTTTCATAATCTTTATTTGACTTAATAAGCTGGTCGTCACCTTTCTCAAAATCTTCGAAAAAGTTTATATGTTTTTGTGATGTTTCTGCAATATCGCTCGATTTCTTTTCAGCATCTCTTCCATCATAATTTGCACGTGCCTTTTCTCTAAGTAGGTTAGTTCTTGCTTCTTTTTCCTGAAACAAATTAAAAACAATAAAATAGTAAAAACTATGATTAAACTATCATTAAATAATTGATATATTTGATAAGGAAATAAAGAGCATTAATAATGAACATACGGCTAATTCTATTCGTCTTTGTCTTTCTTTTTCTTCCTCAGCAGCTTTTGCTTCATCTCTCCTGACCCTGGCAATGTTTTCCTTAGTCCGAACATGCCACCTGCAAGCATATACTTTTAGTTTTTAAAAATTCTAAAAATTAATAATTTCTACAAGAAAAATATAAATCATCTTATAAAACAGAGATAATCTATTAAATTGTTTGTTTATCAAAATATTACTTGATGGTATATAAAAAGTTAAAATGCAATTTTAACTTGTTTAACTTAGTTTTTTCTTCTTGATTTAAATGCCAAAATAATTAAATAGGAAATGCTAAAAAATTACCTTTTCTTGGGCAAGATATTCATGTTGGTTCTTAAGTTTAGCTGCTCACCACGTCAACCTGAAACATTGAAACCTACATCCACTAGTGGTGGGGCCGAAATAACGTAACAGTCTAAAATAACGTGTTGTTGGAAAATAACGGTTACTGTGATAACGTGTTACCAGAACGAGCTCGTTATTGGAATAACTCCTTCATCGTTTCACTCTCCAATAACCAAATAGCACTTCGACATGATTTAAATAAGAGCTGAAGGCCGAGGCGTTTTCGTTCCCAATTACTGATTGAAAAATTAACAAAAAAATTCCAAGTAAATATGTTTTAAAACAATAAAACTGCCTTAGAACTTATTGAAGCAACGACATCTATTAGACGTTATCGGAACTATTAAAGAGTTATTGGCTTCGTTGCCTATTTTTTGCGAATATAGAAGTATTTCATTCACAATTACTGATTGAAAAATTAACGAAAAAATCGGACTTGCTAATTCGCACAAAAAAATAGAAAAAATGTCAAGTAAATATGTTTTAAAACAATAAAACTGGCTTAGATGTTATTCATGTGCTGCTATCTAAGTTATCGAATCAGTTATCGGAACTAATAAACAGTTATTGGCTTCGTTGCCTATTTATTGCGAATATAGAAGTATTTCATTCACAATTACAAATTGAAAAATTAACGAAAAAATCGGACTTGCTAATTCGGACAAAAAAATGGAAAAAATTCAAAGTAAATATGTTTTAAAACCATAAAAATGCCTTAGATGCTAGTCATGTGGCGCTGCCAACGTTATCGAATCCGTTATCGGAACTATTAAAGAGTTATTGGCTTCGTTGCCTATTTTTTGCGAATATAGAAGTATTTCATTCACAATTACTGATTGAAAAATTAACGAAAAAATCGGACTTGCTAATTCGGACAAAAAAATGGAAAAAATTCAAAGTAAATATGTTTTAAAACCATAAAAATGCCTTAGATGTTAGTCATGTGGCGCAGCCTACGTTATCGAATCCGTTATCGGAACTATTAAACAGTTATTGGCTTCGTTGCCTATTTTTTGGGAATATAGAAGTATTTCATTCACAATTACTGATTGAAAAATTAACGAAAAAATCAAACTTGCTAATTCGCACAAAAAAATGGAAAAAAATGCCAAGTAAATATGTTTTAAAACCATAAATAAAACTGCCTTAAACGTTATTGAAGCAGCGACATCTATTAGACGTTATCGGAACTATTAAAGAGTTATTGGCTTCGTTGCCTATTTTTTGCGAATATAGAAGTATTTCATTCACAATTACTGATTGAAAAATTAACGAAAAAATCGGACTTGCTAATTCGCACAAAAAAATGGAAAAAATGTCAAGTAAATATGTTTTAAAACAATAAAACTGGCTTAGATGTTAGTCATGTGGCGCTGCCTACGTTATCGAATCGGTTATCGGAACTATTAAACAGTTATTGGCTTCGTTGCCTATTTTTTGGGAATATAGAAGTATTTCATTCACAATTACTGATTGAAAAATTAACGAAAAAATCAGACTTGCTAATTCGGACAAAAAAATGGAAAAAATTCAAAGTAAATATGTTTTAAAACCATAAAAATGCCTTAGATGCTAGTCATGTGGCGCTGCCAACGTTATCGAATCCGTTATCGGAACTATTAAAGAGTTATTGGCTTCATTGCCTATTTTTTGCGAATATAGAAGTATTTCATTCACAATTACTGATTGAAAATTTAACGAAAAAATCGGACTTGCTAATTCGGACAAAAAAATGGAAAAAATTCAATTGCTAAAAAAAAAAAAAAAAAAAAAAAAAAAAACAACAACTGCCTTAGACGTTATTCATGTGCTGTTATCTAAGTTATCGAATCAGTTATCGGAACTATTAAACAGTTATTGGCTTCGTTGCCTATTTTTTGGGAATATAGAAGTATTTCATTCACAATTACTGATTGAAAAATTAACGAAAAAATCGGACTTGCTAATTCGGACAAAAAAATGGAAAAAATTCAATTGCTAAAAAAAAACAAAAAAAAAAAAAAAAAACAACAACTGCCTTAGACGTTATTCATGTGCTGTTATCTAAGTTATCGAATCAGTTGCAACTTGCAGCAAGTTTGATTTTTTTCGTTAATTTTTCAATCAGTAATTGTGAATGAAATACTTCTATATTCCCAAAAAATAGGCAACGAAGCCAATAACTGTTTAATAGTTCCGATAACTGATTCGATAACTTAGATAACAGCACATGAATAACGTCTAAGGCAGTTGTTTTTTTTTTTTTTTTTTTTTTTTTTTTTTTTTTTTTTTTTTTTTTATCAATTAGCCATTATTGGCTACGTCTGTTTCGATTCTCATGTAAATTTATATATGATTTTCTTTAATGAAATAAAACGTTACTCAAATAACGTGTTATTGGAACACGTTATTACATGGTAGCAGTTATGCCATAACGTGTTATTAAGATTTCACTGTTTAGCCCACCCCTAACATCCACTGGATTTCATCCAGAGTAACAGTGTGAAATCAATGCCCTTGGAGAATAAGTGGGGGATTTATTTCTTAAAAAAATAAAAAACTGTTTCCATAAAAATAGCTAAATTAAATTTTAAATATACGTCACTTACAAGAAAGCTTTCCTTTTTAGCATTTCATTTCATGTATTATATACTAATGGCGTATTCGCCCAGCCCCTCCACTCCCGGTAAAGGGCTGTTCCATTTAAAAAAATAATTATACTTTTTAGAATGAATATCCACACTACAGATCTATTATTGTTTTCTTTGAAAGTTTATGGAGCGTAAAAGGTGGTTTCAGAATTGGAGGAAAGGCGTAAAGATAAGTTGATGAAGTGTAATATTTGTGTGCATGTTAAGCCATAGGCACCTACATACACCTTATATAAAAATTTTAATTTTCTGGAACTCATAGTTCAAATAATTTCTTGGAAATTGAACTTTGATGTCAGTGTGACAAGTAGATAATATATTATCATAAAAACTATGCCTACAATTTACGAAAGGTGTTGGGAACAGCAAATGCTAGGGACTGTACTGTTTCTAAGGCAACGGTTGAGCAGGGAATTGATTAGGCAAGACAATGCTTAACCTCTGGGGTTTCCCTAATTACGTGTATCTACTTTATAGGGTAACTGTTCCGCAGGTTGTCGCTTCGAGTTGAGTTTTAACTGTTTATTCGTTTCCCTTTTAATGTTTTCCAAAAATACAAGTTTTCGTGATACCTTATATACCTTTAGAGTAAATTTCGATAATCATTTCATCAAGAAATAAAAGTTTCAGCTAACATTAAGAAGTAAAGATGATAAATGTTTGTTGAAACGTTTATTTCTCGATGAAATTATTATCGAAGTATAAAATTTCCCGTAATTACATTCTCTCAATCATACTATAGCTCACGGTAACTTGTATTCTTCGAAAATATTATAAGGGAAACGAATGAATAGTTAAAACTTTGACTCAACTCGAAGCGACAACCTGCGGAATAATTACCCTATTGAGTGACAAGGTAAGACCCGAGAGGGTCGCAGAGCCCACCGGTTTTCCCGGGTTTTATCACTATCTGCCGGTTTTGAACTTTGGACCTTGTGGTTTGTAGGGTACTGAGCTGCCCTGCTCCCCGGATATTGTTAAATTAACTTGTATTTATTTATTAAATAAAATTATACATTATTTAAAAAAAAAAGTGCTAATTTCTTCGCTATTAATTTTCTCAAAAAGTAAATTTATTTCAGTTGTATTAAGCTCTTTGTTTTATATTCTCTTCAAGAGATATTATGTACTATTTTTTATTAATTTTAATAAATGATACGTAAATACGGTTAAAAATACAAGTAGCAATAAACTAAAGTAAAATAAAACGACGGAAATGGCCCGAATGGAGGTAAGAAAAAAATCTGTTTATTAAGAACTGTTTATTTTTGAAGCCAACATTTCGACTAGAGCTGGGCAAAGTAGTTCCTCTTACTGAATCGTTCCTATTGAAATAGTTCATTCTAATGAACTAGATAGTTCATTTTTCAAAAGAACTAGAAATGAACTAAACTACTACATTTGGAATTGAACTATGGAAAAAGGGGGTGAAACTGAGAGGTCAAATGAACTAGAAAGGTTCAACTAGTTCATTTAGTTCAGTAGTTCGTCTTCGTTCGACCGTAGGTCAGACGCCGGTGAGTAGTGTGAACTAAAAAGAACTACAGTTCACCAAAACAGAGAGCGCTCTTTATAGTTCATTTTCCGGATCTAGTATTGAACTAGATCGTTCATGTAACTCTCATCTTTAATTTCGACCCACATTGCAGGTCTTCATCAGGACTGTTAGTGAGGTCAAGAATTGGCAGTTGACTGGAAAAAGTAAAGTAAAACAGATCAACATTTTTAGAATGGAAAAAAAAATTAATCACTACCGAAATTTAGCATTTTTCAAACATTTAATAACTGTATTTATTTTTGTCGTAAGACCGTTTTTTGGGTATAATATTGTAGTTTATAGCGATACATATAGACAATAGGACAAATATGCTTACAATTTATTTTTGACATTTGGAGAGACCAACGAGTAGGAATTTGTAAATAATACGAACAAATATTATTATTATTGTTGTGTAGGTTTTTTATTAAGCTTGAAACCACAGGTTTCACAGGTAGGTTTTTTATTAGGCTTGAAACCACAATTTACAGGTTTTCTGGAAGATATTCTTATGACAATTAAAAATATTTTAATTAACTGTCTCTAAATGTTCTACTTTACCGAGTTTATTTACCGATTAGATCTTCAATTATATTAAATTCATTATTTTTTAAATTCTTAAACACTATTATGCAACAATCCCTTCTCTCCTTTAAAAAAAAATAAAAAAAAATTGCCTTATGAGTTTTGAGGGTTTTTTTTCTCAAACCTCCACGTCAATAAATTCCATTGAGGATTTATTTAGGAATTTAAGTATCTTTTTTTTTCTCATTATTACACCTTGTTTGAAAGCGCGATTACGGCAAACTCGCTAATCAAAAAATGTAAATAACATAAAAAATCTTATCTTTTAAGAGGAAAGATTTCCAACATTTATTTTTAGATCTACATTATTTTTATAAAACCCGGCTTCCATTCAAATTTATATAAATAAATGGATAAAAAAGTTTTAATTTGAGTGCAGCATACCTTTATAATTTCTAAAATTCGATTACTAAAAATAAATGAAAGGAGACAATGCGGTTTGTGGAATCATTATTCATTTGGTTATTGATATTTAAAGTTAGAATTATTAAAACCTATTGTATTTTTAGAGAGTAAGTTATGTTGTATAGAACGGTGTGTTGCAGAGCTGTAGGTCTTGGATTCGAATCTTGCTGTAGCTAATAAATTATCTGATCTGTTATCCGTTGTATATCTTATGGGATCTTTAGATTCTTCTGGAGGTCATCCAATCTCTATGAAGTTTTACAGTTGTACCTTGCAGATGAGTGCGATATTGGCCAAACAACACTCTGCATAACCGTTGACTTATACTTCATATAAGTTCATAGAGAGTTCATATGAAGTCTCTACCAAGTAATGATACTTGCTATCATAGGTTGTACCAAGTCCACGGTTAGTGAAATATTTAATTTTTCAAAAGCAATAAGTTTAAAAATATTAAACGTTTTCGTCTACGACATATAAAATGTTAAAGAAGAGATTTGTATTTTTGCCACCTACAGAGATATATGAATATTCAATGCTCTATTTAAGGACTTCTATTGAGCTAGAGAATTTATAAGGAATGAGATAGCCCGATGAGGATGTAAGTCAGGGAACGGAAATTTGATATGACGCACGAACTACGCACACGTTTTTTTTACTTGTGAACTTCAGACAGTGTCCTGCCGAAGAACTTAGTCTCATAATATTCGTTTTCGGTTTAATTATTTCATTTTTAAGGAATTAGGAAGGAGGGAACAGTTTTGGTAGATTTAAGTTTATTCCAAATTGTGTTATACATCGTTTTAAATTCACCCAAGAAATAAGTTTGCTTTAAAAACGAAAAAAAGTTGAATCGTAAGTATTGAATGAAGTACACAAGAGTCGAGACTGATTCATGATAATTGGTTGATTCGTCTGTTATCAAGGCAGGCGGATGCCTGATAATAAGGAAGGTAGCTGGGTTAACTTGCTCTTTTAAATCTTCCCAGGGCTAGATTTTAAGGTAAGGACCGAAAATTTATCAATTTTACTCTTAAAACAAGTCATTAATGGTTTCGTTTGTATGATTCTGAATGCCTAGACAATAATTTTTAACTTCATATTTTCAAAACCCATGTTTTGTATACAAAACACGTCTTTGTTTGTATACATATTTTGCTGACCCATTTAATTTACTCATTGTTTTCTCAGAATTTTGCCATTTCTCTATTATTGATGACGTCTTTTTTATTTTTTATTTCAGATTTCTAAATGTTTGAAGAATAAGAGTATATTAATATGGGAAAACTCCTCAGTCTACTAGCAAGGGATGATTCTAATTGTTGTACACCTCAGAAATATGATCTCTTTCTCGATTTTGAAAGTATGTACATTTAAATATATTCTGTATTAGCTCTGAATTGTGTTGAAGTTTTGAACTCAACTGCTTAGTTAGGTGCACTCCCTTTTTAGATCAATGTTCAGTACAAGTTCTGCATGCTAAGTATTTATTGACTGTGAAGTTTTATTTGTATCAGTTCTGCAGGTTGTCACTTCGAGTTAAGTGTCAATAAGCCTGAAATTTACTTTCATTTTCTTTTTAATATTTAAAAAAAAAATCATGATTTTTAGTTTGAAATAATGAGTGTAAGTAAGGAAAATGTCTATATTTCGGTAATCAATCATCGAGAAATGAACGTTTCAACCTAAAGCATAGATGATGATATAACCTAGAAAGTCTAGACATATGTGTAAGTCTATTCTTTAATCTAGAAACAGTCAGTAATAGTTACTCTATTTAGCAAAAAAAAAAAACCTCGACCACTGCAACCTATAAACAGGCCTTCAGTTCAGTACATGGTAGAGACTGTACTATTTTAAAAGCTAGAGTTACTTTATAGAGTCATTTGTAAAATAATTTTTATTTTCGAGATTATTAAGAAGGAAACAAGTGAAAATTAAAACTTATTGTGACTTAAATCAAAACGATAACCTGCGGAAACAATAAAGTTTAAAAAAATATCATCCCTCCTGCATTATATCAGCCTGATTATGACCTTAAGCAAAAATAAGTTGTATGCTGAATATATTTAATGTCCATATCTTGTAAATTTAAGGTATTATTATCACGATAGGCTGCAAGATAATGTTTTACATTTCTGCTTTAAATTTAAGATTCATTTTGTCCTAGTTTAATTCTCTTCTAGATATGGTGCTCTTTTTCCACCAAAATTAGTTTAAAATACAATAATAGTATATACTAATAGTTTGACTTTTTAAAGTGACAAGATTTCAACTAAGACTTCATTAGTTTTGTGTAAATTTGGGTCTAAGTTCCTTTAACTAGTTATTAAGTTTTCATTCTGCCTAAAGTAGTGATTTTGTGGTTTGGTACTTAAACAATATTTGTCACAATTAACTGCGAAGAACATTTATTAAAGCATTGTTATGAAATTCCTCTAATTTATTCTTTTGAAAAATGTTCCTGTTAAAAACTAAAATGCCGAAATAGTTCCTGAAAACTACTTGTTCATGCGATTGTTTATTTAATACCACTTTATGGTGCTATGGCTAATCGGACAGTGCTTCTGTGGGAACCCTAAATTTTTCCAATCCAGGTATAATTAGGATAGGGATTTTAACAAGTATCTGACATTATATAAGTTCAGGACACCAGTTTTACATCCTTTCCAAAGGGCGGTATAACCAAGGATTTTTTATTTTTTACTCCTTTTTAAAAATCCTACCTGCCGGTATAAGAACTCGTGATCTCGGGCATAGTAGGTTGCTAACCACTCCACCATAGGATGCCCCACTTATTCATATGTTTTTTGAAGTTTTCTATTTTTGCACATACTGTAATATGAGTATGTTCGACTTTTAGCAGAAGCCGTTTACCTTTTCACTCTAATAACTCAGTTTCTTTGATTTTCTCAGTTGTAACCTTTCTATTTATTTGATTAATCAATGATATATGATGCAAATTACTCATTTTAGAAACTTGGCATTAGAAATCTGATTATTATTTATGAGTGACTCTTGTTTGTTACCATGCACTTCGGCCTAAAAAGGCCCATTGTGCTTGAGTCATAAAAATCCATAACCTAGGTCTAGACTTCTGAGAAATTGTAGATAGTTTTTGAATCTCAGTTCTTGAAGTTCCTTGTGTCCTCCAGGGCCAAGGTCAAATGTCCTCTTTCGACTTAGTGCTTTATATTCACATGCCAGGGGGTTTCGTCCTCTGTGCACCATCTGCACCGAGGTTCTTGTTCAATGCCCAAGCGATGCATATGTTAGAAATCTGATAATACAATTAATAAAAGGATAGGTGGACTTAAATAGTTTCGGTATGCACTGTGAGGTCCTTCGCTCTATGCTCTTGTTCCTTCCTGAAATTTTGAGCTAGCCAAATGAGTTTTGCCATAAAATTTTGTATTATCATAACTTGAATTATTGCTATTATAAATGAGTGACTTTTAATTACGAAACATTTTGATTTAGATGGTGAACCAAGTGAGAGTGAGCTCGATACCTATCGGGAAGTAAAAAGTGTGTTAGAATCAGCCGAAGGTATTTTATCTGAATTAGCATTGTATAAAGGAGCAGGTCGTGAAATAAGGGAAGCAATCACGACCCCGACCGATGAAGCAGTGGCGGCCGCATGGGTCGTTGTGCTGCCGCTAGTTGCCAGGCTCAAAGCTTTCTATTTCTTCTCGTTAGATATCCGTAAGCTTCAATAATACTTAATAATTTTAGCTGTGTTAATTATAATTTGAACTAAATTGTTATAAATATAAATTGAAAATTTATTACTAAATTTAATTTATAATGAGGCATTTTGTTTTCAGAAAGGGTAGTTCCATTGATTCTCAATGAACTGTGTTCTGGAATAATGAGCCCTACTCAGCATTTAGAGTCTCAGCAAGCATTAGTAAAACAGTTTGCCGATATTTTGGAATTTGTTCTCAAATTCGACGAGTACAAGGTAAACTTCTATGGGTTGAATATTTGTGAAAACAGAAATCTTGAACCCCGTAGTAACCTGTTCTTAAATTTCTTGAACTGTTTTGGTACTTGTGACTTAGCCGGTACCTAGAGACTACCATTGTTTACTACCTGAACACTTGATAATACCTACCATCTTATTCATTTAAATAGGAATTAAAAGTATAATAAATTTAATAACAAAATGCTAATTCCAGACCCCCCCTAGCCACGTTCCCCTTCTTACATATGAACCTTTTCCCTACACTTTTGACGAAAACATCTCCATTTCTATACCCTTATCAAAAGCTTCTTCTTTCTTCTTCTTTTAAAGATGGCCATTCCCAAATTGTTATTCTATTCATTTTAAATAGGCAATACCAAAACGAATAAAAAACAAACAAACACATAATTAAATGTAGTAGAAAATATAGAAATTTATATTGACAATAAACAAAATTAACAAGACAAAATCTCTGAAAAATAATATGGAAAACAATTGAATAACTCCAATGAGACAAGTGATAAGAAGAAGTTAAACGATATAAGGAGGTAGTTTTTATGGCAACCTGTTAAATCACAAGTACCCTTTTTTTTCCTGTAAATGTTCAAGTAAATTAAAGAATAAGCAAATCATTATTAGGGTTTACAGCAGTTCCTATTAATTTACTAAAATTAATTTGTAGATGAAGACTCCAGCATTGCAGAATGATTTAAGTTATTACCGACGTAGTGTTACGAGGAGGGGGTTCAATATGATTGAGGGTGAAGCTGCTGTGAGCACTGAGCTCGCCAACAGGATGTCACTCTTCTATGCACAGGCTACTCCTATGCTCCGGGCACTCACACAAGCCACAGAGAATTTTGTCAAGCTGGTAGTGCTAGTTAAATTGTATATACTTTTTATTATTGCTGTTATTACTATGTGTTATTGATATTGGAATTATTGTTACATATAGAACAAGGACATTATCCCAATTGAGAATACAACGGAGACTCTTGCAACTATGGCAAAGGTTTGTCTACGGATGCTCGAAAGCCCGTGAGTTAATATTTTTCTATATTATGTATATATAGACAACTATATATATATATATATATATATATATATATATATATATATTTATATACAGAATTAAAAATTTGGAGAATTTATGCTACTTAACGAGTAGTATATACAATAAAAAATGTCTCTCCAAAAAGGCCAATACAGTAGTAAAACCAGTGATATTGTACGGGACAGAGACTATGTGCTTTCCCAGTTTAGACAAACTTCTTAAAATAGAGAGAAGGATTCTTAGGAGAATCCAAGGGCCCAAAGTAATACCAGAAGGATACCGGTTAAAATCTAACAAAGAAATTTACTTTAAAATGAGTGACTTGGAAACAGAAATGAGGGTTAGAAGACTCAGATTTTATGGTCACATGATGAGGATGAACGAGGAGAGACTAAACAAAAAAATGTTCACCAAAATTATGGGCTACAAATTCAGACAAGGATACACAGAACAAATAAAACAAGAAACACAGAAACACGGCATTACACCACATTTATTGGAAAACAGAACTGAATACCAAAAATTCCTCAAAAATGCGGTTCTAGTGGCAGAAAAAAAAAATTTCCATCTAAGACCTGGACAGAAGAAAGAAAAAAGGCCTTTAGTGAAGCCATAAGGAAAAGATGGGCTGAGAAGAGACTGAAAAACAAAAAAGAAAAAACCCTGCGTCATAGTCGCGTAGCCTTTCATGGCTGTTTCGCGTCAAATAAATAATATATATACATATATATATATATATATATATATATATATATATATATATATATGTATATGTATATAATATAGTACCTACAGATAAGACAAATATTTAGTCTTATCTGTATTAAGTATATTTAGGAATCAGGAAAAATGAGATAACACGATTTTTTTCTCAAAATTTGGTAGCAATGGTTTCTAATATATTTTTTTAATGGCAAACACGAGGGTGTGGTCAAATTTAAGTTCAAACAGCTGAAAAAGTATGTCTGTAAATATGAAAAACTAGTTTTTTGGAACAGAGCTTGAAGAAAAACAAGGTAAGTTGGCTTGGAGCCACTCAAACATCCTCTTCATTGTCCAGCAATCCAAATGGACATTAATAAAGTAATGGTACCACTTCCGAGGTTAAATTGCTTTCCTGGACAAAGGAAAAAGCGAATTACCTCGTTTTCCCTATAGTCTTCATATGATGTGAGATATTTTAGAATTTATCAAATTAATTCAATATTACCTCTTAGAAATGCCCAATGAACTTATGACATCTACTGGAATTCTCTTGTTCCAAGTCTCTTCAGATGTCTTATTTTCAATGTATATATATTTTTTTTTGAGGGAAGAAAGTACTAGCTGTCATTTTTCTTGAGCCTCAAAGTCATAGTAGCAAAAACAATTATAAAAACCTGTTTGCTATCCCTGTGTATGTAATACAATTTTTTGGATATTTCTTAGCTATAAAATGTTTTTTTTATTTAGGAGCTTGGCTGGTCAGTTTGAGCGAGAAGAGACTGAACTCCTTGTACTGAGGGTAATGGTCGGATTGATTATTCTGTACGACCACATTCACCCTCAAGGAGCATTCGTCAGATCATCACCTGTCGATGTAAAGGGCTGCGTAAGGCTGCTTCGAGAACAGGCACCAATCAAATCAGAACCGCTTCTTAATGCATTAAGGTAATGAGAGCTTATAAATAACTGTTTTGTATTGTTATTTAATTATATATATATTTTTGTTATGGAATAGTAGTGTGAACACTAGTGTGAAGCCTCAGGTGCCAAATTTGACCCTCATCTGTGAGCTTAGTCCTGATCTTGTTCTTGTTATAAATGCCCGCAAATAAGCTATTTGCATCTGCTGGTCTGTTAATATTATTTATTTTTATTATTAATTGTTTCTTCAGAAAATACAAATATTTTAATTCAATATGAACAGCTGACAAATATGAATAGACTGAATCCTAGTGTGTGGATAATTCAGTTCGCTAAATTTCTGTAAGTGTGAATGCTCCTTTAATTTTATTCCTTAATATTTGACTTACTATTTTATTTCAATATTTAAATAGTTAAAGGTTAAACTTTTATCATAAGACTATAATTTATTATAAAATCTAAACTGTTTTAGTAAAACTAGAATTTAATTATTAAAAAGTTCCTTTGAAACTGTTAAATATATTTTTTTAAATATTCTAAGTCTTGATACAAACAAACAGTTTACTTGATATAGAGAAAATTTTTTATCTTCTTTTTTCATCTTCAGGTATACCACGAAACATCTGAATGAAGATGCAACACCCAAACAGATTAAGAATCTTCTTGCTGCTTAACCACAGCCAATTCGTTATCAAAGATTGTTATTATTTTCTTTCGCTATATTGGTTATTTCTTCTTTAATTTTAGTGTTTGTTTTAAGTTTTTTCTTACATTTGCCAAATATTTTATAAAAGAGTAAGCATTACCAAATATATTGTGATCATATGTTATATTTCTATTACCAATGAGAATTTTTTAAAGACTTTAAAATTTAATATTTATGTATTCAATTGTGTATATATGTTGATTGTATGTGTATATTAAAAAAAAAAAAGACTTTTAGAAAGAAATTTGTTTACAACTATTCATTACTTTAATTATGGTTGTAAATTATTTTAAAGTATAAATACTACGTGGTATTGTTTTAAGATGTGGTACTGTAACAATATTTTACCTACGATCAATATAATGATTGATGAAATAAAATGTCAAGTGCGGCTATTTGTGATGAAATCAAGTAGAAGTCTTGGCCAACTTGACTATGATGTTTTGAAAAAGCTGTAACTGGATATTGTTATGCTATAAAAGGAAATAATTGTTGTTTAATTGATTGTTGATAATTATAAAATTGTATAATGTTATTTCTAAATGTGTTGTCACTCGATGTAAACAGCTCAACAATAGATTTATATAGTTTTTTATCTAGCAGTCAGTTTGGTGGTACTAAGATCAGTATTTCTTTTAGGCAAACGTTGTCGACTTGCAATAATCTAATTTTTATTTAGAACTTAATCAACCCTTTAACGACTGAACAGTGGGGTGTATGTGAGACTTGGAAATATCTGATCATTATTCATGCTTTGTTTTCCTCATTATGATTTTTCTTTTCAAGTTTCCAATCGTCCTTTTTTATTCAAATTTTAAAACATTTTTTAAATTTTTTATGATTTGTTCATTGAAATTTACCACTGTGTTATAACAATACAACAAGTAAATGGCAGGAATGGTACAGTTTGGCATAAATAAAGACAAGTAGAGAAACTACCCAGAGATAGTACTCAAATAACAAGTTCAACTTGGGTCACAAGGCCATCTTCTTTTCAGACGCCTCGAAGGATTATCAGGAATTGAAGAGGTTGCTTAGTCAAAAACATTAAATTGTATTTTAACAATTTTTGAGTGGAATAATTAATTAAAAATATAATTTGTAATTAATCATTATAGCAGTGTATAAAAATATATGAGTTTATTATATGTATAAAAAAAAAGACCGAACTATCAGGGACATATTTTACACTAGTATTTCTATTTGGTAAGGGATGGCTAAAATATTCCTTGAGAATCATTAGATGACTCTTAGCACAAACTGATAAATTAGTCTACACGCCCCAGCAGATTTACCAGATTCAGTCACTAAAGGGTTAATAATAAGAGAATAACATTAATAATAGTACCATCTTGATAATGTTATTATTGGCTGAGCTGTATCCTAGTAGTTACCAAAAAAAGTCTTTGAAGTAGTTATTTATTATGAGCATTTATCAAACTGCCAATGAATTGTGTTCAAATATTAAGTTCTATCTTAATGTTATGATGCTCGGCAGAGGTTAAACTGCACAAATCGAGTCACTACTTGACAGGGACAAAATATATCTGCTCAGTGAAACAGAAGGTTGTATTAGAAATGATCGGTTTGTAACTTACCTGTCTTTACTGGTTTGTTCAGTGCTTGTGTGTAAAAATGTTCGAAATAGACTTTGTCACACCTGTTAAATTCAATGGCATTTTCGAGTATTAAATGTTTGAATAGGTAAAGTTACTCTTCACTGCTGAGTAGAATGCTAGACTGTTTACCTATATTCTAGTCTCTCACACAGAAGCTTTTGTAAGGCCCCTTTTAAATTTTATTTTCTAGACAAACTAATGAAAGTATCTCACTCACTATGTAATTTGCTTCTTTCAATTTAGTTATAATCAGTTATCGATTTAATAATTGTAATTTATTACTTTATTATTATTATAAGATAAAAACTTTTAACTTACAATATAAACAAGTCTTTCATAAGTTAATGAAGGCATATTGAACGTTATGAAAACTAAGATAGTTTCTTTAATTAAGGAATAATTTATTTTTACATTGTTTCAATTTTATTAGAATTATTCCTTTGTTGCCAAAATCAATATTTATATTTATATACTCAATTTTATATTATGTTGTTTTAGGAAAAAAAAAATTATTTCAATTATTATATAAGAGTCAGCTGATTGTATTTTTTAAAAAATATTTATTGTACAAATACAAATTTCTTTAACATATCAAATAATGTGTTAATTAGGAACCTCATAAATTCCTAAGCTGCACCTTCTTTGGCTTGATCCAATATTGGCTGGGAGCGTGTTATTTATTCATGACAGATTAGAGCTTGCTTTACTAGAATTCATCCCAAGAATCACTTGTTTACTGGACAGTTAGTCTTGAAATGCTACTACCAATTCCGGCCAGTTGTTTCTAAATTCCATACAGGAATATTATTACCTGAAAAAGTAGACAGTAGTTATAAATTCCATTATAGATATAATCTTCGCTAGCCAAATTGATTTAAATAAAATAACTTATTAAGTACGAAAGGAAACTTTAGTATGCATAGAAATAGGTTTATGAACTATTAATATACTTACTTAACACTAAACCTTTTTATAATACCTAAACTATAGTATTATGATCAATTTGGCTATAGAATATATATTATCCCATCACATTGATGTTATGGTTATCACATTATTCCAACAAAGAAATTTATATTTTACTTAACACATATAAAATTTGGATCCTATAGAAAATAAGAACGAATTCATCAACTAAATTTATTCAGGTATGTCCTAACATAAATCACTAAAACTAGAGAACTTTTTTAAATGAATATAAAATTAAAAAATCTAAAAATTAGAAGCAATTTTCAAATTTTCAGCACCTTCATCAATAAAAAAAAAAGACAATGTTTGAGGTACAAATAATTATTTTTACAATATATTGTTTTTGTAAATGTTAATATATTATTTACAAAAAATATTTTGGCACACTTCTGTAGCTATTTTAATAAAAACGTCATATTTTTCTAATATTTACCAAAATAACACTTATTTTAAAACCATCTATATATTAGATGGATGGATATAAAATAATAATAGAGGTACAATAAAACATGAAAAATATCAATACACTCCTGTAAATTATTACTATGCGTCTAAAGAACACAATTATTATCACTATGAACTTTTTCAACTGATATATTAACAAATAAAAATCTTATTAATTTAGCATATTAAAAAAGTTAATGTAAGTTTAAAAGCTTTTATAAAAGTAACAATAAATATTACATGTAGTCAAAGCTACAAAATTGCCATTCATTAATTTCTTAATGAAATTAGAATGATAAAAAAAATATTTGAAGTTTTCATCCGAAGAAGGGATGAAAAAACATTTGAATTTTTCATCCGAAAAAGGGATGATTTCAAGAGAAAGAAGGGAAAATCCATAATTTAAAAAAAAAAATATTGCTAAGATACTTAAAATAAATACAGCATCGAGAAAGAATCCCATCCAAGGGTTCTTCTTAAGGTTAACATCCCACCATCATAAGACTAGCAATTCTGCAGCAGCCTAAATAAGTAGTGAAGTCAACTTTTGTCCAGAGTGAGTTAATTGTATCTAGAGAAGCAGAATCATTTCATTATCGAAATGCATAGTGGCTATGTGAGACCTTGGCTTGGAATATAATTGCAATATGAGCAATAACTATTTCAATCCTAGCCCCTATCTAGCCACTCATTAACTACAAAAATAATACGATTCCACTTCTTTAAGTGCAATAAACTAATTGTGAAGAAAATTTAACTTAACTTTTTCACCAGGACTGTAGTATCTGTCCTATTTATTTATCATATTAATTATTAATTCAATGAATTTATATTGTTGTGTATGTAGCAACACTACCGACCTAGGCAGCATTACTCATATCTGAAAAAGAATTTCTCAATGTTAAAATAACTTTAGGTCGACACACACATTAGGGTAAAAAACATTTTTTATTAAAAGTTTAGCTGCCATATGACTGTTGTATTCTTTCATAACAATACCTTTAAATTCATGAATCTCTTTCCCACCAAATAGTTTTTAGTATTTTAGATATACCTATCCTCTAAATAATAGATGTACCTATTTATAAAGGGCATTTTTCATGCTGCATAGAGTGTTTTATAAAACAAAAAAAAAATAAAGCTAAGACGTATTCATTATAGCCCTGCAAATATGAGAAGTTTTTATTATATTCAATAAGTATTTTTTATTACATTAATTTATCATATTTAGAGATATAAGTCAATTTGAAACTGCAGCAGAACTGATTTTTGTTTGGGAAAATGTTTTGTTGTTACTACCTTGACAAGAATTATGCTCATGATAAGATCTGATGGTTATTATGACATTTAGAATGAATATCAGTAATTTAATTAAAATTATATTATCTCTTATAATTAAATTTAAATTTTTTATCAACAAATTATAAATTTAAAAGAGAATAAACAAGCATTTTAAAGTATATTAGTGATTTAAAAAAAAATCACTTTGCTGTGTAGTAATTAATATATCCATAACCAATGATTTTTTATATAAAGAATGAAAAAAATAAAATTTGACATGCATTTAAAAATTAAAATTTGTTTTTTTAATAGTTCCTTATGCAGTATACTTGGTTAGATTTAACTTAAAATTGGTCAATTGCTTAGCTGCAGTATCTACCTTCCTTTGAGCATTCATTAACTTCCATTTACAATGGGTCTCAGGTTACAGATAAGTTTAGGTATAAGATTTAGTAATACAAATCCACTCTGTATCATCTAACTTCATAGTTATGATAAATAGCTAAGACAATTCTTTACTGCCGTATTTTTCTCAAAAATAACGAACTTTAAGATCATCTCCTTGGAACAGATGAGTTTACATTTTAAATTCCTAAAACGGGGATTCGAAATATCTGATATTCATTATCCCTTCCACATTTGGTTATATCCAGTGGTATCCTTTATATAAAAAGAGATTAAATTCATTAATTATGGTTGTCCATGAAACAGTACAGTCTCAACCATGTATTTAACCCCAGACCCGTTCATGGGTTGAAATGGTAGTTTTTTTTTTAAATTTTAAACAGAAGAATACAATAGAAGGGTAAGTTAATTTTGGAAAGGTTGTCCATAATGGTTTTGCACAGCACCTTCAAATTGTTTTAGAGTTGAAAATGTGTAGATGACTTGAACTTTTATAAGGTTCGTCACATGTCAATAGTCCCTTGAAATCGAGTTAAAAGTTCAAAGGTGCTGTTGTTGTTATATTGTATATAACAATAATGCAGGCGGTGCTACAATTATTTGGGTTTAATTATTTACAATGACAATATTATTTAAGAGATTCATACTTCCTAACTGGAATAGAAAAAAAAGAAGAAAGAAATATCAAAATAAAACATTGTTAAAAATGTCCAATCTGATTCAATTTCTTTTTATTGATTTCATAATCATAACATTTTTTTCAAGATTGTACTGAAATATCAAACTTTAATCCAGGCATTGTATCAAAAGAAGTTCCTATAAAACATAATGGGAAATGGGTACGAATAGGAAAAAAATAAGAAGACAATTTATGCTGCATCCATCTTTAAAAATACACATTTAAACTGAAGGCTGTTAAGAATTTATTAAACTTTAACAGAAGAATTGAGCGGTGTGACGTTGCTATCAGGGAAGCATATAACATTTTTGACAAAAGGTAGTAATAACTTCTGTGAGGCCTCCTTCCCTAGAGCATAAAATAGCTTTCTTCATTAACAATCTATAACAAGCAAACTTCTAAAAATTAATCTCATTAAAGTAGCACTTGTGCTTAGTTGAATTAAATGTAGCCTTAGCAATTTATTGTAGTTACCTCTCAAGTAGTATCGTTTTCCCTCACTGTTGCAGCATTTGGTGAGACATCTTGCCTCAAAACATAATTACTACTGCACATTTTCCTCGAGGTGAAATTTCCTCAGAAGTATTTTTCTTTAGAAATAGTCAGCTGTCGTGGGACAACGCTATCCTACTTGTCTAGCCTCAGATTTGAGAAATGCTGGAAAATGTGCCATTATTTCATAAAATAATAAGAAATGATCATTTTTTAATAATCAATATACATATTTAGTAAATGTGGTCTTTAAGAAAAGATTAATATAAAACAATTTGTTAAAAAAACCTGTTTTAATTGAAATGAGTATGTTGGAACCAAGATTAGAGATAGTAAGACCACAATACGGATGAATATACAAGGATTTAAATTATTTGGCAATCGAAAAGGACTAATGTCCCTAATCACTTCTTTTCTAACTGAGCCTTAGAATCCAACTAGGCTAATGTAGTTAAAACAAACTAAATAAATTAAAATGGATTTTTATAAAGAAAAGAGAACTTATAATAACCATGAGGAAAAGATGGATAACTTTCTACGAGCAAATGGTCAGGATGTTTACCAAAAGGTCGAATAAGCAAATATTTGATAAGATATGCAACCTGAAAAGCCAGAGAAGTTATGCTAAACAGAGGAAAGAAGAACTTCAAAGACTTGGAATTATTGAAGAAGACTGCCTGGACAGAGAGAGAAGCCGACTCAAAAACATCAAGGTTCTTGAGGAAGAGAGAACGAGGCATAGCCATGGAGAATGGATGGAGGAGCAGAAAAAATGAGTGTGTCTTGAAAAAAATCTGTGTGGTCCTTTGCTTACCAATTTGCAAAAAAACAACAGATATTTACTAACCAAAAGAGGTAACAAAATTTATATGCATTTATAAATATCTAATAGAAAATGTACTTTTTAATCCAGTAGTATAGTAGTAGATGATCCTATCCACTTCTTGTCTATTAACATTTTACAGTATATAATAAAATACAACAATTTAATGTTGAAATACAGTTGTGTGATCATACTAATACTACATGGCCTACAGAAAAACCACTTCGTAAGTGATCAAGCAAAACTGACTTGAAAATATAACATACTCGGAGGATGGATTGATTGAAAGCTAGATGGCGATATGCCCGGCAGGTGGTTTTAGGACTTTTTAAAGGGAGTAAAAAACCCTCGATTATGCTGTCCTTCAGAGGGATTTAAAATGGCGATCTCAAGCCTGTGCCGTGTCAGGTTATACCTGGATAGGCAAAATTTAGGTCTCCCACTAAAGCATTATCCGACTAGCCATAGCAGCTTTAAGTGACGTTAAATAAAACAAACAAACAAACAAAGGATGGTGATGGATCACCTAAGGCCTATTATAAAATTTGTATATTGAGCATTGAGAGAATACGATTGAGATATAGACTAAAGTATACAATAGTAAACATGTGTTTTTCATTCATTGAGTCTCAGATTAAGCCCTAAGGAAGCTTGCAGTATGGCCAGAGAAACGTAGGCAAAGAATTTGACTATACGGTCAAAACCAGAAGAAAGACCTGTTGAATGGACATTAGCCATGGCAATTAAAGAGAGAGATTATATAACTAAACTATAAAACTTTCAAGTAGAAATCTACAAATTACCAAAAACAATAGAAACCACGTTACCATTTCATGGCTCAGCAGTAGTGGTAACAGAATTCTTAATAACATCTTTGTATTCATTAGATTTATTAAAGGTATTACTGCTTTAATTTAATATTATTGTTAATGACATCTGGCCATTACAATCACTGAGGAGATAAAAAAAGTCTGAACAGGTAAGTTGAGGTTAGGAAATTAATTATAATTTTAATTGTAAAAATGGTGTATACAACAATAGTTTTAAAGATGAAGGAGAAAATGGTCCTGGAGGAAATCAGAAAACTTCTCATATAGTAAGAAACTATTTGATTTCATTTTAAAAAGTTATTTATTTTTATTAATTGATATATAATATTTATAATTATTGATTTTATTCAAAATATTTTCTTACTATTTGAGAATTTATTCTGATCAGCACCCCAACCTTTTTCTCCCCCATAAACTTTATATGGTAAATCGAATCGATTATAATTCAAAATCATTTTAAATGATGAAATTAATGCAGTAATAATTTTAATACTTCCAATAAATACAAAATCAAAGTTAAATATAAATCAGTAAATTACCGGAAATTCTGATAGATAGCACTAATGCAGCATCATCACTGATAATGCTGTAGTTTTACCACAAAATTTACTTCAATACTGGAATATCAACAAAACAGCAATATACAACTTAATAAAACGAGACCTATCAACATTAAACTGTAAAAATTGAAAGAGATTTTGAGTGCTAACGAAAGAAATGAGTTTTAAGCATCTAATATTATAATATTTAAGCAGAATGGGGGAAAAACTAATTATTAATTATTTCTAAAAATTAACACTAACTTAAAAAAACATTGTTGTAAATTTAATTGTCCATAATTAAACATGAAGCCTTGTTCCAAATGGAAATGATCAACAAACAAATGATTTCTTTTTTGGAAAGCTAAACAAATATTTACCAATGAAAAACACAACACAATCAATAAACAACTGTTATTTAAAAACAAAACAAATATAATCATATGTTTACAATTATCTGAATATCCTACAGGGTTTAATAATGTTTTATTTTTACTATAAGGAAGAAATAGTTGGGGGTGCAGTCAATAAAAACACCTTAATAAGTGTAACTTATTTATTGTGTGCCAACGTTTCGGCCTACAATGTAGACCATCTTCAGGGCTAAGAGAGAGAAACAAACAGAAAAACATATAAAAAACGTTGCAGTAACAAGAATATTGTGACAAGTAATGTAGTAATGTGGTACAAGTAATGTGGAAATTAAATAAGTGACTAGATTTTTCTGTTTGTTTTTCTCTCTTAGCCCTGAAGATGGCCTACATTGTAGGCCGAAACGTCGGCACACAATAAATAAGTTACACTTATTAAGGTGTTTTTATTGACTGCACCCCCAACTATTTCTTCCTTATATTAGAAGTTACAGTCAACCAATTCTTCTCTAACGTTTTATTTTTACGATTTTTCAAAAGTATCAACAGAAATTTCTAAAAATATTTGAACCTTCCGGTGGTCTGTTGATCCTTTAAGATAGAAAAAACTACCGAATCATGGAAATCACTCAGGAGGTAACGTTAGCAAAGAACAAAATACAGATATTACGATTGTAAGTATTAGGCATTAAAAATTTTTTTAATCACTGTTTTATTTTACTACACCTATGATAAAAGCCTTTTTAGTACAGTAAATTTAGGGATTAACCTTAACAAAAAAAATAAATTTTTTTTTTTAAAATCATTTTTGTAACAATTGGTAAAAAATCCAAGTCTTTCCAGTGTCAGATTTTGGTGATAAAAGGGGGAGAAATATAGAGAAGTGATTTATTTTTTTCTGAATATTTCAAAATATACAAGATTTGGCTAATTGCAAACATCCTATAAAAAATTAAAGTTGTATAAACTGCCTCTAAAATTCATTCTATACAGTTTTTTTTAGCTAAAAGCAAAATAAAAGAAATATTAAATGAATAAAAATTATTGTTTCTGCTTTAAGTGAAAATTGTTCTAGGCAATATAGTATTTAAAAAATGAGTCCGACTTTACCAAAAGAACGATATCAAAATTTGTTAATTCATCAAACTATGATTATAACTTTGTCTTGATAGTCAGAATCGATATCTTCTAAGCCTGCCAAAATTTCAAATGTTTTTTCTCTCTTTTTTTAGGGGTTTACATTGGCACTTTCAAAAAGTACATCTTTTTAATCATTACAATCATTATGTAGTATTTAGGTTTAAATTTGGAATATCAAAAAGTAAATAAATATATATGTAAAATTTATTATAATGATATATTAACACAAATGTGAAGAGGTAATTTTATAGAAAATTCAAATTACTTTAATTTTAAATATTAGCAATAAGCCTGAAAACATCCTATCTTAAACCTAATAACATCTGAAAATATTATAAAATAAGTTCTCTACTCTTCTCCCCCCCTATTATCACAACTTGATGGGGGAAACTCTAGAACTTTTTAACTGTTATTATGAGGTAATAAAAAATCTTTTTTCTTCGTTAATACTGGGGCTATCTTTTTAACATTACATCTTTTTACTGTATTCTTTATTTCCTTCAGGTTTACTTATTTTACATTGTAACTAAAGAATTATGTTTTACACCTTAATAGTGGACATGACTGAGGAATCTCACACATTTTCCTTAGCGATCATTGATGTAACTCAATTCCACTTGCAGAGCTAATATTTCAAAAATAGCATAAAGAAAATGATAAATTTATTACAGGAAAAATGTAATTAATAATTGATCAATTGTCTGAAATGATCGTCTATTATTGAAAAGGAATCTAAGAAAAAAAACAAATTCATGAAATTAATTTTCTTCAAATGGTTCAAAATACTTCCCAGAGGACAGTTAAACGAAATATAAACAAATATATCTAAATTTCCAACAAAAACTAAAACATCAAAGGAACTGAATCATTTTAGAAAATTGTTTTGTTTTTTATTTTATAAATTTTGGACAATATGAAAGTGTATCAAGATAAATATTTGAACAAAGATAAGTCTAGATTTTTAATAACATCTTGGCTGACCTTACAAGACGTTACAAACACTAATAAACCTCATCTTCAATAATCAGAGGATTTCCTATGTTTTGAAATGGAATCTCCATTCTGTAACCGTTCATAATTTTCCACGGACAATTGATTGACTGTCATTTTATTTCAATCTTAATTTTCAATTTTCAGGCAATACAACCACAGATACTTGAATCATTCTTACATTTTGCCCAAACTAATTATTTATATCTATCTCTAACCAGAATTAGTTTGACATATTCATTCGTGTAGCATTATTTTCTTCCTAAACAAAATGGTGACATAGATTAATTAAGCATTTAAAGTAAAAATGAGCTAAATTCTTAGACAAAACATTATAGTTACGTTCATTAAAAAGATTTAAAAACATCAAAGTTGATGCCGAGGGCTAGAAACTATCTAATGAAAAGCAGCCAGGAAAAGTTAATTTCACCCCATATTTAGAAAAAACACCCTGCAAGTACAGACATAGATAAAAAAAGAAAAGAAAAAGAGACTTAAGGGCTCACTTAGATCTAAAAATTAAAACCATAACAGGCATTCAATTTAAATAAATAAAAAGAAGGTAATAAAATGTAAAACAGAACTTCAACAACCAAGAAATCGTCTAATACTTTGTGAATGACTGGAAACATTACTTACTTTTCATTAGCACTTTATTAAGCATTGGTTGCCTGCTCTAAACCACGAGAAAAGTCTCAAAATAATTCCATGGACTACAGTTGTTCTGGCCTCCAAACATACACAATCACAAATGCACTTATCTTCAACTTCTATAAGAACAGCTCAAAATTAGGATATGACGGATCAGTAGAAGCAAAGAATGAAATGCCAATTTCATCATTAACAATCAACAAAGTATATATTTGTGATCATTAATAACATATGATTAAAATAATGTAACTGATAAGACAAATGAAGTTATCTTAAATAGTTGATGGTAGATGCGATAATAAAAAACGAATTGAATTTGAGATTTATTTCAATATGAATTCATAGCATTCGAAACATCAAGAATTAAAACATTTTATCCTTTATAAAAATTAACGGAATGGAATGTTGAAACATAGCGCAAACATGTTGATGTTGCAATACTTCTTAATAAAATATATTGTTTACTTATAAATCATAAATCAAATAAAAATAAAAATCATAAAAAAAAATTATATCTTTATTGGTAAGACAGGTGTATTATGAAAAATACAGAGATAACATAAAGACAATACTTTTAACTAACTAACAGTGTGGCTCAACAGTCCTTGCAGAATCTAGGCCTCCTCCACACCTTTTCACTACCATGTTTTTCAGATCATGTTCCATGTCATCGATCCACCGTAGACCTGGTCTTCCTCATTTCCGCTTTCCTCCTGATCTTCCATAGAACATTTTCTTAGAGAGTCTGCTTTGCTCCATCCTTTCCACAAGCCCAAGCCATCTCAGCATCGCCTGTTTTATTATATTGACAGTGGCAGGTTCCTGATAGATGTTTTGGAGTTCTATATTTTTCCTTACCTGTTATTGCCCATTTATTCTCCTGTATTGGGCCAAATATCTTTCCTTCACATCTGCTAATCTCGCTGGCTGCTTCATGTGTGAGTGCCCCTCACTTACGCAGGTCATCATTGCCCTGATAACTGTCTTGTATAGAATTACTTTTGGTTTCCTGGATATTCACATCGACCTAAGGGTTTTATGCAGGGCTCAATCACATTTATGTCCCGCAGCAGTTCTTGTATGTACATCTGCCCTAGTATTGTAATTATTCCTTATAAATCTGTTTCTACTTGAATTCTGTGCAATTGGGGAATGTATAATTGCCTGTTATCATTACCCCAACCTGTATCCTTTCATTTCTTGATGTCATCAAGTATTTAGTTTTTGGTAAGTTCAGGCTGACAATATTTTTACTAGGTAATAAATAAACAACTATGCAAATAATAACTTATGTATTTTGACTTAAGAAACCATAATGTTGGCAACATTGTAGGGCATGGACCTTTTCAATGATTTTTTGTTTAGGCTTGGTTCATATCTTACCTACTTGAAACCATGTCATCTCTGTCTCCTTCTTTTTACTCTAAACTAACAGACCTAAATATTAAGGTGACAATTGAACAATATAACTTAAAATATGATACAAATAAAATATTTGAAACTTACAAAAAAACGTTTTTCCACAACCTTTGCCTCAAAAAGTAGTTTCAGTATTAATTTCCATAGGTACAAAACAATTTCACAACAGAATTATGCTTCATGGAAATTATTAATACTCCATGAGGATGTAGAGTACTGATATTGATACCAATCACTATTTTTTTTCTCAAAGAAGGAATAGTTGATAACGTTGAGCACAACAGTCTTTGCAACAAAATTAAAAGCAGCTGATATTGCCATTGAGCCTCCTTTCAGGCTTGCCAACTGTTTCTGATTCCAATCTTCCATTTTATCCTCCCTTACATCCTTTAACTCATGCTCTCATAAATGTGTCTGCTGAGTCCCCTCTCCTGAATGTGTGTTTCAACAGATCACGTATCATATTAAACTCGCTTCATAAGATTTACTTTATTATATATTTAATTAGCATATATGCTATCATTACATGATCTTATACATCTGTCTGGTAAGTATACCAAGTTGAAGACTCAATCTAGTTTTCCAAAACAGTGCTTTCTCGATTATTTTCCATATAAGCTCAAAAACCTACAGTACTCTTATCAGATCTACCTTAGTGTGTGACCTATATATGCTCTCTTAAAGACCCTAATCAACTTGATTTCAATGCTTTGACATGTATCCTTGAAAATATCAATAATATAAAAAAATATTCAGGTAACGAGCCAAAGAACTATAAGGAAACTTTATTTGATTACTCCATATAACCGTAACTATCACTAAATGTGCTTCAGTATTAATATCAGGCATTTATATATTATTAATTCAAATAAATATTACATTTTTTACATTACGATTCAAACAAACTCTCAACTGTTTACTGTAATTTTTGTTAACCATAGGATAATTGAAAATGTTTTTCTTTGCAAAATAAGTGTTGTATAAATAAATAAAAAACAATCATTTTTCATTTAAGCAAGTTAATCTATTTATAATTTTTCACATGTTTGATTTCTCTTTCTTATTATTCTTGATAACACATCAAAATGATAATTACATACAGGTAAAAAACAGAAACTTATCGGCATCAAATGCCTGATGAATTTCTTCATACAGCTTCTAATCATAATTGTAGTCACTACATCGCTCCTGGCATTTTTTTAGCATTTTCAAAGCATAATTGACACGTAAGGCCCAGCAAACAAAATAAATAAAAGTTGCCAAATCCACCACAATTAACAGATTGTCTTTTTCAACATTTGATAGCTTTTCACCATACCATTCATTAAAATAATCTTACTTGTAATGGCCTACTTAAAACAACTTGGAGGGAAGAAAGTTTTTCCATCTTGTTTCAGAACAGTTGAGGGAACAAAACTAATTAATCTTGCGATTTAAAGTTGTTAAGATTCCAGTTTAAATTAAAGACATTGAAACAAGTTTCAACACTCATTATTTATTTATTAGTTTAAGTACATAACATATTGTAATACATTTAGAATGAACTATCAAAACCACCGCCGAAGAATTGTTGGAGTTTTTTTGGATTGATTATCCTCGAAGTTCAGTGGGTTCAGAAACTGTATAAAGAAGAAACAAGAACAGATGATACAACTATTGCCGGTTCAGATCTTGCTACTTCCAATCATTCTGACTTAAGTATGCAGCAAAACAGTACATAAATAGTTATTATGTTTATGACATTTTTATAAATAATTTATTAAGTAAAACTAAGATTATTCGTACATTCATAGTGGTTGTTTACAGTTTAAAAAAAAAAAATCCCAGTTCAATAAAATTACTGTTTACAAAAAAAATAAAATAAACGTAACATACATTTTGATATTTTTTAAAAGGATTTAAAATCAGAAACTATTATCTTGTAAGTATATTCATGATGTATATTTATAACAAATAAATTTGCTAATTATAACATTAAAACAATAACATGTAGTGAAATACACCAAAAGTATAAGAACAAATTAACTTACTCTGTTGGATTCTAACCAGATATGAACTACAAAAAGCATCATTTTGGTGGAAACAGTAGTTTTATTATTTTATTAATAAAACTTCTCGCATCATTATAGTGTCATTGTTTAAATTTGCAGAACTTTATATAATCTTAGTTCCGTCATATGACTCAGAAGATATTAAAGTCTAATGACCACACATTAATAATATAATTAATTAAATAATTGACACATTAAAGGAGATATGTTTTATCTTCTTCACAATGTAATAGTTGATTTTAAAAAATTAATTATTATGCAAGTTATTGATAACAGTTTTAAACTGAAAAGAGATTGGTTAATGCTGGCTGGCAAACAGCATAGAGCTGAATTAGATCCTAATTTATTATTTATACATAGTATAATTTATTAATCTATGTATAAATGTCTAAGATATAGTATCTTGTTAATTAGTTTAACATGCAAGCGTCATGCATACATTAGTTGTAACATTAAGAAATCAATATAAAGTTAATGACATTTAATAAGTCCTGTTTTATCTATACAGCAAAATGTTATGTGAGGTTATGAAATACCAGAGCTAGGCAACCATCGTTCCCGTATTAACATATGTGCTTAAACACTTGATCCTCACAGTAGCAAATTAGCTAAGATTCAAGCCATGAAAATAGTATTAGAAAAAATAAGAAAACGGTGTTGTCACAATGCTAATATAATTTGCTTAAAGGTAGAGGACTTGGTTGATATAAAATGTGTACTGAATCAAGCGAGATAAGTTTTTCAAAATATATTAAAAGAAAAGATTCACAGAACACGAAGACTGACTGAGATTAAGATAGCTAGAGTAAGAGAGCGAAGACTCACCACAAGTGAATAAAAGATAATTTACTAAATTATAAACGAACAAGAATTTAATATATAAAAATAATAAGATAACTATAATATACCTATAGATTAATATTCAATTAATGAAGCAAAAGAAAAAAAATGTATAAATAAGAAAATGGTTCCAATAGATACGATAGATAGTTTTAATTGTATAAATTAAAATGATTTAGCATCTTTCTCACTTACCAAACATATTATAATCAATTCTGTTTTATTTCCATACAGACATTTATTCTTTATTAAATGCTAATGATAGCAATTAATAGCTACAACATCCATTTAAAATTATTTTCGAAGTTTCATGTTGTTTTATCTTAAATCCTATTCCCCAGGCTTATTGTCTATTCCACTACTTTTATTTCTATAAATATGTTTTCAAGTCTCCTTTTATCTCTTTTAGTTAAAAATGAAATTCTTCCAAAGTTTAAATTCATACGGTTATTAAGAGAGATGGTTCATGGTTTTAAATTAAGAATGTTTTATGGAAAGAAATTTTAAAAATTTAAGCCTTGTCAGACTATTTTAATGACAAAACCTAGCAGATTTTAAAGAGCATTTAATATTCCATCAATATAATAACATTGATTTAAATTGCAAGTGCTTTTTTGAATGAATTGTAAAAATATGTAAAATTGGTGATTATAACTAAGTACCACTTACTTAGAAATTGCTGTAATCTCACAGGCTTATTTATACTCGTCTTAATGTAAGCTATTATAATTTACAACTTTAGTTTCGAAAAACATTCGTATTAGACTTACCAAATACTCGCAAACCGTTTTGCAATCACATGATTATTACTAGGGAATTTTAAAACTTGTCATTCTGTCGAAAACTTGGATTCCAAGATTTTTCACGATTGGTATAACTTCTCTTCGTTAAAATATATTTCAAATATAAATAAGAGTATAAACAGATTTTCGGAACAGTTAATTTAAATACAAAACACACAGATAAAAAAAAACATTTATTTTCAAAGAAAATACAATTATCAAAAACCAAAATTTATAACTATTGAAAAATAATGAATAAGTAAAAAACATCAAGAAATAAAACATAAATTGAACTTACCTTTTCATTATAACTGATATATGATGGACAAACACACAGCTATTCAGTAGGCTATATTAAATGAAAAAAAACTTGCATCATCAATGCAATAAATTTATGTTTCTTAAATTACTCGATCCGAGTAAAATATATCTTTTGTACATCAATAATTAAATAGATTATAAACTGGCATTCATATGATATAGTCATTATATATTTTTCTTTAATGTTAAACCACATTTTAAAAATGCTGAGAGAACTTAATGCCAGCAACAACTGCCTCTTGAATCAAGTCCACAATCTGGATTATCTATATCACATTTGATTCACTTAGCTATTGGATAAATATGGAGGATGAGATGGCCAAAGGACCAGGTGATGGTTATAGGAAAACTTCAAATAATAAAAACAAAAGAAATATTTATTGAAAAAATCCCTCAATTTGACTCACATTAATCTTAATAAACATGAAATTTCAATTAAGTTATTCATTTCTATGGAAATGGACACATCAGATTATAAGTGTTACCGAATTATTATATGGTGAATAATAGAATTGAAGCCAAACTAATTAATTAGACAGCAAAAAGAAAAAAGTATAGTGAATAAATTTGAAGTAATGTTAACAAGATAATAATATAATATCTTATGTATATGATTGAGAATCTTATGAAAATATTTTCTAAGAAAATAAAGTAGGTTTGGTTTTCAGATGAGTTAAAAAAAAATGTACAAAGATTATTTATTTAGAACTAAATTTCAATTAACTATAATTTAATCCGTTGATTAGAGTAATTGTTGCATTATGCAAGGGGATAAAAAATTACATTGTCAACATAAAATTATCTATTCCATGTCAAAACATACATATTGGTTTAAAGTGCTATATATATACACATAATATATATATATATAAAAACACAGTCTATTTCAATACAGTGAAAATAAAATAGCATACCTATTATTTAAGGAAAAAATTAACAGTTTATACATATATATTTTTTTATATATAAAAGAAATAGGAATATCAATTTGTAATTCATATTAAAAAGTAATGTGCAGATATAAACATTTTGAGATAAACGCTACCTACTCATTTTAATAAAATTCATTACATTATTGCAGCCTGTTCTTTCAGTCATTATCAAATATTACACATATAGTATATAAATGAAACATCTAATTTATCATCCTGATATTGAGTTGCTACTAATACTGAAAGAACTACATGCACATCTAGAATCTGCCAAATGGAGGCTGTTGTCTTGGTGCTATCTTCCTCAGCAAGTCTCCTCCTTGGATCAGGCTGTCCAGGGCCTTCTGGATAGACGGGTCTTGGAGCAATGGACCTGTGGGGCATACACTCTTCAGCCAATCACAGGTATGAATAACCGGTCAACGAACCTCATCAAGGTATAGCATAAAAACACGAATATAAATTTGACAAACATTGTTACCGATTAATACTACACAAGTACATGGATTAATAATATTTAAGACATTGATGACCTACGCTGCATTACGAAACTATAACAAAAGGCCAAGCAAAGGAAAATTAAATGATCTTCAAGAATACTAATAAATGACTTCCATAAAGCAAATTTGTAAATTATCTCCTAAGACCTAACACCAACTTTATTCAAATGTAGTAATAAAAACTTTATAATAAGAAATAATTAGATATTTAATAAAATTATATTCAGGACAACTAACAAAAGTTAATATAGAAAAACCTTAATGCAACAAATATCAAGGGTGTTTTTATTATGCAGAGGTTTGAATGCTTAAAACTTCTTCATATTTAGGTTAAATAGCTAATTTGTTAAACTCCATATAATAAACTCTAGGAACTCTAAAAAAAAAATACATCCGTACCACTATGACCCATGGAGAGACTTGGGTTCAGTACATGGTAAAACAGACTGTACTGTTTCTAGGAAGAGCTCTACCACAATATCTGCAAGTGCTCTATAACTGATCTACCCCGCTGCCAACCTCGTTAAAAGTGAGTAATATTTGTGGTATGAGAAATAACAAGTACATAATTATCCTCTCAGCAAGTATAGTCCTGCGTTAAACATCAATTTTAACTACACACCATTTAAATTGAACATACGTTAGATGGTACGTATAAAGTACTTTCTTTATGAAAACAATTATTGTACCAGTTTATAGCATTACACAAATTAAACTTAATACAACTAAAAAACATAAGAGTTGGAGAAAGACTTGCCAAGATTACTGTTAACACATTCACTCATTATACCCATAACCATATAATATAATTAGTTATGTTAATATCATTTTCACTTTACTCAGTTTACCGATTTAAAAATTCTTCTTAAATTAAGATTCTGTAAAAAGAGAATTTTAAATTTGTTACATTGTAGTTTGTTTACATAAACTATTTTTTGTATTTTTGTCATATGTTATGATTAGTTTTAAGAAATTAAAAACAAATTTTTACATCAACAAATTGATGACCGTAAGATTGAAACAGGAAATGTTTAAAGAGGAACTACTATAAACTTTAAAGAGGTCTTGGAATAGGATTGATGGGACTATCTTGGCAGATAATAAAATAAAAAATTCTAATGATGCTTGGGACAATAAGTTTTAATTACTACCATCTCAATGAAATTAAAAAATTGTAGCAGTAAACCAGAATGTACAAGTTTATTAATATAGCGAGAGCCTGAAAACATATTATCTTTTAAAAGTTTTTGAAATTTCGGAGCCAAGAATGAAATTCTTGAAAATTCACTCATTGCAAGTTACAGCAAAGTATTAATGAAAACAAATTTTAAAACAATAATTTATTTCACCGACATTTCTACTACATAAATAAAATGAATAATAAAAAAAAAAAGCCTCAAAATAAGGGAATGATATATTTTTTGTATTGATATTTCCCCTTTCATTTTAAAATGTGTCATTAGCAATTTATTTAGTTAAGCTTTGAATTTTGTTATTTGAAATAAAAATTACTAAAATATTTTTATGTAATGCAGAGGTAAAAAAATATTAAAAAGCAAAACAGTGATAAATTTGTGCAAGATCAGTTGCACTAACAAAACTGATAAATATCAACTAAAAATTGATAAACACCCAATGTAGCGAACAAGTTTAAACTTTACTTAGCTACGATGATAGCCTAAACTTAGTGTAAGAACATATTAATGTTATACTAGTAATCTTTCAAAGAGTTTTGCACTTTTTGCAAAATACATAACCTGTTTCTTCTCAAAGGACTATCGAACTTTATTCAGTCGAAATCAGTTTCTATTGCCACTTAGGCCAATAAGATTCCTGCTTGAGCATTTAGCACTTATAGCAAACATACCAACATCATTAATATCATCACCTGTTTATCGACCATATGATTTCTAACCATCAGTTCGTAGCAACTATGCGAGCTAGAAATCACGCGTACACTATTATTAAACACTGAAGCTTTTCATATCAATGGGTTGTCCGGAAAATAACATAGGATTTTATGTTGTCTCTAAAATTCCCTTACAAATAGTAAACTGTATACGCTAGTTGTACTTTTGACCTTTATAAATGTAAACACTTATTAATCCTCTTCCAAACCTCTGTAACATTTTGCTTCTTGGAAACAATTCAGTCTTAATTGAGTGTCAAAGCGTGATTTTTGCATAAATGTGTTTAAATAGTTTTGATTGCCCAGAACAGGACCACAAACGGTCAGAAAAATCAATGAAGTCTGGGGAAAAAGCATTATAAGTGAATGCAATGTTCAACAGTGGTTCCAGAGATTTCGAGAGGAAGACTTAAGCCTTGAAGACAAAGAAGGCTGTGGAAGAAGTTCTGCCCTTGATGATAATGTTATCCAAGCTTTGGTAGAAGAAAATCCCAGAACAACTGTTTGAGTAGAATCAATTTTATTATTCATAGATTTTTATTGAAGTTAGAAAATCAACCATCGATGACCTTCTCAAGGTGATTGGGAAAGTGAAAAACCTTGAAAGTTGGCAGAATTTTCTTCAACAGCCTTCTACGCCTTTAAGGCTAAAGTCTCCTTCTCAAAATCTCTGACACCGCAATTGAACAGTGTACTCATAGATACTGCCTTTCCCCCAGACGTCATTGATATTTCTTTCCGTTTGGGCCCTGTTCTGGCCAATTGAAACTCTTAAAACAAAATTATGTGAAAATCACTCTTCGACACTAAGTAAAGACTGAATTATTTCCAAGTAGCCAAATATTACAGACGTTTTTGTTCGAAAGAGGATTAATAAGTGTTTACATTTATAAAAATCAGAAGTACAACAAACATAAACTGTTTACTATTTGGAATGGTATTTTAAAGAAAACATAAAATCCTGCATTATTTTCCAGACAGCCCAATACTTATATACAGAAGAGGATACAGAATGTTAAATTGACTGACTCAACAGCTCTAAAACAACTCCATTTAATGAGTTCACATTAAGCTAATACCATATTTTTATACATTTGTATAAACAGTGAATCGAATAATGAGGTGATTGGTATGAGAAACGCAAAGTCAGATCACTTGTTTATCTCTAGATTGTTCACCACAGAAGCGGTTTTGTGGGTGCCCACCGCAGGCCTGATGAGAGCTGAACGAGGTGGCAAACTCAGTGTAGATTTATTTGCTGTTGGGTTAGCATCGAGATGAGGTACATTATACATTACTTTTAGTCAGTATATATGGAAAAATTAAACAGGTAACGGTCAATGTTTTTAGAATTATACTACAATGACCCATAGTTTTAATACTATTAGGACCGAAACATCTAATTAATCAATATAAGAAGAAAATCTACGATTCATACACTTGTGTACTGGGTAGTTGAAATTAAACATTGTTGAGTTTGTATAGCTCATAGTAAGCTAACTACTTAGATTTATCAATATTCATTTCTATGGATGAGATAGGGTAATAAGCTGTCTTCGATTTTCTAGCAAACAGTTCCTGGCTGCTGCACTGCTGCCTTGAAACTGTGAATTGAAGCTGGGACACCTTGCGAGACGAAAAACAAGCACGAATGTGATAACGGTCACTGGTGAGGACGGACTAGCGAACGAGAACATATATATGTGATTGTGGCATTGCATTAGACCAAGTGATGTCATATGCTATCTCCAACATTTAACACCGATTTTCTTCATTGTTAAAATCAACAGTCTCATGTAAAAAAAGAGAGCTGGTGCTTCGGTCACACAGAGTGAAGCATTGCAGGGTCTGTGCTCAACCACCTCAACCATCTTTCATTCTTCAATCATCACTGGCATTAAGGTAAAAACATACAAAGGATCACATTGAATCTCAGATATTACATATCAGGCGAGGATGTACATAGCTCTGCATATCCTGCACATTCCTTATTATGCTGTCCTCCCAGGAGATACAAGACCTTCGTTTGGGTATTTTTCCCTCTGTTCAGGTCTCGTAAGTCTTCCTGGCAATTCTCCGGGTTTTCCTTTCTACTTTCCGCAGTTAGCTCATTTCTAATACCAGTATTTGTCTCCTGTGCTTTGAGGTGAGAGTCCATAATTCCGAAGAGTAAGATATGATAGGAAGGAAGGTTGATTTATAGGCGGCAAGTTTGGTCTACTTAGTCACCTATCTTCTTTCCAGGAAACGCCGTCTGACCATATTAAACATCTTACCCGCTGCTCTGATTCTTTGGACTACTTCTTCGTGAATGCTGTCGCTTTCATTGAAATGAGCACCTAGGTATTTAAAACTCTTAAGCTGCTCTAATCTCTGTCCTCATTATCTTTCTTTTTTTTTCTCTGTTTACATGAATTTAGTCTTCCCGGGTTAATTTTCATATTCATTGTCAATAATTCCTCTTGGAGTATATTTATGTTATTTAGGAAGTCTTGGTCATTGGCAGCTAGTAAGACGTGGTCGTCAGCATAGGCCAACAATAAATTTCCTTCAGAAAAGGGAAGGTTTTTATGTTCTAGCTGGAATTTCATCATCAGCTTTGCCCTCCACGGTGGCGAGTCCAAAACCATGATAATCTAACTCATGTATATGCATCGAATGTTCCACTTCCTTCCCTTTGCAGGAAAGAGCATATGCCCTTCATGGATGCCAATTACAGGTATATTTCAAAGATCAGTACAGAGTAAGATTTTGACTTAAATGGAGTGTCGATAAAACTGGTGATGCCAGGTTTTTCTTTGTGTAACGGACTGGATGAGAAATCCAAACAACTGGTGGAGGCTGGGTGCATGAGGAAAAGATCAAGACGTAGCCTAGACTGAATAGAAATTAGCATTAGTCAAACAATAAAATTGTAATATATCGAAAAATCCAGCGTATTCCAAGAATCTCAAGGTTCAAAGAGTAAAATTATCAACAAGTATCTCAATTTACTGGATTAAATAAAAAAAAAAAAAAAATTGAAATCATCAAATTTTATATTGGGTTAGATTACGATTAAATGCACAATCGGAACTTGAGAATGAATTCACATGTATTATAAAATAAAGTCAAATTTAAATATTTTGTAATATTGCTGCCTTTTACAAATAAAAAGATAAAATTATTATACTAAAATCTAAAAATCCCAATGACTAATAGCTCGAAGAATTCAAGGCTACTAAATACTCAGAACTCAATACACTGGTCATCTTCATTTCAATTAAACTAAATACACACACACACACACACACATATATATATATATATATATATATATATATATATATATATATATATATATATATATGTATATATTTTTTTTTTGTAGTAGGTTTAACGGAATCCATTTGAGTAAATTTTGAATCTAACTATAACCTAACTATCACTATCAGTTGTTATGTGGTACTGTTAAATGCTAAGAAACATTATTCTCAAAAAGATACACTTAAATTATTCTTTTCTATATACTGAATTAAGCGATAAGAAAACATTCCAGATTTATAAAGAAAATTACTGGAGCCATTGCCTTATGGAAAATTTACAAACTAAAATTGTAATTCATTGTGTATTGAGTTTGTAAACAAATACGTTTATTTATTCAATAATAGCTATGTTCTTCAACCGACAGCTACAACTAGTTGCTTATTATTTTATAAATCAGACATGTGGGGCCTGATCAAAAAACAATGTTTATGTTACATGCAATTTTAATGGCCCAGAAAGCTTGGAATAACGTTTCATCCATAACAATCAAAAACTGTTACTATCTCACCGGATTTGATCAATACGAATGATCAAACAATATAGCAGAACTTTATGGGATATGCCTTCAAAATGTTAAATTCACGTCAATCTGGAAACTATTCTACATTAAACAACAAATTACTAACAGAAAGTGAATTATCCACTGCAGAAGATAGTAAGATAGAGAAGATGAGGTTCACACAAGATTTTACAAGTTCAACTAAAAATTTATGTAAAATCTTCAGTTTTGAAGCTGAATTTTTTCTCTAAATAATTAACTGTTTCTCAGAAAATTATATTTAATCCACCGTTTCAACCAAGTCTATTTTGATTAAGAGTCGTACTTAGAACAAGCTTGTTTCTGCCTTAAGAAATAAGTGTGTTAAAATATATTTAAGTGGTAACTGCTATGAGGCAAATGCCAATTAGTTTCTGAAGCATTATTAAACTAGTAAACAAATTAAAAGGAAGTAAAAACCTGTCTGACAGTCACATTTAAGACTTTCAGTGACAATCATGAAAGTGGAATGTGAATCATAATAAAAAACAACAACGCATTTATGTGATTTGAACAGTTTAGAATTATAATAGTGAAAATATGACAGTAGGGTTAAGTAGACACCACACATTTTTCCGAAAGGTCTTAACTTAAATTTACCATCATGCTTTGAAGGAGCAACTCCAGACTAAAACTTAAAAAACTGTCAAAGAAAAATATAAATAAATCAGTATGTCGATGAACAGCTTCTGAAGGTTTGGGTAACAACATACACAAAAAAAAGTAGAAGCCTAATGGTGGATAAAGTGAACTCTCTCAAGTCTATGGCTTATGAGAATAGTATTCGTCATAGGACTATCGTAGATGTGAAAATGTTATGTTTGTAAGGCTATTACAGACAAAAATGGTATGTATAATAAGGCAGATGAGAATTATGTATTTTGTAAGTCTATAGCAGGATAATATGAATTGTACAATATGAAAAATATAAACAGGATAACATGAAGGCGATAGCAAGCAACAATTGTATGCACAGCAAGGTCATATCAGAAGATTATTTTGGAATTTCGACCAAGCCTGTTAAGCCTAAACAAAATTTCTTCAGAGCAGAAATACTTGACAAAAATTGAATTTTAGAGGATGGGTTTTTATTTTAACCTTAATTTTATAATCATAAATTTTATAAACCAACTTTCATTTTCTAGCTTAGGTAATAAAGATAGCGACAGGCTAATGTTAAAAAAAATACATTCTGTACATTAAAAAAAAAATACGCAGTCAATTTAGTTTACCTTACCAAACATGTCAATTATTTTAAATGAAAAAAATGTATTCAAAGTTTCCAATATGATCTATATCAGATAAGTTTTTAACTAAACAATATCAGTATCTAAGAAGAACAACCAATACAAAAGATACTAGAGCCTGTTACAATATTATAACTTAACTGCCATGAACAGACGGTGTTTGTATATGTAATGTGTTATTCAGAAAATAATAAATACCATAACAGTGGAATGAATTTATAAATTACACAATTATCACATATGTTTTCTTTTTATATTTTGTTTCATATTATGTACAGAATGACAATCAAGATCAAGAATAAGTGAAGATGAACTCAAGTATAAAAATATTTAACAAAAGGATGGGCACAACTAACTGAACATTCATATTAGCGTATGTTAATCAGCAGATACACAATAAGCGATCAACGAATTTTGAAGGCGGAAACTATACTATTGCATTCTTTATAAATTGAACTATATTTTAGGCTGAAAATTCAGAGCACTCAATAGCTTCAACTTCATAAATGTATTTAAACAATATTCAATTATAATAAGTTTATGTGAGACTCAGATGATTGCGCATCACAGATGTAAAATCTAGCACTAATATAATAAAATCTAAATGTTTATTGACGACTGATAAAAATAAAAACTCCTGAATAATTGAAGCTCAAACATACATAGTGAGTAGCTATGACGCAAAGACTAGAATTGCTACTTCTTTGGCATTGAAAACAAAATTTTATGTCTATTGCATACATTATTTTCATATTTATCATTTTGAAAACAAAGCAGGATGGCACACATGGTAGTTTCATATTAATACCATTTAAACTTGATGCTAAGCAATTTACGACTTTACCGCAACATCTGCCTCAGCTAATATATTTTCAAAATTGTAAATTAGTTGACACTAGAGCAAGAATATAAATATATCTACAAACATTTTTTTTTTAGAAAACAGAAATCCCCTGCACAAAAGTTAGATCAACCTAAAAATAGTTTGAATCTAAAATGATAACATAGAATGTCTCATTTTCTAATAACAATTCAATAGGATATTTTTTTGAAAAAATAGACGATTAAGATAAGTAATTTTTTATGTAATAATAAAATTGCTGATTTAGGCATTAAAAGAGTACAGAAAATTAAATATTTCTATAAAATTTTATTTAAAGCTTTTACGACCGTTGTAGATTGATATATTACCTATTTATAATGCAATAAAATGATGCTGTAGCAGATCTAGCCTGGGACACGATAACAGTTTCCTGATTTAAACTTAATCAGACAACAATCCATGATAACTAATCTAATGAGTAAGAAAGATATCAAGCAAGTCTGATATCAACAGAGTACAGATCAAAGTTTCTCAAATATTTATTAGTTAACTATATATTAAAATACAAGGACTCACCATGAGGTGGGATGCCTGCCGGTTGAGGTTGTGGTTGTAATTGAGGAGGTTCAATATTGACCCCGGAGCCGACGTTGCTCTTGTTCAGAATACTCAAGATTCGAGTTTGTAGTTCAGCTTGCTGAGCATTTGACGTCTGGTTATCTATGGCTAAAAAATGAAAAAAATTAAAATTAAACTATCACATCTCAAATTTTCAGCTATAAAAATTATAACAATTTTAAAAACCCACAAGAACAGGATGTCTACTGAACTTTCAATCAAATTTGTAAATTATGATTCTCCACAGATATATTTAAATTTGTGCAATTGTTTATAATTTGAGACTGGTCTATTGGTACAGCATTTTTATTTTGTGAAAATGCTTTAAATATGAAAAATCTTATATAAAACATATTCGCTTATATACTTTTTTTCCTGTAGACAGTGTAGACCAGTGGTTCCTAATATTTTTCGTACCACACCCCCCCCTGTTCAAATGAAAACCTTCAACGTCCTCCCCCTATTTAAATCAAATTCCTCACACGCCAATCCTCCCTTGCACTATAAATTTTATGGACATATGAAAAAAACAATAAGTATTATATTGAAAACAAAACATTTAGTTTTACCGTCACATATAAGTTTCAATTTAAGGTAAAGAATTACTGGTAAGAGAAAAATAACTAAAATTAAGTCAGGATTTTCCATTTTCAACTGGTCTCAAGCTCCCCCTGACTTCGACTCATGCCCCCCCAGGTTGGGAGCTACTGCTACAGACTATGCAGATCGATGGCCGGACCGCCATAGAACTATATACATGTATAGTACATATATATAACAGAGAGTTTGGAGGAAAGGTCACCTAGTCTCCTCAAGTTGCTGTTAACCATAGACAGTTTCCATGGTGCAGTGGCATGCTAACAATAACAGCTCCATATCCATGTTTTTGAGGGCTGATTTACCACCTTCCCACCAAATATTCAGGTTCAAGTCAGAGAAATGTTGGTCTGGACCCATGGATTATGGGTGTTCAAGGTCAGCAGACATAAAAGAACCTATATTTCAAAACGCACTTCCTATTACCACAAATGGGGGTCCCATATGTGGCAGATATGGGAATGGGCAGCTCAATTCCTTTGAAATTTCTCATAAGTCAAATGCATTCGCTGATCTACAATGAGAGCAGCCTCCAAGGCTATTAGAGAGCACGGAATGAGTTTGAAAATCCTACTCATATATTTTATAATCCAGGACCAATAAACCAATAAGTTCACATGGATCCCTTACTCTTAAAATTGGTTCTTGTAATCCTTAAGACAAAGGATTTCAGGAACATGGTTGAAAATTGTGGCAAAAAACTATTAAAAAAAAAGAACAAAATTAATGCAAATTTTTGGTAAATTAGAGTGAGTTTATAGTGTACTACTGTGAATAATAATATGAGGGCATATGAATGCCAAAATAGGAAGGGAAGAAGTATATTACCCACCTAATGGTAAAGAAAGTAGTAATGTTAATAGAATCTAATTAAAGAATTTTGATTTATAAAACAACTTTATAATCAAAGCTATTACATATAATTAAAAGGGCATGATAAAAGTTTCATATCATGAATTAATAATTGAGAAAATTTTGACAAAAAATGTGGAATCTCTCTCCTCTCAGCACATAACATACGCATGGAATTTGGTGATTAACCGTAACTAGTTGCATTACAGAATACACTGAGAAAATCATTGGATATTACCAATTGGCATTTATAACACTGTTTGAAGATTAGCTCAGTGAACAAACTGGTTTTTTTTTCAGTGCTGAATCAGAATTTCAGGTTTACCACTGGCTTGAGAATGAAAATAGAACTAACCGAATCTTGGCCAATAAAGGAGTTGGCAGGGATTGGGTTGGTATTTATGAAACTTAAGGACTGTATATGTGAATTTAAAAACACTAAAATGAATTTAGAATTCCAACATACCTGAAGAAGATCCCTTGCTGTCTATAAATTACATTCAAATTAATTACTATAAAATCTATTTCAATCTGAAATATTTTTAAAACTATAAGAATAACAATAACAAATATATGAAAAGAATAAGAAATACTAATTAATAACTCCGGTTTCGAATCCCGGCCAGTGGCATATCCTTTTTCTTTAAAATAAAAATATTTAAAAATTAACAACTAACAAAAAATTACTAAGTAATTAATAATACTTAGACAGTGATCTGCTAGTTCGCAAAAATAAATAAATAGATTTCGGAGTCTTGGAAACTCATAAGAGAAAGTGACGGACTTTCAGCTTATCAGTGAGCAGATTTCTTTCTTTCTTTAGACAAGAGATTTGGACAGAGGTTAAAGGCTTCATGAATTTATTTACCCAATTAGGAAATTCCCTCAACAGTTTGCTTCCAGTTTCTGTGGTTTTTCTATACTTTCCACTTGGCCTTCCACGAACCCTCACTCACTAGGTGGAAGGTAGAAGTACAGCTTCTTGACTATCCTGTCATCAACCGTTTTCACCAAATGTCACAGCCATCTCAAGCATTGCTATGATGTCTGTAATCCTCAGAAACCCATAGATGTGACAAACCTGCAACATCACTGCCCATTCTCTGTTATTGCATCCAAGACAGGTTTTGAAGATGTCCTTTTTCCTTCTTGATGTCCTACTGCTCCATTCAACATTCATATCTCCACGGCTTCGCTCGCATGGAATTTGGTTTTCCACATAAAGTTTCATGACAGATCATTTTAAATAAATAATTCAATTGTTTTTTTAACTAAGTTACCAGTACATCCAAAATGTCAAATGTCTAACTTCAAAACTGACAGATTCCATACAATCTTTGAATCCCTATTATATTAAGGGGGAAACCCTAGGGGGTGGAATTATCCAAATTTCTTTCTTAAATTATACAAAGAACCTATCTACAAATTTCAAGATGCTAACTTCCTGATTTGCCTTTAATTATGTACTATAATGGATTCTCCACAGAACACAAAAAACTGTCAGGGGGGCACGTGCCCCTGTGCCTCCCCTAAATCAGCCCTTGCTGTAGCCTATGTGTTATTATGATATATAACCTATATTACTGTTGAGTTTCATCCAAATTCTTTCAGTAGTTTTTGCGTGAATGAGTAACAAACATACATACAAACTTTCGCATTTATAATATTAGTAGGATATCATAACAATAGTTTCACTCTTGTTCTTTCTGTTATTTTAACAACTATTATCATGTGATTTGCCTTTAATTATTTAATTTTAATAATGGATTCTCCACAGTACCTAAAAAACAAGCATGTGCCCCATGCCCCCTAAATCTGCCCTTGCTGTATAGTCCAGGCAACGAAGGAAAAATAGCGGAAATAATTCATGTAGAAGCCAATTTTGGCACATTTGTAGGGAAAGGTGTTCTGAACAACATACTAAAAGTACTGAGGGGTGGGGGTGGAGCTAAGGGTGGGGGGGTCTCTAAAGGTCCCTATTTCAGTTTTTTGTTAATAACTCCAAAAATACGGCCTCTAGCGAAAGAATATTTATATAATAAATTAATCTACATACAATTTTCTATAAAAAAGGTTCTATACACTTTTTTGCTAGGATCAATGCTTAATGAGATATGGAGGAGGAAGATGGAAAATGAAAAAAAAAAGTTTTTATTATTAAAAATGAAATTTTTGTAGTTAAAAATAATATATTTATTGTTGACAATTAAGTAATTAATGTTTAATGATGTATCTTGAACATTAAATTTCGTCAAAATCTAAACTTTCATCTTCATCGAAGTTGTCTTTGACGGGGGCTGCGTTCGTACATGAGCTGAGGCATCGACGAGGCGACAACCACAGCGCACCCCAGACCCTGTCGTGTATCGGCAAAAGATCATTTTCAAAACGGAGTGGGGTGCCACAGGGTCACTGCAATGCAGTCTATAAAGACTCTGAGAGACTTAGGTATTAATTGTTCAGCCTCACTGCAGAAGCTAGCTGAAGGAGGATAGGTACTGTTGTCATAGGCCATGGATTCTTTTTCTTCCAAGATAATTTCGGCAGCTTTTTGTACATTTCTTCCACGTCCCTTTTGTTCATCTTTACACCTTGAGGTGTACCATGAGTCGCTCAAGATGTTATCACTAAAACTAGGAAAGGTGAAGACAGTTTGTCTGGTGCTAATTGTACTAAAAAAAATATGGTCCCCGTATTTTCACTCAATCTCTCCTTAATGGTCTTCACATGTGGTGGTTGTGGTTCTCCTGTTATAACCTGTTCCAACAACTCGTACATAGAATATTGGCAATTATCAGTACCTTCAATATAACCGAAGATTTATTCCATTGCATTTGAGATACCTTCATCTTGAGGCAGTCCAGATTTTATTTTTGAAGGTACGGAGGTCAACAAGAATCTTTTGCAACAGTTGTCATGATATCTTGCATCTGCTCCGTGTAGATCAAAAACAGTGCAGATACTTAAGCCTTACTATGTCGTTTCCCCACTCATACTTTCTTTTCTACAATCGATAATGGGATTGTGAAACACTGGTATGAACATGAAAACCTGTTCGACGCTTAGCATAAGGTTTTTTTTAATCTCCTTTTCTTCGTCATACGTTTCTGTGCAGAAAAAATACTTAGTTTTAAAATCAAATTTCACTTGTCCTGAACGTAAAGACTAGACCTCACGTGATGTTTAAGGTTGATCTGAAAGTCTGAAATTCTTAATTATAGACATTTTTTACGAATCGTTCTGTTATTTAAAAAATAATCAACTACTCCTTCAAGCGATATCTAAAGTCCAGAAACATTCCTATTTGTTAAACAATATTCCATCCAGCGGTAATATTGCTTTTTCTTAACCTTACCCCTAAGATAATTTCGGACGTCCGCTGTCCCCAACAAAACATTGTGTGCTACCATATCGTTCTTAATATTTAACTCACTCATTTTTAAAATGTTTATATTTATTTTCTGTATATTTTTTATACCATGATTATTGGAGTTCCATTTTTTTCTGATAAAAAGTGCAGTGTAAACTAGTTACAGCTAATTGTTTTAGTTCTGGTATAAGCCACGAAATGAGGCAAAACCGACACAAGTCTTGCACTTTAACCTTTCTTGTTTGATTTTTTTCTTGATTCGTAGCTGGTGGTGGCGACTTAAACTTTAAAAAAATCTGTGTTTAAAGATTCCCGATGCTTATAAACCATCAGTGCAATATTTTCATCTGGTTCTACTCTGTTTATTGTATCATGTAGAGACAAAAATTCCTTAAAGGATTGTTTAAATGTAATGTTATCATAGGAATTTATACCTGCGATCATTTCAAGATTATTTCTAGATTTAGGGCTGTCCTCTAGCAAAAAAAGTGTATTAAACCTTTTTTATAGAGAATTTTATGTATATTAATTTTATATTTGAACATTTTTTCGCTAGGCAGTATTTTTCGAGATACCTCGAGATTCGAAGATGAAAGTTTAGATTTCGACGAAATTTAATGTTCAAAATACATCATTAAACATTACTTACTTAATTTTCAACAATAAACATATTATTTTTAACTACAAAAATTTCATTTTTAACAATAAAAACGTTTTTTTTTTTTTTTTAAATTTTCCATCTTCTCCCCTCCATATCTCATTAAGCATTGATCCTAGCAAAAAAGTGTATAGACCTTTTTTATAGAAATTTTTATGTAGATTAATTTATTATGTAAATATTTTTTCGCTAGAGGCAGTATTTTTGGAGTTATTAACAAAAAACTGAAATAGGGACCTTTAGAGACCCCCCCACCCTTAGCTCCACTCCCACCCCTCAGTACTTTTAGTATGTTGTTCAGGACACCTTTCCCTACAAGTGTGCCAAAATTGGCTTCTACATGAATTATTTCCGCCATTTGGCATTTTTTGGTCTTCGTTGCCTGGACTAGTAGCCTATGTGTTATTATGATGTATTACCTATATTAATGTAGAGTTTCATCCAAATTCTTTCAATAGTTTTGGGTGAATGAGTAATAAACATACATACAAACTTTCGTATTTATAATACTAGCTTGTGCCCGCAGCTTCGCTCGCGTGGAATTTGGTCTGCCATATAAAGTTTTGTGAAAGATCATTTAAAATAAATAATTTAATGATTTTTAAAAAATATAAGTTACTCGTACGTCCAAAATTTCAGATGTCTAACCACAAAACTGACGGATTCTATTCAACCTTTGAACACCTATTATATTAAAGGGGAAACCCTTGGGGTGGAATTATCCAAATTTCTTTCTTAAACTATACAAAGAGCCTATCATACTATACTATAACGGAGGGCATATGCCCCTGTACCCTCACATAAATCTGCCCTTGCTGTAGCCTATGATGTATAGCCTAATTTACAAAATAATTTTCATCCAAATCCGTCCAGTAGTTTTTGCATGAAAGAGAGACAAACATACAAACTTTAACATTTATAATATTAGTAGGATATCAAAACAAATAGTTTCCTTAAAGTTCTTTCTGTTATTTTACCAACTATTATCCAGTGATTAGCCTTTATTTATGTCCTATAATGGATTCTCCACAGTACCTAAAAAAAAAACAGCCGGGAGGGCACGTGCCCCCCCCTAAATCGGCACTTGCTATAGCCTATGTGTTATTCTGATGTATAACCTATATTACTATCAAGTTTCATCCAAATCCGTCTAGTAGTTTTTGCGTGAAAGAGAGACAAACATACAAACTTTCACATTTATAATATTAGTAAGATTAGTAGGATATGCACAAAAGGTATGAATTCACAAGATAATATTCTCTGTAGAAGAAAGGAATCTCAACAGTGTGATAGACTATTTTACATATAGACAGAGCATAAGGAGAAATATCACAGATGTTAAGGTGATCAGGGGAGCAGAATTAAGCACAGACCACCTTCTAGTAGCAGACACACAAATCATGAAGCCAATAAAAATAAAGCCAAAAGTCTAGGAAAAGATAGATGTAGCGGCCCTGCAAGATCCTGTGAAGAGAGAGCTATATGCCGAGAAATTGGACCGGGAAATACAAAACATAGACTTGGACGACGATATAGACGAAGTATGGGCAAAGATAAAGAGAAAAATTATTGGCGCTGCTACAGAGATATGCTCAGTTAAGAAGATAATATTAAATACGGCAAGGAAAAGAACAAAATGGTGGGATCAGACGGTAAAGCAAGCAATAGCAGAGAAAAAGGAAGCATGGAAAGAATATAGAACCAATAAGAGCACAGAAAACTGGAATGTATAAGTCCTAAAAAGAAATATCTCCAAAAGTATAGTCAGGGAGTCCAAAAAGACCACATGGGAAAGTTTTGGCAAGGAACTAGATGAGGACTACAGGGAGAATATTAAGAAATTCTGGAGAAAGGTCAAGGCCATCCAACAAAAGAAATGCAAACCCATTCGAAATGTGAAAAATGAAGGAGGGGAAATAATAACAGATGAGAAAGGCATGTTGGAAAGATGGACACGACACTTTTACCACTGAGATCCCAAAAATGCAGAATGAAATTATGTACGAACAAGATCAAGAAGAAGATGAAAATGTAATATGAGAAGAGGAAGTTGAAGCAGCCAATGAAAAGATGAAAATAGGGAAGGCTGCTGGAAGAGATAACATTGCCCCAGAGTTCATAAAGTTTGCAGGAAATGAGCTTAGAAAGATCCTACAGGCCCTTTTCCAAAAGATATTCACTGAAAAGCAGATACTCAAAGATTGGGAAGTCAACATTATAGTACTAACACACAAGAAGGAATCTGCGAGTGTGGTAATTATAGACCAATATGTCTGTCACCGGTGGTATATAAATTATATATCTCCATTCTTGAAAAAATGCTGAGGACGTTTGTAGAGGAGGATCTCCAGGAAGAGCAAGCAGCATTTCGCCCAGGACGACAAACACATGATCATATTTTTGCGTTATGTATGATCATAGAAAAAGCATGGGAGAGAAACAACAACCTATACCTTGCTTTCCTCGACCTCAAATCGGACCATACTAGCACAAGTGGTAGTATATGCTGACGATATAGCCCTGATCTGATATAGCTCAGACACTTCTGAAAATCTGCAGCGGACGATAACAGAATGGGAAGCAGAGCTGTCCAGGAAAGGCATTATCATAAATGTCAATAAAAGTAAAATATTGCAAGCGGGAAGAAATCCTGAAGATATACATATTGTATGCAATGAACAAGAAATGGAAGTCGTAGAGGAATTCACATACCTGGGCAAAATGATTTGCAGAAATGGGAAAGTAGAACAAGATATTTTGAACAGGATTAAAAAAGCAAATAATGTTTACTACCAGATCTGCAACACTATTGTAGGCAAAAGAGAAGTAGGAAAGGAAGTGAAACTCCATATATTCAAAAGTGTATATTTGCCAGTTCTACTATATGGGGCTGAGAGTTGGATACTCCTGGATAAAGACCGGAGTCATTTAACAGTTGCTGAAATGAAATTTCTCAGATGAGTAACTTCCAGGACAAGAAGAGATAGGATCCGAAACGATAATATTAGAGAGGAGCTACGCATTTCCTCCCTGAAAGGAACCCTGGAGAAGCGTCAGCTCAAATGGTTTGGGAATACCCACAGAATGAGCCAAGCAAGAAAGTTAATGGAAGCCAAACCCGTGGGCACTATACCTAGAGGGAGACCAAGACAGACGTACTCCAACTACATTTCCAAGTTCGGACAAGCAAGAGGAAAGAACATGCAGGATCTGAGGATTATGGCGAGAGATAGAGATAGATGGAGATCCTGGGTTGATGCGGTATGCGGGTTGATGACCTCGACGCTGAAAGGCACAAGAGGAAGAGAAAGAAGGAGAAGTAGGATATCAAAACAATAGTTTCACCCATGTTCTTTCTATTATTTTAACAACTATTATTATGAGATTTGCCTTCAATTATGTACTATAATGGATTCTCTGCTAATTACGAATATCCACGAACTAATATAATATAAGGAAGAAATAGCTTGGGGTGCAGTCAATAAAAACACCTTAATAAATGTATACTTATTTATTGTGTGCCGACGTTTCGACCTACAATGTAGGCCATCTTCAGGATAGCCTGCCTAATAGCCAGATAGATTGCCTAATAGCATGAAGATGGCCTACATTGAAGGTGGAAACGTCGGCACACAATAAATAAGTAAACACTTATTAAGGTGTTTTTATTGACAGCAACCCCAACTATTTCTTCCTTACATTAGAAGTTACAGTCAACCAATTCTTCTCTAACTAATATAATAGTTCATGACTAATTTTAAAACTTAGAACCTTTTAAAGTCTAGAAATGATGAAGCATCTCTTTCACTTTCAATGACTTTTACAATTTACCTTCATACATTTACATTCCTATCAAAAGATGAGGACAAACCGAGAAATCAAAAAAACAAAGTCAAGCACTAAATCTCATTATCAAAAAGAAGAAAGTAGGAGAAACAAAAGAAAATAATCTATTCATAAACATTTTGGTATGATGATTATTTTACTAACCTGGATGGTTTTGAGGTTCAAGCTTCATCTTTTCTTGTATTAAGAATTGCACAAGAATTTCGTACTGAGTTGCAGTCAACTGTCGTCCATTTAAAACTTGGGTCAATAAGTGCCTAACCTAGAAATAGAAAAAAAAGTTATAAAACGATATTAGTTTTACTAAAAATATTAATATTTTTAAATACTTTAATTGTCAACTTATCAAATTTTTGTATTGCACAATTTCCCTGTTTCTGTCATGACTCCCCTATTAAATGATTTTTATTTTGCATTTTTTCTTATTGTTTCTTGATTTACTTTTATTTACATGTTTTGAGGAAATGTCACAAAATCATTTAGAACTGCTCCAAAGGACATTTCAAATATTGACATTGAATGTGCTTATTGGAATAATTTCATTCATAATTAAATTTATTAATTAGGCTTTACAAAATACAATTTATTAAGCATTATAAATGCCTCACAAAAATATTTAATTAATTCACTGTTTTGACCGACTGTGTTTTTATTTTGATTGTTTAATTAAAAAAAAAAAATCATGGAATAAGAGTGACATTTTTTCTGTTTTTAATTGTTTTTATTGATATTTCTGAAGGAATTTAATTTAATTGAAAGACAGCGTACCTGCTCTGGGAGACTATTAGGTCCTCCTTTCTCCCTACACTGGCGCGTATAGGATTCATAATTCCTGAGCAACAAAGTTACAGCATCTTCAAGAGCCATGTTCCTGTGCTCTGTAATAAAATCATTGATTATATTCATGACAGTATGATTAATAGCATAAAAACAATTTTAATAGTGACATCTATCACCGTAGTGACTTGCTTCCCTTAAATGGAGTGCCAAGAATTTGACTATTCAACACTTTAAATTAGTCATGGACATGAATGAACTATTTTTATTTATTTTCAGTAAATGGGACAGGATATTGATCCTTCAAGTAATACAAATCTTGAGCTAGTGCATCATAGTAAGAACTTTAATAATACATAGGTACATTACCTATCTCCTGTGTTAATGAGGAAAGATTTAATTGTCACTCGGTCATTAAACAAGAAAATATAAACAAACAAACTAAAATTGAAATAATGCATGAACATTACCTTGTGGCCTGCCATGGAGAATATGCAGGGTAAGACTGCCATTTATCTGGTGCACGTGGGTGATAACAACCGCGTAGAGGGTACCACGAGAGGCAATATTAGCAAGGACCCGAGTTAGGGGAACTGCTTCATGTGGAAATAGCACATCAACACTAAACCCTAGTGACGACATCCTTCGCTCTATTACTTCCCCATACTCTCTGAAAATATAGATTAACACCAAATCTTTAGTATATTGAAATATATCTATTCATTATTTGAAATAATGATGAATTACTGAGTTGGTTCATAAGAAATGTCTATTTCTTTTTAAAAAATGCCACTTAAAACAACTTTATTAAATTAAAACATAAAGTACAATGCGGATGTGATGGTGAATCCACTTCTGGATAGAAAGGAGAAATGAATTATTTTTTAATACATGAATTAATATGTGTCAGCAGATGAAAATTTCTCAAACCAATGGTGAATGGTCCAATTGTCACAAAACCCTTCTCAGAATGTGGTGGTAATGTTTCTTGCACCTTGCGCTGCTGAGTGACCAAGTTTAAACTCATAAACAAAAAGTACAAGAAAATCTTGTGTTTCCATGGTCCTTTTTAATGGCATACTAAACAATGTTCATTCAATTGTAGTTCTAATAAATATTATCAAAAAAAGAGAGGATTAATAACAACTCATTACAATCTGTAAACATAGACATAGTAAACAACAGAAGTCCACTAATTCCACTTTAAATTTTTAGAAATAATAAAAACAGACATTTCATATGAAACAACGCAATAGAGGAAAACTTACGTGAGCGATTTGTCAACTACAATGATCTCAATATCATTTGTTCTTTCATTATTCGAGACTGAGATTGGTTCAATCGGATGTGTTGGAGGCCTTTCATTCGCGTAAGGCGCAGGTGGGCCATCTCTCATTCTAGGTTCGAATGCTTTTTCATTCAAGCCTCCTGCTCCTCCATTACCACCACCGCCCCATCCAAATTTACCTAAAGAGCATTGTATTGGAAATTAGATATTAATGCTAAAGTTCAAATCATCAAGGAAAAGTTCAACATAATGAGCTTTTAGGACTAGCTTTAAATATTATACAGCCCAAAATAGAAATATTAAATTCTAGCAGTTCATACACAAAATAACTATTTTTAAACGAGGCAACACAATTGTAATTCGATTGCAAAAACACTACTGTAGCAGCAAATATTTTTATATTAAATTATTAGTGTTAGATTGAAATATTAAGTATAAATGAATTATCACATAGAGAACAATATAGAATTATAATCAAGAGGCAACTCGACTCTAATACTTTATTTTTAAAGGTGCACAATGATAAAAAAAAACTTATTAAAAAGTAAAAAACATTAATAAGATAACTTTACCTGAGCTTTCTCTGAAGCCAGTAGGTGTGGCAAGAGAGAAATCTCTGGCACCAGATGGTCCATAGGGTGGTTCCGAAGACCTAAAGGGAGGTTCATTCCTGGCTGGGTAGTCTCCACGATCTCTGAATTCCGGACCACCACGATCACCTCTGAAGTCTCCCGAGGGCCGACCACCAAATCCTGGTTCTCCATCGTAACCTCCTCGTCCACCACCACCTCGCTCGTTATTGAACATGTTACCTCCTCTATCACCTCCTCCCCTATAACCACCGCGACCCCCCATTCCACCTCTTCCTCCTCCAGTACTGTCTCTGCCTCCTCTGGGAACAAAGAATGAAAAATACATTAACATTAATAAAAAATTAATGCTAGTATAATAATAAAATAAATATACATTAAAAATTAATAAGATTTTTTTAAATAGATAACATTACTAACTACAAGAAATATATTAACTTGTAAAGAAATTAAGTGCTATGGTTGCATACACATAATAATTACATGGAATTATGATTAAAATCTTACATATAGCTTTATGAGTTGCAAATATATAAGTACTTTTACCTAGGGAATTAAAGAAAGACGAATTATGAAACAATTAGGTTATAGGAAAAAAAATATGAAAAGTTAAGTTAAAATATTAGAGTTGAAATTAACTAAAGTATCCTGATATTTTTAATCAATTCTGTTGTAGGTATTGATATATTTTTCAGGATAGCCTGAGACCAACGAATGCACTCCAGATCTTTTTTCTTATTTTTATGTTGTAATAATATACATTTTACTCATTATAATAGATTCTTGATACTTGAAAATAACGATCTGTTATTGTGCAATCAGTTCAAAAAGAGATACTGTAGTATTTTATTATTCGTGCCATGAACTTTTAATCAAGCATTAAGAGCTGGCCTGAGTGAAAAGTATTCAGTACCCAGCGATGGTAAGCGCCTGAAAGTCGCTCCGCACTTCAAGGGTTAAACTTTTGAGACGCTCTAGGAGTCAAAATAACTGAATACGAGATTGGTCTGACTAAATACAGTCAACCTTCTTAAAAATTGGAGAAGGAAATGGTCTGAGAGGAAATAAATTCTTTAATGGTCAACAAATATTTATTATAAACCAATGTTTTGACCCACACTATAGGTTTTAATCAGGGTTAACTGATCATAAGTATAGGAAGCAACTTCAAAAATGTTTTGTTCTGTTTAATAATATATTCTTACTAACCACAATAACATTTTAACATTAAAAATAATTTTGATCATCTACGTGATGGCATTATTTTCAAAGAAAAAATACAATGATAAACATAAATAAACAGGAAAACGTTCAATGAAAACTGTTTACCTTCCTCCTCCTCCAATAGGAGATCTATCTCGGCCGCTTGGAGGATCATCTTTAGGACCTCCACCACCAACACCACCACCTTGCTTTGGATGCCTTGCTATTTGAACATCTGAAAAAAAAAATCAATAACAATAATTAATACATACGTAATATTAAATATTTGGAAAATACCTTACAAATTTTGAAATTTTCAACTTTTTTAAAGAAAAAAATTAATATAATTGAATAAAAAATAACCATAACTAAATAAAAAAAAATAATAAAAATTTTGCTAGTAAAGACATTAAATAGGACACTAAAATAAATATAAAATGACCCGTGTAAGTTGTAATAGATAGGGTGTACTTACAAGTTCCAAAGAAAGGTATACAAGATAAGTGGAAACCAATATATATATATATATTAGGGTGGTCCAAAAATTTAAATTTTGGAAAACATATTCTCCACAAGCCTGCCCTTATTCCATATGGCATTTTACAACTGAGGAAAAAAATTCAGGTTATTTGGTCAATATTTAGAGGTCCCTATGATTTAACACTTTTTATATCAAAAACAGAATTTTCAATAAATCTCCGATATTTTGTTAAAATAACTTTATAAAGAAATACTGTGGAAATGTTATTTTACGTTTGCAATAGCCATAATTCAAGATTCTGGAATGTTAGTTCTACATGTATTACTCTCAATATTTACAAAAGCTTACTTGCACCATCGCCCATTAATGTCGCCTTCTTGGATGTTGGAAGCTGTTGTCTGTGCATTTGAACAAAATGGAGAAGATACTGAAACTGTTTTTCATTCTTGGTGATACATGTATTAAATTTTTTAATCAGTGCAATACCTCTTTCAGCACAGTCATTTACTACTTTCATTTTGCATACTTTTTCTTTGTGTACTATGACGTTAGGATCAGAAGGCCTTTTCACATAGGGTTTTTGCAGAGGAAACATGAAGATTTTTCTTTTCCGTTTTTTAGGAGGATATCAAAAAGCTCTGTTGTACGCTGTATGACATATGTCTCCAGAGGACTATCATGCTTAAACTGTTTACTTTCAACTCTCTTCCATCTCAATTTTGGTGTCGTCACTGACATGGAAATCAAAGAGCCAGGCCAATCAAGTGTTCAGAAAAGAACCACAGGAGGCGTTTAAATGCCACTAAAGCAGACTTCTTCACATCACAATCGGGTTATGCTTTGACCTAGCAGTATAATAGGCCATATCATTTCTTCTCTAAGCTTCTTTGTTTGGTTGTCAGAGTCAAACAGATCATTACAGCATGAAGAGTATATTTCCTCGTTAATCTGAGGCCAGTGTTTCCTGAAACGCTTAAAATAGCAACATCTGGACCCCCAATTACTCCAAAAGCTGCACTGAAAACAGATGAGAGCACAATTTCAAGTACATGGTGCCTACATGGAATCTATAAAAGATTAATCTTAAGACTCACTTCTAGAATAGCACACGCACCACTCTTCAAGCCTATTGGCAGCTGTTGTGTCAAAAACAAGAGCACGAACATTTTCCCTCAGGTTCCAATCATCAAGAGCGTTTAGGCAAGTTGTAGTTTGTTCCTGACCAGTCCCTTGAATAATCTTTGGAACGCCTATTAACGTCTCTATTCCATCATTTCCAGTGATGAGTATCGCTACTCTGTCTACTTTTTCATTGCCTCCAGCAATATCTACAAGTAACTTGCCATCCCAGTGTAGAAATAAAGGCTCTTCAGATGAAAAAGTTGACTTATAATTTTCTTAACTGTGAAATCTTAGAAACGAAAATACAAAGTCACAACTTTCAATTCATACGGAGTCCTAAATATTATCCAATTGATCCAAATTTTGGTCTGGTGTTTCAGTTCACACAGTGGAACAAAGGCAGCCCTGTGGAGATAGATATTTTTAACTTTTTATTTTTCCCATATAGTTATGGACCACCCTAGCATATATATATATATATAAAACCACTACAACCCGTGAACGGTTCTGGGGTTAAGAACATGGTACAGACTGTAATGCTTTAAGGACAATAGTTGTGCTGGGTGATGATTTGTCCTAGATCACGCTTAACTGCCAAATTCCCTTATATTGGGTACCCACTTTTTAGAGGCTAGGTGAATTCAGGAGGGTCCTAGATCCCATAGGATCCGTCTCCGGCTGCTAACAGACTAAATAAAAGTCTTACCAACAGCGGGATTTGAACCAGGATTTTCAGCACGGCAACTCAGTGCTCTACGAATGAGCCACTCTGCTCCGTGTATTTTACATCAATAGCATTCCGAAGCTACCAGTATTCAGTAAAATTTATAACAGAAAGATAAATGTAATAAAAAAAAAATTAATCATTAAAAAAATATTAATAAAATAATAAAAAGTTCTCAACAATAAATGATAATTAAAAAATGAATACTTCTAAAATAATTATAAAGATGGATATTGATGGTCATTCAAAATGGAAACTGAAGTCAAACAGCTCTACTATTTGGAGGTAAGACAATACCATAGGTCTAACTGATAAAGCTAAATATTGGTAACAGATATATCTTTTTTCAGTTACTGAACAACCGGTTTTTACATTTGCAAAACAATAAAACAAAGGTTTCAAATTAGTAAGATGGTTCATTCCAAAACAGACTCAATCAATTTTAAAAATCTTTACAGGAGATATAACAAACATATGTTTATGTCCTATTTAACCATTATAGAAGAAGATGAACATTAAACCTGTCAACAATGAACTACATTGATGCATCAGAAATATACGATGATCAGGCAAATATATATATACCATTGGCAACATCAAAAACTAATCAAGACGAGCTATGAAGAGCCTACAAGGATAGGGCATAGCTAAGAACTGATAAATATCGGAAAATGACCTATCTGGGCCATGTGTTGAGGATAAGTAGATATTGGATCTAGAAGCTGGTTTTCAGCAGAAAAATAGTAGGTAATAGAGGAGTAGGGAGAAAATAAATTTTTTGGCTTAAAACCATTCAAGATTAGACCAACATACGAAATTCAGGAGAGCTTCTACATATGGCAGAGGATCATGCAGCCTTCGCTATAGTAATCAACATTGGATGAAAAAACTGACAAGGCAAATGAAAAAGAAAATAATATGAATTTGAACCTATTTTGATTGAAGGGATAAGACAATTTTGCAATACACAACAAAGTACTATTTGAAATCAGTAAAAAATAAAACATTTTGTGAAAAATGAGGATAGCGCCAATATTTAAACCTATTGCTTTTTTATGAGATGAAAATGGTTGACTGGATGATCTTATGTAAAGGAGATGGTTGGGGGGTGCAGTCAATAAGAACACCGAATAAGTGAAGTACTTATATTATGTGCCGACGTTTCCCATAACTTAACTAACATAACTCCTTAGCCCCACGTTTTTATGGTCTTCCCAAAATCCACAAACCCAACAACCCCCTCCGTCCGATTACAGCCAACGTCAATTCACCATCTACAAAACTTAGCAAATTCTTACTTTCATCCTTACAAGTCCTCAGCCGTAACAACCCATACGATATCCATAACTCCTTTCACCTACGTGATCTTTTAACATCCCTCACCATCCCTGATCATTACATCCTCACTTCCTTCGATGTCGAAAGTCTTTTCACCAACATTCCCTTAGACAAAGCTCTTGACATAATAGATAACCACTGGCCACTAATAGAACCCCATACATCTCTTAACCGGCCCTCATTCCTTCAATCATTAAAACTTTGCTGTGAATCCGGCTACCTTACCTTCCATGGACAGTTCTATTCCCAAATTTCTGGACTTGCCATGGGAAATCCCCTTGCTCCTGACCTCTCTAATATTGCTCTTAATGACCTTCTAGACTCCATTCTTCCACAGTTCCGCGATGATATTTGTTTCATCAAAAAATATGTAGACGACCTCCTCCTTATCATCAATCCCAACATCATTACTGATTTATTATCTTCCTTCAATTCATACCATCCCCGCCTCCATTTCACCGTTGAAGTCGAATCCAATAAGTCACTACCTTTCCTTGACCTCCTTATCATTAAAAATTCTGACCACACCTTATCCACCGATTGGTATACAAAACCCACTTACTCTGGCCGACTTCTTAATTATTACTCCCAACATCCACACCACCTTAAAATTAACGTCGCTAAAAATATCATTCACCGTGGCCTATCCCTCTCGGACGCCTGCTTCCATACAACCAACACCCTCCGTATCAAAGAAATCCTTTTTAAAAACAATTTTCCTCCCTATATTGTTAATAAACTCATCCATGACTACTATAACCCCCCCACCCTCACCCGATCACCACATCCACCATCTATCCCTATATACAGATCCTTGCCATATATACCCACCCTCTCTAATAGCATTCAAAAATACTTACGTTCCGTTATCCCCAATTTACGTATTGCCTTCAAATCCCATAACAAACTTTCCCATATCTATACCCGTATCAAAGATCCTATTCCCTTCAAGCTTCGTTCCCATGTCGTTTATCGGATTCCTTGTTCTTCTACTAATTGCAACTCTTCCTATATAGGTGAAACCAAAAACTTCCTTAAAGACCGTATTTCTCAACACAAATATGCCATTTCCTCCCATAACCTCACCTCCTCTAAACTTTCCGAACATGCCATTTCTTTAAACCACACCTTTGATTTTGAAAATACGTCTATCCTAGCTACAGCGCATAACCATGACAAACGCATCCTCTCTGAAACTATCCACATAAATTTAGATTCCTCCTCTATCAATCGTAAGTCTGACTCTCATCACCTTTCCTCTACCTACTCCCAAATTTTTAATTTACTCAAAAGACCTTAAATTCCGTTTCTTCGTCATTTATGTTTCTTTTGTTATCACTCGGTTTACATCTCTTTCTTTGTTTCAGTTTTTTTATTTATTTTATTCATATTAATTTTATCCATCTACTCCCTTTCCCCATCTTTTCCTATTCTCCAGCATGGTTACCTTCTATAGTTAACTTTTGGCCACTAGATTTCGCCCCTATCTCTTCCCCCGGTCTTAACGTTCTTTTGCTGGAATCCGATAAATTCCCGTTACTCCGACTTTGATGTTTTCTTTTTTATCACTCTATCGACATTTCTTTCATTGTTTTAATTTTATTTATATTTTTTTATCCTTTTTTCCTATACTCCAGTATAGTTACCTTCTATAGTTAACTTTCCGGCCACTAGATTCCGCTCCCATCTCTTCCCTCGTTCTCAACGGTCAAATGTGGCCCAGTACACTCTAGCCGCGATATGTAACGGCCACGCTTCCCAACATTCGGTATGTCTCCTCTTCATTTCTTCTTTATATTTTATTTATTTTAAACTTTTCTCTTTATCCTTTCTCCAATTTTAATTTTCTTATTTTTTTCCCCTTATCATTTTGGCATCCATCATATGTTGGTAATCATGTGTTCATATTTTTAAACACCTATTTTATTCTTCTAATTCATTAATCCCATCTAATTTTTTTCATACATACATTGTAAACTATTGTTACTGTACTAGCGTTTTCACCTATTTTAACTTTTCATATTCTATTCCTATCAACTATATTTTCAAAACAGTCATTGTACACTGGTGTTATTGTACAATAGTTTTTCTATTATTCACATTTGTTATTGTACATATAGTTCCATACTTTTCTGTAACTTGGTAACATCATTAAGTCCGTTATCATACATTTTACACCTTTATTTTACTAGTTTTTCTGTATTCTTCATATTCCAACCTTGCTTTATATGTAAATATCCTCATTTTTGTTTCTTTTGTTTAACTCCTCCTTTTGATTTTACTTTATATTATTATATTGTACTGTACTATCCATTCTGTACATTTATTTTCTATTTTTTATTTTATATGCGTTATTTATTATTTATCATTTCTGCTCATTTTCTTTAATTTTATTAAATCTGTCTTACTTTATTATATCTGCCATTATTTTCATTTTCTTTCCATTATCAATATCTTTGTTATATCTGTCTTTATCTTAATTTTATTATATTCTATCACATTTTCTATAATTATATCTGTCACTATTTCAATAATTTTGTTATATTTGTCTTTATCTGATTTTTATTATATCTACCACTAGTTTAATGCCTTTTCATTATCAGTAATTTTTAAATCTGTCTATATCTTTATTTTATTATAATCTGACTCCTTTTTAATATTCTTTATCTTCTATTTTCATATCTGCCACTTTGTATTTTTCTACATTATTTGTCACTAGTATTGTTACTGTACAACTTTGATGTTTTTACATTTTTGTTCTGTTTGTTTCTCTGTTAGCCCTGAAGATGACCTACACTGTAGGTCGAAACGTCGGCACATAATATAAGTACTTCACTTATTCGGTGTTCTTATTGACTGCACCCCCCAACCATCTCCTTTACATATTGCTTTTTTATTTTTAATACATCTAGTTTTCGTTGCTATAGCGATGAACAGGCTAACCAAACAACAGGTTGTTCTTAGTCCATAGGTACCATATCAGCTCTTATCTGATAAATGTAGGCTATTATCAGTTAAACCACTTTAATCTTGAGTAGAGTAGAATCAATTCAAACAACCAACAGGGCAAAAGGGAGAGAGTTTTGATCAATTGAATGTGAGCTAGAGAATACATTAAACTAATTACAGCCTAAAAAAGAATAATCTGAATATATTCTAACAAACAGATAATACTGGAAATTTAGTTTCAAGTAATAAATTATGACTTCTATAGTAAATAGAAACCTTCACTTACTCTATAAGTTATCACACTACACTATTACTTAATCCCTAGCGACCGCATATAACATAAGGAGGAAATACTACAGATGGATATAACATAAAAGTTACTATAGTTACTGAAAATAAAACAATTATTTATTATTTTGTTTGTGCTAGAAACAAAAAACAAATTCAAATAATTGAAAAACTATCGGCTAGCTAACAATTAGACCAACTAACCGAAAATAATTTGGGGCTAATGTTGAGTTTATAACTATGGGCATAGTGATTCCTTTGTTTTGAAGAATAATAAAAAAAAAAAAAAAAAGGAAGATTTTCTGAGCTAAAGTTAAATTAACTTAATTAAACTTAATTATGTGATGAGCTAAACTTAATTATGTGGAATAAATAGCCAAGGTGCAGCTAAATATTTAATTATTAAAATATATTTAATAATCTGATATCCGATATTTCTGCTTTATAGCTAAAAGATTAATTTCAGTTCTGAAGCTGTTACGGCATGAGGATATTCAGGAGACCATTTGATTTTTCCTTCATCAATAATTTCATAATATAAAATAGCTACACACTTAATTTGCTTTCAGTTTAGGAAAGACAACCACGCTGAGGATATCTAAATACTTAACAATTATTGGTATTCAGTTGCCATTAAATTATATCAGGAGCCAAAACTAACATTTAATAACTAAATAAGACCTCATGATTGAGATGTAATTCCAGATGCAAGGAGTTAATGCGTTAGAAAACAAGTTTCTATAAGAAAATAAAAATTTTAGCTATTTGAAAAAATGAATAGATTTGAACAAAAACATTCATAATTCGTATAATGCCATTAATTGAATAACACTAAAAAATTAACACAAAGCTTACCTAGTCTTCTTCCGAAATGCTGTGCTCTATGTAGATCCTTGATTGCATTTTGAGCTTCACTTTCTTCAGAAAATTGCACAAATGCAAAATTTTTGTTCATCCTTATTTCTAAAAACATATAAAATCAACAATCACCATAATAATTCACTGAGCATCTATCAAAATTGTTAACTTCACAAGTAGCATAACAATTATTTACCTAGTATGTTCCCATATTTTGAAAACAAGTCCTCTACATCTTTTTGCTGGACAGACATATTCAACCCCCCAACAAACAATCGGCTATTTTGGTTCCCTTGAGAAGCCATCTGAGAGGATACAAAGCAAATTATTAGTAGCAGTGAGAAGTATTAATAATAACAGAATATTAGTATTATCATATAATCACAGAAGTTACCTTGAGTAACAGGGGTTGTAAAAAAATTATCTAAGTACCTAAACCACTATTACTCGATAACAGATTATAAACTGTACACAATGACCAACGCTAGAGCTTGGTGCAGGCTGCCGGTTGATCAGAGTCGAGAGATAGCGCAGTGTTGTCATTTTTATGATATCTGGCATTTTTATAAAATTGTTGATTTTAATTTTTTTTTTTGGTTAGAGCACTATTATATTTATATTTATAATTATTTATAAACTTGAAATAGTTTTATCTTAGTTATGATCGCTAAATTTGTAATTTATACTTCAATCATATAATTCAAATATGTTCACAAATTCATAAAAACAACCCGATAAAATAATTAAAACACGTAAGAATTACTTAGGAGAATATTTGGTTGCGACAATTTATTTGTTAGTCCTGAAAAAGTTAAATATTTATAAGTGGGGAAAATTGCGCCGTGAAAGTTGCAGAAGTCAGCTGAGTACAACTACGTTGGTTCGTTGCACTTAGTATTATTTACCTTTGTGTCTAGTCGTCAACTCTCAGCTGTCATTGGGATGCCTTTCATTTCTAAAGATTGGAGATCCCCTGGCGAGCATTGGGTTAAAACTGATGAAGGATGGGAAAAAAAAAAAGTTCTCGAGTGTTTGAGCAGTATTAATATAAATGGAGACAATAGGCAAGTTACAGCTTTGAAGTTGCTTCCTGATTCATTACATTTTAACTGTTTCTACTCTTAAAAATCTCATAGTCTTCGAGTAATGTCAAAACTGAAGCTATTCTATACTTTGCAGATCATGTCACTGCTTAAGTAAATTATGACATGGTTGTTTATCATGAAAATTATTCATTTCAAGTAGAGGATAAAACCTGGTTCTTAATATATTTAAAATCAGACATCAGTGTATAGTTTAAGGCTATTGATTACTGACCCATTCCATTGTAAAATAGAAAAACAATGGATACTCTCCAGATTCTGACAAAATACATTGAAAACATATTTTTTAAGAATAAAATTAAGCTGCTAAATGAAAGCATCAGGACTGTCAAATGCACAGATTCTTTGAATTAATGTTTTGCAATGAAAATATCCTCAAGACAATTGAAAAGATCTACTGTTAATCATTTCTCACTCAATTTTTTTAATGATGTTATAACATATTATTCACTTACATTGTTGATTTTTAAATAATGAGTAATAACCTACAGTATTTAAGTATTCTTCAACAATTTGCAGTAAGACCTCTGCCTTTTTTGCCCTGACATTTATTGAAATTTTATTGTTATTCATATTTAAAGACAAAATTTTTTAAAATTTCTTTTCTTTCAATATACCCTAATGACATTAAATATTAATTAAATGAAGAATTTCAGAAATTTATAGCTTATGGTTGGTTAATGAATGTTTTTAAATACATTTTTGAAGTTATATTTTAATTATGTTTGTTTCATTGGCAATGATTAATTAAAACTTTTAATGTTTTTAGTTTGGTATTAAAAAGTGCCAAAGGATTTTGATTAATTTTTATTTATTTAAGAGTCATGAATTATTCTTTTATTTTTACCTTTCATGCATTCATAAGTTTATTTACCATAGATAAGGTTTGAGTTTTTTTTTTTACCTATGTTTTGTTATATGTTGACAATTTTTTTAAGTATTTATAATTAAGAATTTCATTAATGTGTTCATTTTTCAAAATATTCTTAAGTGATAGTCTAAAATTTTTCGGAATCAATTTTGTATTGAACAATTAAACAGTATTGTATCTTCGAGAAAAAAAATCTGCTTCCAGTCAATTATTTTATTGTTTTATAAAAACAAAACGTTTCGACACTATAGTGTCATTTTCAATTATTTCTTTTTCTGCATTCCTTAACTGGAAAGTCAATACTTTTAAAAATAATTTTTAAGGAGATCTCTAGTCCTCCATAGTCAAAAATTATATTGCAATATAATTCGAATGCAATTCAATTCGAAGATTTGAAACTAGGTAAAAAGTACTGGTTAGGTGGTGATAATGGTCACAAATATAAATTAAATACAATTAATCATATCATGGGACATTCACTTCCAATTCTTTAATTCCAATATTGAATGTTCAGATATTTTTTTATCATATTGAATTTATGTGCAGAAAATAATCTGCATGATTTTTACAAAATATATTTTACAAATAATGGCTCTTTATTTTACAGATATGATGTTTCTTGCAATGACTTCAATAATAAATGGTAGGCTTGTTAAAATAGTGTTTTGTAATGCTTTTTGAAAATTATCTATTCTGTTTTATACATAATACTCATTTGCAATGTTTTACAGATCAAAAGTTTTTCAAATTTAAATTTAAGAAAAAATCTTTGGTCAAGAGGAATTCATTTTATTTACATTAGAATTGGTGTGGCTTTGTTATTTTGCAGGGTTATTAAACTTAAATTGTAAAAAATATACATAAATTTATGAAAAAAAATATTATTTTAATTGTTTGATTTTAAAGGTCTATGAATCATATTGATTAATTCAATTGTTTAAATTGAAATGTAGAATCTTCAATGAAAATTGGAATTGATTTCTATTAGAATTATTAGAATAAAATATTTCTTGCAGATTAAATATTTTGATTGTTTTAATTTTTCTATTTTGCTGTAGAAATATTTTATTATTATAAATCAGTTTTTATTTCAGAAAGAAATAAATTTAAAATATCCTCTTATTCTTTGATTTTTAAAATAAATAGTGATTAGAACAAATGGAGAAATTAAGTTTTAGAAGTTGGTGGTTGTGGGATATAGTCTCTTGTTGGTGTCTTGTTCTTTAATGTTGAGTCGTTATTAATTTTTAAAAAATCTCAAATGATGCTTGAATTGCCAAAATATTTGGAAGTATTTGGCTTCTTGCTTTAGAGACTCCAGGATGTTTCCTACTTATAACCTGTACCACTACAACCCGTGAAGGGTCTGGGTTTCATTACATGGTAGAGACTGTACTGTTTCATGGACAAGAGTTCTGCAAGGAGGTAATTTTTCCTAGGTCACGCTCAACTGCCAGGTTTTTCCTCCTTATTTTGGGTACCCTATTTTTATACTAACTTATAGAGGCTAGGCGAGCCCCAGGAGATTCTATATGATCCATCTCTGGCTGCAAACAGACTAAATAAGAGTCTTGCATGTGCAGCGGGATTTGAACCAGGATTTCCGGCATGGCAACTCAGTGTTCTACCACTCAGCAACCCTGCTCCCTTTTTCTTATTCATATCTTATCATAAATTCTTAGTCTTATTATTTTCAATATTTCTAATATATATTATTATTTGAAGCCATGAAAGACTACGCGACTATGATGCAGGGTTTTTTCTTCTTTTTTTTCAGTCTTTTTTCGGCCCATCTTTTCCTCATGGTTTCACTAAAGGCATTTTTCTTTCTTCTGTCCAGGTCTTAGATGGAAATTTTTTTCTTTCTGCCATGAATGAATTTTCGGTATTCAGTTCTGTTTTCCAATAAATCTGGTGTAATGACGTGTTTCTTGTTTTATTTGTTCTGTGTATCCTTGTCTGAATTTGTAGCCCATAATTTTGGTGAACATTTTTTTGTTTAGTCTGTCCTCATTCATCCTCATCATGTGACCATAAAATCTGAGTCTTCTAACCCTCATTTCTTCTTATACACACACACACATATATATATGTTATCTGGAGTAATCTCTTTGTTCAACCATGATGGATTATTTTCTTTTATCCTATACCCTTTTTATTGTTTAATCTTTAGATAAAATAATTCTGTAACTGAAAAAGATTATTTTATTACTTCTTGCTAAAAAAAAGATTTTTATATATTTTAAATTCTAGAATTTGAAGATCGTAAAATCGTTTTGCTTATTTTACTTTTTTGTGGATACCATCTAAACATGTATTATTTTAAAACTATTAAGTGGCAATTTATACTTGGTATTGTAATTTTGTTATTTATAATGCTTAATGAAATTTTGATAGATTTTTTAATGTTAGTTAAATATATAACTAAGAAAATTATTTATTTTACATTTTATCTTTTTAATTTGTTTCCAGGTGTTCAAAAGAAGTTGAAGATATTGAGAAGTGTCTTCTAAAAGGTACCATTATATTTTTTTGTAACTTTTAAAGCAATGGGTTGAAAATGTAAAAGTTTAACTATATTGCCATTTACAAAAAAATATTGTTATTTTGACTAAAAACTTGAAAAAATCAGCAAAAATTTAATCTGAAAGGTTTTTTTGTGATTTACTGAGCAAACTGAAATTTAACACTGATGAAATCACGGGTAACAGTAGTCTCACGTGTCTTCCTATCTTTAGCATATATTTTTAAACATTTTAATTAAATTTTATTTTAAATTCTGGTTATATAAAAAATATAGTTATAGTGTTCCCGATGAAAATACAAAGTGAGGAGCCTGTGGAGAATTATCAATAATACACCTGAGTATGAACACAGTGGTTTACAGTTTATTGAACTATATACAGTATCAAGGTTAACACACGGTGACAGAACTCACACCGCCATTAGGGAACATTCTAACCAAGCGATTTCCTCCTTCACATTGAATCGATTATAACACTACACATCGATACACAACAATAGTCTATATTTATTTATAGAATCCTAGGATGATGAAATTTATCCTTTATCAGTTTATCCTAAGAAAAAAAGTCTTGTACTAATACTCTTCAACGATTTCCATTTTTTAAATTTTAAAATAAAATCAACATATTGATTAATTAGAAGTTTAACTTTTTAATTGCTAAACTAACTATAAAACCTTATTATTCCATATAAGTTAGAGTTATGCAATGGTATAATTATATTTATGCTAACTATTTCACATTTAAAATGAGGCTGAAACTAATTCACCGTATGACTAATAATTAACCATATATTTTTTTAATTGCTGCATTGTTTCAATACAGCCATAATCAATTATGAAGAAATAAAATTAAAATAATTCATTATTTTCCATTTTGGTCTACATCAATTACTTCTTTCACTTTTGGCAAAACAAATGTTAGTTTATGTTTCACATTAAAACGTAAATAATTCGGAAGTCACTCCCAAAATATGTTCTACTTCAATGGATGCAATCAATGTGGTCCATGTCTTTCTGGAAAAAGAAACATATGGCGAATTAATTTCAGCCTTATCATTTCTATTGTTAATTAAAAAATAAAATAAATAGTTTAATTACATCTATTTTCACCATAAATTTAATACAGACAATTAAAATAGAGAAATTAGTTAGAAATTTGCTTTAAAAATATCTTTACATTATTAGCGTTATATTCCCCTTGCAAGAGATTGCAAACTATCTAAAATTAGGTCCAATTATCTCTATAAGAGAAAGGATTAGGAAGCAAGAATAAGAAAAACCTAACATTTAGAACATTTAAGGCTTTATAAATAACAATTGTATTTCTTACATTTAAAAAAAAGTTTAAAATTTTAGAGTTGTTTTTCCTATGGTTTCATAACTATGTATTTTTGAAGATTAATATTAGTCCTTTTTTTTATTTTTTAATTAACAATAGAATTGATGGAATTTTAAAAAGTTTTGTTATATTAGTCTTGTGTAACAGATGGTGTCAAAATACAGCCATACTGTCAGATCACCATCAAATCTACTAAAGAGGTAAGATGGCTGGGTTTGTTTGTTAAAGCAGTATATATTTATGGTTTCAATTATTTTATTTAATTTTTATAATTTTTCAAAATATATATTTGTTTACTGCAGGTTGCGGGTTTTAATGCTCTTAGTGATGTTTTGAAGCGGTTAGATTGGCGTAGTGCTGTGAGAGACAGGAGAAGATTCAGGTACATTACAAAGCTGCTGAGCCTCCTCTGTTCAGAAAAACCTCTTTGTCATTTGCCTGGAGGTGTCCAAAAGGTTGTTTTTACTATGTTGGAGGAAGTTGCCAGGCAATGTAAGGTTTTTTATTTTTATTATCTTAATATTAATACCTAAAAAATAACAGACTTATTTTTAAAACAATAAATTCTCTAATTTAATTTTTAGTTTTAAGATTTTACAATGATATTTGTCATATATTTCTATTTAAATTAAATTTATTGACCATGTGATTTAAATGTTGTGTTCATTCTTACGTGAATAAAGCCATAGATTGGTTACTTTCTAACTGTCTGTCTTATTCATTACAATTTATTCACATAAGAATTATGGAAAGTATTCTGAAGCCAGAAAAATTCAACGAGGACCCGGGTCTAGTGATGCCTCTGAACGATGGCCTTATTGGTTCAAAACATTCAGTAACTTTTTAAATAGTCTTCCGAAATCTAAGAAAGTTACAGACGAGGTAAAATTAAGTATACTAATTAATTACCTTAATCATTCTGTTTATACATACATATCTGAAGCAAGAACATTTGTAGAAGCAATAAACATTCTTGAAGGTATTTATAATGAACCTAAGAACAAGGTTTATGCTCACCATCTCCTTGCAACCAGACGTCAGCAACCTAGTGAAACTCTTGACCAGTATTATCAATCTTTAAAACTCCTCAGTAAACATTGTAATTTTAAATTAACAACTGCTGAAAAAATACGAGATGATTCAATCTTTGATGCGATCATTACTGGTCTAGCGTCTTCCCAAATCAGACGTTTACTTGAAAACGTTCAATATTAGAGGAAGATGACTCCCTCCATTGCTGTGGATGTTATCAATGCTTTTTCTGTGGATGTCCTAAACATCCTAGATCAAGTTGTCCAGCCCGTGAAGCTGTCTGCCGGAGATGTGATAAGGTCGGCCACTGGTCAACTGTTTGTCGTTCTTCTCCAAAAACATCCAAAACTTCTGCTTCCATTAAACCTAAGACATACTCAGCTGCAGCCTCTTCTTGCCTGATGACATAATTGAACCAAGTTATTCTCCTTGGAGTTCTGGTCATACAAACTGAACATCACTGCAAGAGAATGGTAGTGGATTACTCACAGACGATAAATCTTTTTACTTACCTCGATGCTTATCCCTTACCAAGAATCTGTGATCTTGTCAATTCAGTAGCTAAGTACAATTATTTCAGTATGATCGATCTTCGATGTGCTTATCACCAGATTCCAATTAATGAAAAGGTTAGAATTTACACTGCATTTGAAGTCTCAGGGCAATTATATAAATTTAAAAGAATTCCCTTCGGGGTAACTAATGGTGTAGCAGCATTTTAAAGAGCAATGGACTCTATTATCGATAGTGAGAATTTGAGTGGAAAAATTACGTATTTGGATGACGTGACACAGATTGAGCATGATGAAAACCCAAGGAAATTTTTAAATGTATAAAAAAATATAGTCTCACAATAAATAATGAAAAATAAAAATTTTCAATTCGCTCAATTCGACTCTTAGGACATCAATCAAACCTGATCCTGGTAGATTTAAATCACTTCTAGATATGTTACCTCCAAAAAATGCGGATTCTCTTCAAAGAGCTATTAGTTTATTTGCACATTATTTATTGCACGATTTTCAGAAAAAATAAGGCCTCTAATAAACAGCAAACGATTGCCCTTATCTAAAGAAGCTTTAGAAATGTTCGAAAACTTAAAAAATGATGTTACTAACAGCAGTGTTGCTCCTATCCATGAAAACTGTCCATTCTTAGTCGAAACAGACACATCTGACAACGCCATTGGAGCCCCTCTCTCACAGAATGACAAACATGTTGCATTTTTTACTAGATCGTTATCTTAAAGCGAGAAGAGCCATTCGTGTGTAGAAAAGGAGGCTTATGCAATTGTCAAGGCAATTACAAAACGGCGACATTTTCTCATGGGCAAACATTTCATTCTTATGACAGACCAAAGATGCTTTTATGTTTCATTAAAAATAAAGAGTGACGAAATTTTGCGATGGCGTCTTGAACTTTCCAATTTTAAATTCAACATAATTTATAGACCAGGAAAATTCAATGCAGCTGCTGATGCATTATCAAGATTTTGAAATGTATTAGTACACTCACTAGGCTTATAAATATCCATCAAACACTTTGCCATCCAGGGGTTACTAGAATGCATCGCTGGGTTAGGAGCAAGAATCTCCCATATTCGTAAGAAGAAATAAGGCAAGTAACTAAAAACTGTCGCGTTTGCCAGGCAGTAAAACCAAATTTCTATAAAATTGAAGGAACTGTAATCAAGGCTACACAACCCTTGGAAAGATTAAGCTTGGATTTTAAAGGACCTCTTCTTTCTACTACTCGCAATAAATATTTTTTAACAATAGTTGATGAATTTTTAAGATTTTCTTTCGCTTTTCCTTGTACAAATATGACTTCAACAACTGTTATCAAGCATCTAAATTATTTATTCAACCTTTTTGGCAAACCGTCATATATTAATTCAGATCGTGGAACTTCATTAATTTCTCGAGAATTGAAATTATTCCTGGATTCTCTTGGAATAGCAACTAGTAGAACAACTCCCTACAACCCACAGGGGAATGGATAATGTTAAAGATTCAATTTTACTATCCTGCAAACAATCTCCCTTGCCCTTAAATCCCAAAATAAACATATTTCGGAATGGAAGAAGGTTATTGATGACGCACTTTGTTCCCTTCTGTCTCTTTTGTGCGCAGCAACTTACTGCAGTCCTCACGAATGTTTTTTACTATTCCAACGGCGTTCCCCAAGCCGCATTTCTTTACCAACATGGCTCTCTTCACCTAGGAAAGTATTTCTAAGAAAATTCAACAGATCATCGAAATACGATCCTATTGTAGAAGAGGAGGAACTACTAGAAGCTAACCCATCATACGCACACATAAGGTATACTGATAGTATAGAAGATACCATTTTGACTCGACACCTTTCCCCAGCTCAAGACGAACTTCCCCATGCAAGATCCTGTCTAGACAATTCGCATGAAATCCACACTACTCACCAAAACATTGAACCTGAAGATGGACCAGGGCTTTCTCAAGAAGACCAAATAAATGATACGGAAAGATGACACCTAGAACCGAATATCTTACAAGAACTGACATAGATCAGGTCTCCCAGACCGACAAGAAGTAGGAATCCGCCTAAATATTTACAAGACTATATTCTTCACTAAGGCGGGAAGAATGTCGTATATTTCTATTTAAATTAAATTTATTGACCATGTGATTTAAATGTTAGTGTTCATTCTTATGTGAAAATAAAGCCATAGATTGGTTACTTTCTAACTGTCTGCCTTATTCATTACAATATGCATATCTTTTGCTTGTTATTTTTGGCAGTTCACTAAAACTGCTTTATAATGCTCATGACTACTACTAACTTTCTTTTTGATTGTTTTAAATTCATATTTATGATAATTTTCATGCAATAAAATAATTTTTTGTTCAAGAAATAATCGATTTAATTACAGAGCTTGATGAATCTTATTCAAATCAAAAAGAATTTGCCACATAATGAGCATTGAATAAAGAAAAAATCTGGTGAATTTTAAATGAATTGCAATTTAAAATTAAAATTAATACCTTTCAGTATGCATGCGTGGTGAGAATCCTAATACATTGAGATCTTTGGATGCACAAGCAAGAGCGCTAGTTGACTGTGCTTGTTGGGGTCAACCACTGGGTTCGTCTCAGCTTTGGAGTGATAATTTAGAAGTTATAAGGCGAGTGTCAACTCTTGCCAATTCCTTCATTATTTCACAGGTATTTATATTTTATATTTTTAACATATGAGGTGTGTTCAATAAATAAGACCTATTTTAAATTACTCATGCTACATACATTTGATTTGATTTTTTCATTTTTTTATAATGTTGTTACACTTACATGTGGTGGCAATATCAGTCTTATTGCATGTTCGTGTTGTTAACAGCAGACACAAACAGTTTTTGTCTTTACATGAGTGTGGTAGTTTTTCATTGTTTAAAAAATACTGTATAACCATTAAAGTGGTTGCTGAGGAGGTTATATGAAGCAATAAAAAGAAAATGCCTGGATTCGTGGAAAAACAATACATGACTGTTATACTAATAATACACCTATAATAACAATTTTTTGGCTAAAACATCACGGCAATCATAACCCAGCCTCCTTATTCACAAGATTTAGCTCTGTGGGACTATATTTAATTTCTAACACTTAAAAGCACCCTCAAAGGGCTGAGGTTTTCCACAATCAAGCAGATAAAAACCGAATCACTGAGGAAATTTAAGGCTGTCCCCGAAAGTGACTATTAATACATGCATTGAGAAAATACTACTAATGATTCTGATTGAATGTTGTCATAAAACACATAGATAATGAAACTTATCTGTATTTAATGAGGGTAATTATAGGGTTCTTTGTCATTTGCGCCTGTGGGTAGGGTGTTGGACCTGGCCATCTTTGGGCTCTAGAGAGAGCTTCTCTTTTCTTAGCTTCTTCTCGAGGACTGTCTTTCACTGTACTTTTCTCTCGTAACTTTTCTGCAGGTTTATCAACCCCCTCCTACCTGCTACCTGCTTATGTGACCATTTGTTACCTGTGTTATTAATGGTCGTCTTTGACAATTTATGTTATAACTTATTACTTCTAAGACGTAATGTCTGTAAGATACATGTATCGTATGCTATGTATAGCAGTCTGAATCTCCTCACTTTTTCTGTTGTCGTTGTTACTACAAATATTATCTCAATCAAAGTCTATTTCTGTTCATATGATCATATTTACTCTTTAAAAAAATGCCGTTCCAGTCCAAAATAACACTCTTAAAAAATAAAATGTCTGGATTTTTATAATTTTACAATTTTTATTTCTTACTGTATTTCTGTATTTCTTATCTTTTTCTACATTTACCCATATCTTTTTTACCATTTTTACATTTTCCAATTTCATTATTATTATTCATTATATATTTTAATACCTTCCTGGCACTTCGTTGTTTTATTCTATACACTCATACATTCTAACCTTTTTACTGAATGATAATTGTTGACCCTGACAATATATGTGGTAGAAAGTGGTCCGGGTAGAGGTCACTATGAATTTCTCGTAGAATTGGAGAAAAACTTTATTGATTAGCTAACCTTTCGACCTACTTTGTAGGTCTTCTTCAGGGCTGTGGGGGGCTGGGAGGTTAGGTCCTCACTAGCTTGAAACACATTTTAACCTTTATATTTACCTTGCTGTGCAACATTTATCATTTTTATTTTTAATTGCCTCTATTAACCATATTTTTGTTTATTTATATTTACTATATTTTAATATATTTATACCATTTTTATTCTTACTTGTCTGTATTTTGCATATAGCCCTGAAGAAGACCTACAAGGTAGGTCGAAAGGTTGGCTACTTAATAAAGTTTTCTCCAATTCTAAGAGAAATTTATTGACCTCTACCCGGACCACTTTCTTCCACAGATCATATTTACTCTTATATTCATATTTATTCTAAGTATTATCTATTTTGTTTTATTAACTTCTTCTTCTTTCTCTTCTTTAGTGGCACTACAACCCGGGGGGGGGGGGATCAAGGCTTCCTGCAACAGACGCCACCAGTCATCCCTGTTCAAAGCAGCCGCCTTCCAATTCCTTATCCAAGGAATATAGGAAATCCAAGGAATAAAGGATAGACCTTGCATCGGCAGCGTCTGTTCATCGCCTTATTAATGCGCTGTCTGTTAATCGCAATTTGGGACGTCCAACTGGTCTTGTTCCATGGATCTGTTCGTTGAGGAGCTTCTTAGGAATTTGGTCATCCGTCATCATCGCCGCATGTCCGGCCCAACATAATCTCCCCACTTTTATAAATCTTACATCCGTCATCCTCGCCACATGTCCGGCCCAACATAATCTCCCCACTTTTATAAATCTTACCAGTTCAGCGTCTTGGTACAACATCTGTAGTTCCGCATTGATCCTTAGTTTCCATTCTTGATTTATACGCACTGGACCAAATATTCTTCGGAGGATGCGCCGCTCGAACCTCAGTAAAGCCAGCTCTTGATTCTTGTATATTGTCCAGCATTCAGAGCCATATTAGTGTCTTGCCGTCTGACGACAGGCCTTATTAGTGTCTTGTAAAGCTGTAATTTACTCCTTCTAGAAAGAGATTTGCTCTTCATGTGCCGCTGTAGTCCAAAATAACACCTGTTAGCAGCCGCTAATCTTCTGTCTATCTCCAGCTGCATATCATTGTTTGCATTTACCAGCGTTCTGGGGTAGACAAATTCATCTACCCGTTCAAATATAAATTCTCCAATTTGAAGCTCAGCTCCTCTTCTTGCTGCACCTCGACACCCCGCCATCATGTATTTTGTTTTATTCTGGTTAATAACCAGATCAATCTTTGCTGCGGCTTCTTTAAGGACAATAAAATCCTCCTTCATGGCTACAGGCGACCTACCTACAATATCTACATCGTCAGCAAAGCCCAGGATTTGTGTAGTCTTGTTGATGATGGTGCCTCCCACATACACTCCAGATCTCCTCACAGCAATCTCTAGTGAAAAGTTTAATAGGAAGCATGCCAGGCAATCACTTTGTCTAAGTCCCTTATGTGTCGTGAAGCACTCAGATACATCCCCTGAATCTTTACCATTCTCATTATTGCTTTAATAAGGTGAACTAATTTTGTTGGAACACCTAACTCTTATCATGGCTTTAAAATAGATCTAAGCACGCTATCGTAGGCTCCCTTAAAGTTAATGAAAAGGTGGTGGGTTGGGATTGAGTGTTCCCTCGTTTTTTCAAGGATAGTCCGCCGAGAAAAGATCTGGTCTGTGGTGGCCTTTCCTTTTCTGAAGCCGGCTTGGTATGGGACAATTTCTCTCTCCGCAAAAGGAAGAAGCCTTTGAAAGAGAACTCTTGAGAGTATCTTGTATGCACAGGACAAAAGTGAGATGCCACGGTAGTTGCCACATTCAAGGATGTCTCCCTTCGTATGGATGGGGATAATTGCTGTTTTACACCAATCTTCAGGGATTTTCTCTGCTTCCCAGATGTCCAGAATAAGATTGTGAAGAAGTCTTCTAAGCTCATTTCCACCATGCTTAAACAGCTCAGCTGGCAGGCCATCGATACCTGGGGCCTTGTTGTTTTTTAAATTGTCAATAGCTTCAGCAATCTCTTCGTCATCAGGTGGTTCCAGGTCTCCATCTTGGGTTGTCACCTCGTGCATTCCTTCCTGAAACACTCCCTCATTCATTTGGTTGTCAAAGTGATTCCTCCATCTTCTGAGAATATTATCTACAAATATTATCTCAATCTAAGTCTAATTCTGTTCATATGATCATATTTATTATTTTATTCATATTTATTTTATGTATTGTTACGGGCTACTGGGTATTAAAATGAATTAAACTACTGCTAAATTAAAGATACAAATATTTATTAACAAAGGACAAAAAGAATACAATTAAATCATTAACAATTAAATTATTAAACTGATATAAATTTACAATAACAATATTTCAAATATTTATTATCCAGACCTAACTCCTATTTAATTATTACAATAATTAAAATATTACTAATTCTAAATAGCTTAACTATTTACATAAATTTGTGCGAATACCATAAAATTTCAACTACTTCTTAACTAATTAACTGCTACTAATTAACACTTACAGTTCACTAATTAAAGTCCACCAACCGTAAGTTTCTCTAATTATAACAAACTGGCACACGATTATACTCACAAACTGTCACAGTTCATTGATACACTTATTACACTTGTTCAGATGTTCATCACTCCGCTTGTTTTGGTACACTGACTCCATTGAGCGCTGAGAGAGTATTTAAATAGCAAGGCCGACACAGAGTGGGGAAAATCTCGAATATACGAGAAGGATCTCTTTGATCTCTGCCGACAAGGGGCTTAATCCCTTCCAAATTAATTCCGTGCAGCTGTCTTTCTCTCTGTGACCGTAACAGTATTATCTATTTTGTTTTATGAACAAAAATGTATTATTTAAATAAAAATTGACATAGAAGTTATATCAACATAATTAATATTATTATGTCAGTTTAATAATCATTCCAAACTTATTAGGTTTTGTTTTTTTAGAGTGATTTTGGATTGACACTGACTGAAGAACTTCCAGCCGAGGTTGTAACTGAGGTTGTGAAGAGATTGGATGATCCTGGAGACCTGGAATCGGCCGTGGAAGTTCTTAGGCCCTACATCCTCTCTGAAGAAGCTCTTTGGCTTGCACTGATAAGATATCATTTTAATCAGGAACAAATCATGTCAGGACCTTCCACATCTGATTCCAGGGAACTCTTCAATTTTCTTAAGAAGTAAGTTGCATATTATACATTATATTACATATTATACATACATAAAACATAGATGATTATACTTTTAAATAAACACATAATGGAAATTATAATTATAATTAATACAGGTTTTTTTTATGAAGACTAATTAGATAAATACACACATAACAAAAATTGGAATTATAACTAACGCAAGGTTTGTTTTATAAAGACTAATTTTAGTTAGCAGAATTTAAGTTTACATATGAGCCAAATATGAATAAAATTGACTGTAATATTGAAATGCTTAGCCCTAATAATGATTAAATTATCGCAGAATATGTTATTACTCATATTTTATCTTTTCTAAACATATGTTATATCTCAAATAAATTCCAAACTATAACCATGAATGAGCTCAGGATAAATAGAACAGATTTATTTTTGTAGTGAAAACTTCTTTAGCCGTGCTTAGTGACTTTTGGTAGAGGAATTCTTATAGATTCATGTCATCGACATGCTCGTGAGGTATTGCTCAAGACTGGTGATACTAGCGGCCTGTGCATGAGTTATACAGTTTGTTTTTAATCAACTTGAGTTTAAAGATTATAATTCTATTGATATAAAAAGAATATTTAACCAAAACATCGCTTAATTGTTGTGCAATAGATGCTAATAATAACTTAAAACATCAATTACTCGTTCAACTTTTTGTTTCCCTTAAAAGATTTTATATGTCATAATTAAATGTTTTGTTTAATGAAATTATTATAAGTAAAATGATCTAAATATTGTTGAACTTAATGATGAAAAAATTCTAAAAATGAAAATAAATTTCATTAACATCTATGTAAATACAAATTCAAGTTATAAATATTTACCAATTATTATTCCAGTTAAATTCTTTATATTTTGTATATGCGGCCCATTATATATTTTGATTAATAAATGAACTACTTAAAAGTGTATATAATTATTGTTCAGAGTGCCAATAACTGTGAAAACCAGACTAATGTTAATAATTTAAATTTACAAATTTGAAATTTATATGAATCAGACTATAATTGATTTTGAAATTCAACAAAAAACAGAGTTATTCCAAAGTCTTGAGTTTTCACTTTGACTTCCTTTTTTATTTTTTAAATTTTTATATTTGATATTTGATAAAGAATTATCATTTCACTTACATTTCCTAGATTAATATTGAAGATATTTATAAATATTATTTTTAGGAAATACGGACTGAGGGAGGAGTATGCAGATACAGTTAGGCTGTGCCGCGATTGCAGGTCTCTGTTCTGGGCTAGCTCTGGCCACCCGTGCATTCCTGGGCGATCTCGATCCCTCCATGTTCCTGTCTCCCCGACTGCTTTTCTTGCGTTCTTCTCACTCTAATTGCATTTACTGTGTTACTGATTTTTTGTTGTCAGAAAAAATCTTTTATATTCAATTTTTTTATATATGATTATTCTTCAGTGCTGCCTGTGTAAATCGTGAAATCAATTACACAAGTGATATTATAGGCCAGCTTAGGAGGATTACTAACACAGTACGTCGAAAGACGTAAGGAGTATAGTAGATGTATGAGCGGTTATTTTGATGTAGTGCCTAGATATTTCTACTAACTTGAGCATTGTATCTCTAGTGTAGGAAGTATTGTTTTTTCCTGAAGGGAGTTTATGTTCTTCCAGTAATGATTTTCTAATAGAAAATTACTTTTTGATGACTGCACTTAGGTTTTTTTTTTAATGATTGCTTCTTAAGCTTTAAATCATTGGAATTTCTATACTATAGATTCAAGTCAAACAAAAAATTAAATGAAATTAATCCATAAAATATATTTTTACGAGCACTAGTACTTATTAGGTAAATATGAATACAATATATTTCTTCGAACGATCGATTATTTTTGGTGAAGGTTTTATCGAAGAATGTTTGATATTGCTAAGCTGTTTTATTTACAGTTTGAAGCTGTGATTTTAAAATTATAGAGATTAGATAGCTATTCTGTGAAAACTTATATATTGAGATTAATTTTGTAATAAAGATATGAAGTAATATGTGTTTTTGTTACTTAGTTCTATTTAGAATGAATGGTGGTCATACCAAAAGCACCTGCTTAGCTGCAATTAGTTAATAATTCATGAGGAAGATTTACATAGTTTTAGAGTTTTAGATTAAGAATTTTTTTTTTATCAAAACCTAAAGGATTAGCATAAAAAGTATTTTTATCAAATATAGTACTTCATAAAAAATGTTTTCTTACATTTTTATTACAATAGCAATGCCAGCACTTAGGTAAATAGTGTTACTAAGAAGGATATGGCTAAACAATTGCAATAGCAAGAAGTAAAAATTTTAATAGCCAAAGTTGGAATCATGACACTGAATTTATTTATCTTACAATACTTGGTTTAAGGGGAGAGAACTTCAAGATTAATTTTAGGTTTTCATCACATCTCACATTCTAAAACGCCTTCCTTGGAAAGTGATCTTACTCCTTATATATATATATATAAATTATCCATACTTCAGATGATACCAAAACCTAAAAAACCACCAGAACCACCATCTTCTTACTGCCCTATTTCTCCTGCCCATAATGGGCAAAATACTTGAAAAGCTCATTCTGAAACGTCTTCATCCTATCATAGAATCCAACCAAATAATCCCAGATCACCAATTTGGTTTCCGAACATCACACTCCATTATCCAGCAATGCCATCGTGTGGTGGACGTTGTCTCATCCGCATTAGAGCGTACTGCACGGGAACCTTTCTCGATGTAGGCAGGCTTTTGATTGAGTCTGGCATCAAGGACTGCTGTGCAAACTCCGTAGATTCTTACCTTCTATTTACTTCCGTATTAGTTCCTACCTCAGTAATAGATCATTTAAAGTAAACCATAATTTTACCTACTCTTCTCTCTTTACTTAGTCTGCCGGTGTTCCTTAAGGTAGTATCCTGGGTCCCATCTTATACAGGATATATACAGCTGATATCCCAACCCATCCAAGCACTTTCCTCACTACGTACGCTAATGACATGTGTGTTATCAGTAAATAAGGAAGAATCCATTTGTTGCATCCCAATCTCTTCAATGTCATATCTCAAACCTTCAAGAACAGTGTCAAAATTGGAGAATTAAAATAAATCCTAACAAATCCCATCAAATTACCTTCACCTATCATCGTAAGCCTTCAAATTCCTGCTCTACTGTATCCTATAATAATATTCCACTGATCTCTGTCGAACAGATACATTACCTAGGACTCCATCTGGACAAACGTCTCTTCTTCCTTGGCCCAATCCTTTAAACAGTTTGTACAGCTGACATCCCAACTCATCCTAATACTATCCTATATATGTATAACCACGTATGCTGATGAAACATGTGTATTATCAGTCAATACCAATCCAGTTATTGCATCCCAAAGCCTCCAATCCCATATCACTGATCTCGAAGAATGGTGTCAAAACTTGAGAATTAAAATAAATTCTCAAAAATCGCATCAAATCACTTTTACCTTATGTTGTAAACCAATAACTTCCTACCCTTCAGTATCTTTAATAATATCCCACTGGTGCCTGTAGAACAGATCCAATACTTACGGTTGCATCTCGACAAACGATTAACCTGGAATCCTCATAGAAGACTGAAAAGACATGAAACTGCTCGACGTTTTCGCCTAGTTCAGCATTTACAGAACAAACGCTATAAGCTCCCAATTAATAACTAGAAGACTCATTTACACGACAGTTATCAGACCTATTTGGACATACAGAGTTGATCTTTGAGGCTCTACTAAACCATCCAATTCATCTCGTATCCAATCCTTACAATCCAAAATCCTTCGTGAAATCCTAAATGCTCCTTATGTCACAAACAGACTCATCCATCTTGATCTTAATATCCCATATGTTGCTGATTTGGCCCAAACTAGATACATATCCTTCCATGACAAGCTCCATACACACTTGAATCCGCTAGTCTCTCAACTTGCTTTCAATACTATTCCTGATAACTCTCCGAGGCGTCTGAAAAGAAGATGGCCTCGAGACCGTCTACTACAGACCGGCTTAATAACTTACTCATTGTAATTTTGGCGAGGGAGAAGTACGCTCTGTTAGCTGCTGCCAATACCTCCATCACCCAGTTATTTTATTGTAGTAAGCCGTTCGATCACCAAACTATGTACACTATTCACTGATTATTTATACTTACATGTGATATCTAAACTCAGAATGATTTACTCACATCATAATAAACAATTCAGAAATATATATATCTTTACATAGTAATGCATACATTGATATGGCAGCTCTATCAGCACACTAGTGCATGGTAAGAGGGTGGATACTTAAAACCCGAACCAGTCGAACCTTGGAAAAAAGTCACTATTTATCTACTTCAGGTTTTATAAGAAAAATTAAAAAAGTCCTCTCACACTGCTCTTAAGCCGTAGGTGAGGATGATAGATTATGATGACGACACAAAAATCCTACTAGGAACTTTTGATGCATGCCTAAAGCATAATAGCTGAAAAATTTAATGCTGTGTGAAAAATACACATAAGGATTTTATAGAACAAGGATATTATAGAAACACACAATCAATAAATGTTTTACATAAAACTAAAGTTAAGAAGTTATATGTAACAAGAAAGAATTAAAAATGAACTGCAAATGGTTTATAAACACTAAAAATAAGTTAAAAAGGTAAAAATAAATTTATATTGAAGTATATATGTTTAAATTTAAAAAAAAAAATTACAAGCCAACATATAATATCCACTTAGCTATTAAAGTTAGTAGCAGAAAATTGCAATTTAAAGTGCTTTAGTTGTATAATCTGCATGTAATATGTTAAAAAATAAAATTAACATAGCATGAAAAAATCTTGTAGTTGTAAGTATAAAAAAGCATGACATAAACTTAAATGTATTGTAAAATAAACTAAAGAAGTTGAAAATAATGTTTAATAAAAATATAAACTAGTTCATAACTTCTTATTCATCTCATCATCATCCTAAGCACCCTGCATCTGTCACAGGATCTTGGCTGCCTTATGGAACTCATTCCTCAACTTTAATATAAAATAAATTTGTCCATCAATTTACAGAACATATCAAAATCAAAAAACGACATTACTTTTATAATTTCATAAATACTACATAGTAAGCCATACTCAGTTTGGGGATTAATGAATGAAATTTAATTTTTAAAAGCTACCTAACTCTAGGAGCTTCCATTTTAGTATAAAAATTATACTCATTGATGAATCAATAAATACAGAGAGAAAATAATTGAATTGTTGTTTTGAATGGTGTTGTTGAATCCTTATTACCAAACATGTAGACCAACAACTTGGCTTCAACTTCGCCACTATTTTTGTCCGCATTTCAAAACTAGCTAATCAAATTTTGAATAACTCCATCTAAAACATAATTGCACTAAATGTTTGCGCTACTCGTTCATTGCTCAGCAAATTCCTAGCCTAGCTGTGCGAGAATGTACAAATGATTATCATGGATGGAGAGCCATGTTGAATGTCTATAATCAGGTTTAATGCTAATTGAACCAACGATTGAAGTAATTGGTCGACCGCAAAGTTAAACGTCATAGGCTGTTTGTAGTGTAGAATCATTTGTTGGGCCAACAGCTGAAGTAGAATCAAACAAGGTTATATATTTGATTGGCGGTGGAACAATATAGTTGTCCAACATCATTTTTGTAGCTATCGGTGTTACGAGTTGCTGATCTCCCAGGCCGGAAACCACACTGGTAATCGTCCACTATCAGTTGAGAGCATTGTATGAGCCACCTGTTAAGTAACACAGAGAAAACCTTGTAGGCTGTGTTCAGTAGTAATATCTACAAACATCCTTACAGACGTCCAACTTTGCTGTCGACCAATTACATTGATCGTCTGTAGACTCCTCATTGTCACCTGGAAGTGCTTGAGGTACTGTTACTCAAGAAGCTATACCAACAAGGTTTTTGTTTAAAAGATGAATAAACGACTAATTGTTTAGTGTTTTCCAAAATTCTATTGAGAGAGGTCGCATTTGGTTGCTCTAGGCGAATCAAATCTACTACGGATAAACCGTCTTTGGATGGATTAAGTTCCTTCCACCATTTATATCAACCTTTTATGATTTTACTTCAAAATTTGTTCCTACACGAGCTTCAAGTACCAACCTGACCAGAAGACCAATAAAGCATCACACTACACCATGTTTTACAATCGCTACTCATCTATACAAATGTATAATTATAACCATTGGGGTTTGTCAACTATAGCTAAAGAATGAATGTTTTTCGTATTACCTCTTTACTTTTAATAAGTTTATTTTAAAATGTTTACATGTCTGTGATTCCAATAGTGAAGCAATCAGGTGGTTAGAGAAGACAACCCACGGCCCTTCTTTGATTACTTAATGAGAAGGTAAATTATGGTCACAGTGGCCATAAATATTGTCTGAAAGAAGATATATTTATGTATAGTTTTACCGACTCCTCTAATTCCACGTTTTCTTCCGTAGCATTGCATATACTTTAAATTATTTATTTTTTTTTTCATCGGGGTTTTTGGTTTTTTTCGGAGTTGCTTTCTTTTCGGTCATCTCAATCTCTTCTTTTCCCTTTTCCTCATTTTTCTTTTCTTTTTTACGTTTGCCTTTCGAACTGAAGACATTACCCAGCTTTCTAAACTGACTACAACATCGAAAGAGACCGTCCGGACCGCAGGGTGAATTATTTTTGCTCATAACCTTGTAATGTGTAAACACCTGTCTCAACTGTCTGCTTAAAGAAATTGAGGTTAACTCCCTAATTACCTCTTTTACTGCCAGTGCTTACTAAATACTTGCAAATTAGTATATACATATTATATACATACATATTTGTTCAGTTATAATTATTTGAATTATAGACGTATTGTTTCTAATAAAAAAAATTAAATATACCACTTTAAATTTAATTAGTTTATACATACTAATTGTTTAGGCAGTTTTGGGGCCATTCTATTAGGTTAGAATTTGGAGTTGGGTTAGTAAAATTAAATTTTATGATAGATGAATAAATCCCAATTCTCAACAAACCCTTCTCTCCTAATAATTATACTATAAAAGTGTCTAATTAAACAAACAGTAATAATAAAATACATTTACAATATGTTTTTTCTACTTTGATTATGGCGTTTAAATCAGATAGCTATAAACTTTCATAAATTTTGTGTGATATAAAAGTATGTTTATTTACTGAAAAATAACGAGATAATCCAGATGGGCAGGAATCAGATGGCGAGAACATTCCAAGAATGTATGTTGGTTTTAAATTCTTCAAAAAGTGTAGACATTGCCATGGAAAAAGGAAAGGTGGAGGGAACGATGCTCTTTTCTTGAGAATGGGTAGTAGCATCCAAACTTGAAACACGAAAATACAACGAAGTTTATAGGACGCTCTTTCCCGGAAGACCTTCATTTAGTTTAGTTTCCGAAGAAAATTCGGAAACGAAACATAATGAAAACATAGATAAGTTCATATTCTATTTCTTCCTCTAACCTTACCTTCCTCAAGTCTTCTCCATTAAAACACTCACATTATAACTGAAGCAACATCTACTAGAGAAGCAAAAACCTTCGAATTCTGCATATTAATTATGCAATCTAGCGTGTACTTTTCGACGTAAGGAGACAGGTTAGATCAATAAAGTCGTCAATAAAATAGGATTGGAGGAAACTGGAGTTAGGGTAAATTTAAATGACATTATATATATATATATATATATATATATATATATATATATATATATATTTATTTATTTATTTATTTATTTGACGCGAAACAGCCATGAAAGACTACGCGACTATAATGGAGGGTTTTTTTTTCATTTTTTCTCGGCCCATCTTTTCTTTATCACTTCACTGAAGGCCTTTTTTCTTTCTTCTGTCTAGGTCTTAGATGGAAATTTTTTTCTTTCTGCCACTAGAACCGGATCTTTGAGGAATTTTCGGTATTCAGTTCTGTTTTCTAACAAATCTGGTGTAACGATACATATATGCTTGTGTGTGCATATAATTTCCCCTTTTCAGCCCTTCCGACAATGGTAACTCCATAAAAAGATGATTTATTTCTTGCATTATATTTATTCCACGAATTTTAGAGACTTACTACTCCTATTATGTTTTTTTTTATAAAGACTGCTAGTCATTACAAAACGAACCAACTGATTGTCAATGAGCGATCGATAAGTATAACTCGATGTGGAAAGCTTTAACCAAATCTCCCAATCTGGACACATTCCGCATTTAACACTATACAAAAACAAATAAATACATAGCACAGAATTAACTTTGGCACGATTCCTTTTAGAAGAAGCAGTAAAAAATATTATTTAACACATAGGCGGATCCAGGGGGGTCCTACTAATCCTACTAATATTATAAATGTGAAAGTTTGTATGTATGTTTGCTACTCATTCACGCAAAAACTATTGAAAGAATTTGGATGAAACATATTGAGTAATATAGAATACATCCTAATAACACATAGACTACAGCAAGGGCAGATTTAGGGGGATTCACGGGGGCACGTGCCTCCCCAGACGGTTTTTGTGTACTGTGGAGAATTCATTACAGTACATACTTATAGGAAATGAGAACATCCTTCAGTTCTAACTTTATTGTTTCTATATTAAGGGGTGGAGTGGGGTAGCTGAGGGTGTAGAGCGCTGAGTGGCTGTACAGAAGGTTCCCGGTTCAAATCCGGCTATGGAAGATAAAGAATTTAATCTGTTAACAGCCACAGATGGATCCTGTAAGATCTGCAAACCCTTCTATGGCTTATTCAATCTCTGTAAAGTGGCTACTCTTAATTGGGGAAGTCCTAAACCAGTGCAGTCTCAACCATGAAATGAACCCGACACTTCATAAATTTTAGTGGCACTGTTTTTCATTGTTGTTGTTTTAAATCAAGAGCAAGAACTTCTGTACTTCTCATCTACTTGTAAGTATCAGGCTATTTGATGATATGACTATTTGATTCACTGGCATTTTTTCTTGATGATAGAGTGATGTCAAATCCAAGGAAATTTCTTGGGTCTTCCCATTATTTTTTGCTCTGGTGTTCAATAGTTTAATACCACTTAATATGACTTTACTTTTATGATTCTGGCCATTTTCTTCCGTTAATCAATTACCAAAATGTCCGGAAGGTTATGCAGTACGTTGTTTGTCTGGCTTGGATTACGGTACCTGATTCTTGCCCAATAGTCCGGCTATTCTGCCTGTAGTTTGGTGGTAATTCTGTATCACAATTATAACAGTAACTGTTATCTTTATTGTTGCTGTAATATATAATATTATATTGTATTACAGGGGATATTATAACTGTTGAAATGGTTTAAACGAAATAACAAATATCCTTCTTTTAAACTGCTAGTTTTATTTTTGCTAAACACATTAATTAGATGCAACTCACAATATAGAACTTGGCGTTGTCACGACAACAGCTTTTTCTACACTTAAACAATAATCAATACATGTATCATTTACAGATTTACTTATAAGATTATAAGATTTACCTTATTACAACACACCTCCTTAAATTTATAATCTTATAACCTTTTTACATAACTAAATCAAACTTAATTCTAATCTGTTCTTCAGAAATTTTGTCTTATCCAAGCTTTTAGTTAACAAGTCTGCCAAATTACATTTTGTATCAATTTTTACAATATCAATTATTTTATTTTCATAGTTCTCATTTATATAATGATACTGCACTTCGATGTGCTTTGAATTTTTTGTAAAGTTGCCGTATTTAGCGATTGCTATTGCACCTGAGTTATCTACATACAATTTTATTGGATCACAAAATTTTACATTGAATGATTCACTAAGCAAGTTCCTAATAAAAAGTATTTCAGTCACTGCCTCTGACATAGCAGTATACTCTGCAAAAGTTGAGCATTTAGTTACTGTATTTTGTTTACGTGATTTCCAAAAAATTAAGTTTCCAAATAATTTTACTATAAAACCAGTTGTGGATTTTCTATCCACATTATCTCCTGCATAGTCAGAATCTACCATACAATCTAATATTTCAGCATCCACATTATCATAGTATGTTAACTTTAGATCCTTAGTTTTATACAAATATTTCAAGATTCTTATTGCATATTTGTAATGTGTTTGGTTATAACAACTTTGGTATCTACTTAAATAATTAACACTATATGCTACATCTGGCCTTGTGCCTGTACTAATATACAATAATTCACCTATTATATTTCTGTACTTTATTCTTTCATCTACTTCTCTAGCTTGTTCTAATTTTAAGTTTGTTTCCATTGGAGTATCATACAACTTAGTATTTTTCAGATCATATTTTGCAGCCAAAGATTCAATATATTTTGTTTGGTTTAGAGTCATTTTACTTCTATCATCACTATAATCAATATCTATGCCAATGTAGCTTTTAATTTTTCCCAAGTCTTTCATTGCAAATCTTTTCATTAAACTAGTTTTTACTTCTTCAATTTTATTTTTATCTTTACAACAAATTAAAAGATCATCAACAAATATTAATATGTATATTGGATTTTTGCCTGCTCTATTAACATATAAACAGTAATCATAGTTACTTCTAACAAAATTCAGTGTTAAAATAAAATTTTTAAAACACTCATACCACACTCTAGGACTTTCTTTGAGACCATAGAGTGCTTTTTGCAATTTGTAAACTTTATTGTTGTCAGTTTGATAACCTTCCGGTTGATTTACATATACTTCTGACTTAATATGTGCATTTAAAAAGGCTGCCTCTACATCCATCTGTTCTACAAGTAAATTACTTTTACAGCTGTATGACAATAAAATTTTCAATGTTTGCATTTTTCCTACTGGTGAGTAAACATTTTCGGTGTAATCATTTTGCTGGAATCCTCTGACAACTAATCTAGCTTTATAATCATCATTGTTTTTTCTTCTAAAAACCCACTTTACATCAATAATCCTTTTATCTTTTGGCTTTTCAACAACTTGCCAAGTATTATTTTTATTTAAGCTATTTATTTCCTGGTCCATTGCCATTTTCCATTGTTTATGATCATTGGAGTTTATCGCCTCCTCAAATGTATTTGGTACATTTGCATCAATATGGTTAACATATATAAAATGTGAAACTGGATTACCATATCTTGAAACTGGAATTCTCTGTCTTTTTTGCGATCCTACTATATCCTTGTCATTACTATCATTTACATCATCATCATTTACATCATCATCATTTACATTTAAATCCTTCAAAGCATTTTTAGAATTAGTCTCATCTCCATCTACATAATTTTCATAATTTGTTTCAACTATATCATTTGAAGTTTGGTCAACTTCTAAATCTGTGTCTTTCTTATCATCCAGTTTTTCTAAGCAAATGAGTTCAGTATTTTCTTCGACTACCTGTACGTGCCTAGCATTAATTATTTTATTATTTAATAGAACTCGATAACTGTTTTCATTATATCCTACTAAAACTCCTTCTTGTGCTTTATCATCCCATTTGCTTTTTCTTAAAATTTCAGGTACCCTGACAAAAACCCTACTTCCATAAATTTTTAAATGCTCGACATTTGGTTTTATTTTGAAAAATATCTCATAAGGAGTTTTATTTTCTACTGTATTTGCAATTGTTCGATTTTTTAAATATGCTGCTGTTTTTATAGCTTCAGGCCAATATCTTCTGTGAATTTTAGCTTCTCTCATTAAACACCTACTTATGTCCATAGCAGATCTATTATATCTTTCCGCTACTCCATTTAATTCATGGACGTAGGGTGGACATGGTAATAACTCTATACCTTTTTGCCTTATAAAATTATAAATATCCTTGTTTAAGTATTCTTTCCCATTGTCACACTGGATTTTCTTAACTCTTTTGTTTAATTTGTTTTCTATTAAATTTACAAATTCTATAAAACAACTAGCAACTTCAGTTTTACTTTTAATACAAAATATCCTTGTGCATTTACTATAGTCATCAATGAATGTGAGAAAGTATTTTTCTCCGCCATAACCAGCTGTGTTATGTGGACCGTTCAAATCAGTATGAATTAATTCTAAAACTTCACTAGTCTTTGTTCTATTATTTTCAAAAGGCACATTACTCATTTTACTTTTAATGCAATTTGAACATTTCATTTCCGTGCTTTCAATCTTATCAGGCAAACCGTCTACTAATTTATTATTTACTAATTTATTTAAATATTGAAAATTTACATGACCAAGTGCCCTATGCCATTTCTCTTTCTGAGTTAAATTTACTGAATGTGCATACATTTCATTTTTTGTTACAAAACTTTTTATGCAATACAAATTATTTATTTTATCAGCAATAACTATTAATTCTTTACGACCATTATAAATTTTTGCATATTCATTTTTAGCTACTATTGTGCAACTTTTAGTTATTTTTGAAAAACTTAACAAATTTTGCCTCATACCTTCAACAAAATAAACATTTTTTAAATCTACATGTTTTTGGTTATAATAGTTCTTAAAATAAATCTTGACAGTACCTACTTTGGTAGCTTTTAACAATTTTCCATCTGGCAGTTTTACATTAACAGGACTTTTCAAACATATAGAGTTATAAAAATATTTATCATTATTTATTATATGGTCGGTACACCCACTATCTAAAAGCCAATTAATTTCAATGTTATTATAACATTCTTCTGATTTAATACACCCCCGTACCTGATTTACTTCCGGATTACATACTTCAGCTGTCCATGTCTCCGATGAAAAGTTGTTTGAAGATTCACTGAACTGACCCTGATTCTGATTTAGACCTCTTCCTCGGCTATGACCTCTGTAGAATCCACCTCTGTTGTAACCTCTGTGCAGTCGTTGCTGACCTCTCACACTTTGTTGTCCTTGATTATATCTCTGACCGTGCCAGCAATCTTTTTTGAGATGACCAGTCTTTCCACAGATAAAGCATTTAGCTATTGTTTTGGTTGCAAATGTACTAACATAATTTTTCTTGTCTGAGTCATTAGTGACCATATTTTTCTCTTTTATTTTAGAACATACATAATCTACTGTTCTTTGTTCTTCGGGAATCACATCAAGAAAATCTCCAATATAGCTATAGTTTGGTGGAAGTGCTCTGAGTAGGTATCTTAACTTCTCTTGTTCATCTATTTTTCCTCCAGCCACTTTGAACTCATTTGTTATTTTTTCGAAATCAACAAAAAAATCTTCTACTGTATTGTAATTTTTTAATCTGATCTCTTCAATTTTTCCTCTACATATTATTTGCATAGCGGTAGACTGTGTTAAATACATCTTGTCAAACTTCTTTAACATTTCATATGCTGTTTTGCATTCACTAATATATTCCAGTTGTTTATCTGAGATTGTACTCATTATTATAGTCCTTGCTTTTAAATCTTTCTTTTTCCATACCGCTTCTGCATCTTCATTTTTGACAATGACGACCTCGTGGCATTCTTTGTATTCTAACAAAGTTATCAACCTTAATTTCCAGCTTGAATAGTTTTCACCATCAAAAATAGGTATCGTAATATCTTCTATTTTTGCTTGTTTAGCCATTTTGACGATAATAAATGTATTTTCACGACAGTTATTTTCGTTGCACGCCGGTCAACCTAACCTCGAATCTCAAACGTAATTATAAATCTTTATTGCACTGTATTTTACTTAACACACTGAGTTTTTCTTTAAACCACGGACCTCTTTAACCACGGAACTCTTTAACCACGGACTGCTACCATGTTGAAATGGTTTAAACGAAATAACAAATATCCTTCTTTTAAACTGCTAGTTTTATTTTTGCTAAACACATTAATTAGATGCAACTCACAATATAGAACTTGGCGTTGTCACGACAACAGCTTTTTCTACACTTAAACAATAATCAATACATGTATCATTTACAGATTTACTTATAAGATTATAAGATTTACCTTATTACAACAATAACCATGAAGAGTGAAATGGAAAAGATCCCTTCTACCGCAGCCAGGAGGGGAGAGCCCTGGAGGGGCAGCCGATACTCCAGTCGTCGAGATGTCTCCGTGGCCTCTGTTGGCAGCCCTGCTCTCCCTACCGCTCTGCCTGTCGCAAGTTCGCCGACCGCAGCTCAAGCTCGACCATGGAGGTAAGAGGATCCACACAATAAATATTTAATCGTCGCAATCTACTTTTTAACACATTTTTTCCAATATTATAAGTCCCAACAATCAATTACTTGAATCAAGCGTCTTTTGGACCAAACTATTTTTTCTTTTGTTACCACTGAAATCACGATCTGTTTAATATTATACTACAGAAACTCTTTGGTGATTTAGACCTATGGGACTGCACCTCAAAAATAGAAATATTGGCGGGTGTTTTTCTTTGTACATATAGGTATGCTATCTGATAGGTAACTGCCGAAAATTGGTACTAAATATGATGAAAACTCTGACTGCTCTCTGCTTTAGTTAATCTTGAATCGCTAGCAAGACCCTTTTAATGAAAATTCCGGCTAGGTGTAAATTATCAATATGAAGCTCATAAGCTCATATAGCTCCAGCTCATAAGCTCATTCTTATCTCGTATTGTATTTTAATATATTTAATGAACCATTGATCTTGTGCAATTATTATTATTATTCTTGTTTAGTGGACAATTGTTACTTCTGTCTCTTTTTCAATAAAAGTTTATAGCAAAAATTCAGTAACAAATATAACTAATAGTTAGTATAGAGTTGTTAATTAGTATCTGTTAACTGTAAAAAAATAAATATATGAACCGATGTTCATAACCAACGATTCTAAGTGATGATATCATAGGTTGCTGCTATTTGAAATTATATATTTTTGGCTCAAAACAACTTAAATTATCCTACTAATTAAACTACTCAAAAATTACGGAAAAAAGAGGAAAATTTAATAAATAGTATATAAAAATAATAATAATAATAAAAACAAATATAAACATTTATCTAATAGCCTACAAACGAGAAAAGGTCTGGTGACTTCAACAGGGGGATAAGAAGGATGACGCATTGAATTGTATCAGTCAAGAAAATCTAAAATATATGAAGTCTGTCCCGATAGTTTCATAATTTTTTATGATAATTATTCAATAAATAGAATCTGGATTTACCAGTAGTAAAGATAAATGCATATCTTTAATTTTTTTTTTGAGTGACTGGTTAAAATCTTCAAACCAAACATACAAGCATGTATGTTATTCTTCTATCTTTTATAATTAAAAGTTAAACAACAATTAATAAATTTGATAGACATTACGTGTTTACTTCCCACGAATAAATATAGTATACACTAAACAATTGAAAAACACAACATAAAGTTTGTATATATTTTAATTAATATATATTGTAAATAAATCTTAGAGGAATAAAAAAAACATAAAGCTTTTCGATTTTCTTTATCGGGATTATTTTTTTGACAAATCTCCCGTAATATATAACTACTTATTGAATTGCTAGGTCTTCCCGAAACCTGTTTTACACTTCAGGGTTTAATAATACGTGGCCTAGATCTTTTTGAGACCTTGTGTTTAAGGTCTATTTCGTCCACGCCTTGTTTTGTTATGTAGTCGAACCTCAATACATTCATTTATATATATATATATATATATATAGAAATATTGATTATATATATATAAAATGTATATATGTACATATGAAATGTACCAGGCTATTCATTATTTGAATATAAACTGACTGCATCAAGTAATGAATGACCTTTTTACTATAAGGCAATAGGAAGACTCTTTGATAGCACGTTCTAGTCAATGCTATCGAAGTCATGGGTAGATAATGCAGACTCCTCACAGACTTTAAGGAAATATCAATCATCGCTACCCAAGACTATCTTGCCATTGATCGGGAGCCGGGGTCAGCCGTGTGACGAAGAGAGCGCCTCTGGGCTCAATGCTTCGTGACTCGCCGCTAAGTTCACTCTCGACCGGGTGTGACAGTAGTGTACAATTAGTGTAGATTTTCCGTTATGGGGCGCTAATATATATATATATATATATCTACTTTTTTCAATATATATTTTATTGTTATTATATATTATAAATTATATTTTTTTAATACTTTTTTATATGATCTAAGTAAAATATATGTCTCTTGGAATGACTCCAACCTTTCCACTGTTGTTGAATATATAAGCTTACTAAGGTTACTACCTTTAGGAATAATCCGCGATGTTTACTTTTACAAGAATAAGAAAGAATGTTAAAACACGCACACAAAAGGACCAAATATTATAAATTTATAGATAATTTTGTAATACACTATATAGAGTGCCTCTTATATGACTCGGAAACTGAGTATAATCTAGATTATTTGTGTGTGATATATGATTTATCCAGATTAATAATAATTATTAACATATGTTATGATTTAAATAGTTCAAATGCTATGTTGTTTTTTTATATATGATACTTTTAATAATAAAGCCCAATTTACAAAAATTTTCATTACATTGTGATCATGAACAATCTTCGTATTATATATATATATATTCCCTTTAATGCTGCTTTTTCTATAAACTGAAGAGTCAATCGGTGACCTTTAGTTGGAGGTTTCTTTCCTGAACTGAAGTTTATCCCGACTTTATTGTCCTGCTTCCTCAATTCTAAAAGGTTATTATTTTGTTCTGCCTCCCCCTCGTCAAAAAATGTCGTAAATCGTGATTCCGGGATAATTTACTTATTTATATAGACATTTAAATGTTTAATTTTTGCAACAATCGACAATTTACATATTACTGAATTAAACTTAGAATAATTATCTATACATATAAAATGCTTTGTCCTGAATGACTGACTGACTGACTGATTGACGGATCGACGCACAGCCTAAACCGCTGATCGTAGAGACCTGAAACTTGGAGGGATGACGTAGGCATCCGTTAAGAAAGGATTTTCCGAAATTCTACCCTAAGAGGGTAAAAAAGGGGGGGCAAAGTTTGTATCCTTGCTCACGTGTTTCTTCTCTCTCTCTCTCTCTCTCTCTCTCTCTCTCTCTCTCTATATATATATATATATATATATATATATATATATATATATATACATATTAATCTCATGTCACGATGTTTGTTTGGGCCAGTCTCCGAAACTACTCGACCGATTTTACTGAAATTTCGCAGAGATATGTAACATTGTCCAACTTAAAATATAGGCTATATTTTATTTCGATTGATGACCACGACATTTTTATTGCAGAATTATATTTTTTTCTAACCTGCTGCATTTTTGATATGTTTTAAGGGTATGCTTGAGTAAGCAATCCAAATTTGTATCCGAAAAAACAGATGGGAAAATTTTTGGTGGCCGAAAAACCTCGACATTTTCGGAGCTATTTCAGTTTTTGGCCTGTATCTCCTAATCGGTTCGTTTTTGGAAAATACCCTAAGTAACCATTTTTTAAGTGAATTAAATTTGCTACAATGTAAGCAATTCTAATCCTTTTAGTTTTAATTTTTCGCTGGTGCCTTACGATAAGTGAAATCTTTATACTAAGTAAGCCTTTTCAATAAATTTAATAATATTACATACTAATACTTTAGGGACACGAACAACAGTAAACTTCTGTCCGTCCCGTTTGTTAATCAGTGTCAGTGAATGTTTCACGGCTGTGCTGATCCGTTAGTGATGAAAGTCGTTATAGATAATCTCAAGCCTGGAGAAGGACGTAGGCTACATTTTATCAACACACTACACAGGCGAAGTTTATATAAAACTGTAACCTGATTGACTAACACAGCCAGCGGTCAACGCACAGCAGAAACTAGTGAACTTAGCATCTTGAAATTTGCAGATAGGTTCTTTGTATAGAGCACTAAGAAAGGAATCTGGACAATTCTCCCCCCCCCCAAGGGTTTCCCTTTAATGTATTAGGGGTACAAAGATTTTATGGAATTCGTCGGTTTTGAAGTTACACGTTTAAAAATTTGAATGTACGAGTAACTTATAGGCAAAACACATCAAAATTATTTATTTAAAATGATCTGTCACGAAACTATGTGGCAGACCAAATTCCACGTGAGCGAAGCCGCGGGCAAAAGCTAGTGATTATATAAAAATGTTTATATAACGAATACATTTTTCTTAAACTAAATTCAGGAATGACTTTTTAAAAAAAGGAGTGGTTAGGGATAGAGACTATAATGTTTCAAGGACAACGGTTGTGCAGAGAGGTGATTTGTCACTCTCAACCGCCAGGTATTCCCCCTTTTAATGGTGCCAACTTAATAAAGGTTGGGTGAGCCTCAGGATGGCCTTCAGATCCCACGGGATGCATCCACGTCTGTTGGATAATATAAAATCCCTTACTACTGGATTTGAACCCAGGACCTTTGGCACGGCAACTCAGCGCTTTCCACAGCTCTACCCTGCTATAAGTACTGTTATGACTAAACAATTTATTTTTACTTTTCATCATGTATAATCGTAGTTATATCGAGTTTGTTTCAATAATCGATCTATTGGCTATTGTTTTATTGTTGTTCATCTTACATAAATAGCTCTCTAGCTTTTGTTATTTTTTATTGCCTTAACTTTTTGGTAAAAAAAAACAAAACTTCTTGGTAAAATAAGAGTTGACATTTAACTTGACCGACCTCTAGGGCATGACCCCTCGCTACGAGCTACATTTCACGAACTGCTTTAAGACATCTATAAAATAAAGAAAAATATGAGCGACAACATAATGAGTTTCTTAGGCCATTGGATCGACCTGTAATCGGCAAAAATTTAGAGTAAATGATCGATTTATTTTTAATCGATAAAGAGATAAGAAAATCTGCACGTCAGTACAAACCTTTATTTTTAATTTTGCGTTACTACTTACTTTATTTTTATCTTTTCTTCTTTTAGGAGTCTTGTATACAAAGTGTACCGGTAAACAAAAATTATCACATACAGAGCTCCAGATAACTCAATTTTGGTAATATTACTGAGCTTAAGTTTCTCAAAAAACCCTTTTGTAATATAGGAAAAACGACAATAAATGAAATAAAAACGAACAACTTAAAGGCTCGTAAACTACGTGTATTTTGACCATTTAAGTTACATTTACTGTAATAGTAAAGTAGCTAGAATTACAGGGAAATAAGTACTATTAGACTTATCTTTTTTGAATAAGAACAATAAATTTAAAAATCAATCTATAATCGTACAAGCAAACCACAAGCGTTATCTCGGACATATCTTCTCCCTGCACAACAGTTGCCCTAGATACAGTACAGTCTCCATGTCCTGGACCCAAGACCCTTCATGAGTTGTGACAAAGGGTTTTTAAGTTTAAAATATTAATACTAGTGGAACTTAAGTTTGTATTACTAAAAAGCTATATCCATAACATTAATAACTATGGAAATGACACACAATTATTGAATAAGAAATGTTGATGGGTGCAAACATTCGGGTGTCGTTACCGCTTTGAGAGTTACCCTGAATTGCTTAACAAGTTCCCTTTATACTGGCACTCTCTGTCTCCTGGCGTTGATCTGATGCAGGTATAACAAGTCTGGGATCGATTCTGGCTCTCGGTCAGGTTTTAATCCGGTTATTTTTTCAGAGGAGAGACTATAAAAGACGATACGGACGTCGTTTGATACGGACGGGTTTATTATTTCATGAAACATTTACTTATATGTTTCCATGTGTTTCATTTCATGATGTAATGAGACCCGCACTTTTAGTCGAATATAAACAAGGAACTGAGAGTTATAATTTTCTGCTTTTATCTCCATTTTCAGCGCACGTTTTAGAACAGATGCCTTCAATCGGTTACATTAAACTAAGCATATGCATATAATCGAAAGAGCCGTTTCTTATGCATTTAGGATATCCTTACTTAATTTCAACTTCCTTACAAAGGGCACTGTTACGTAAGAGAAAGAAAGGCAGGACGATATCATCAGTTACTTTAGCGCCTTTGAAGTGGCCAGTAATCAGATTAGTGGTGCGCATTGTCAGCGAGGAGGGACAGAAGTCTAGTGATTGTCTTCGAGGACAACACAAGTCTAAACAGATATCCTGGTGTATTCTTACGCAATTAATTTCAAGTTCTGTACTTCCTGCTTATGGACATTTGCAGCTCTCACAGCTAACCTTTTAAGTAGTATTGTAATCTTTATTTATAAGATATTGGAAAAGAGTTAAAAAATTCATTTAATTATGATGTATGTGAGCTTTCGGTCGATGCTTAATAGTTATATTCAAAGTTCAAACTTGGAAGAATCCTTCTTTTGGGAGCATAAAGTTTAAGGTGTTATCTCTCATCAATCTCAAATCAACCGCGAGAGTTCGCTAAAGTGAAATATGATGACTCGTAAAAATTACCAACACCAACCAGTTAATAAAGTTAGCTGCTTGGTTTTAAGGGCAAAAAGCTGGTGATTTTTATTGCATAAATAGAAAAGAAGATAGTAATTGAAAAAAAAGAAAGTTAAAAATGGATGATTGAGAAAAATAAAAACAAAGTCATATTATACCTTAAAGTTTACCATTCACCCAAATCAGTGGTTCCCAACCTTTTTTGTACCAAGCCCCAACGAAAACCTTCCATGTTCCCCCTGTTCAAATAAAATCCCTACTATGCCCCCCTTGCACAATAAATTTTATTTTTCAAATGAAAAACAAAACAAATATTACATTAAAAACAAAAAAAATAGTTTCACTGTCACAATATTAAACATTATAAGTTTCAATTTAAGACCAAGAAGCCCTGTTAAGAGAAAACTAACTGAAACTAAGTAAGAATTTTTAATTTTCAATTTTGAGACCAGTAGTCACGCCCCCTCCCCACTTGACTTGTCTTCTCGCCTCCACGTTGGGAATCACTACTCTGGGCCATGTTGGATTTTGGCCGAGCGATTTGATTATCTTGGAATCATACGTATATTACTTGCGGGAGCATAGCTTGGACATCACCCAACCTGACATCACTGTAGTTAACAAACAGTCGACTGACTTATAAGAAAAAATTAATTTTATAGTGGCATATAAGATAGATATACAAAGTTACATTCAAATATGTACTAACTAGAAAGACTATTAGCTCTATACCAACATTCTAACTTAGTGACTAATCACTTTATATACTATACTTTAGTGATACCATCTTCTCTACCTCTCTTCTCTTAATTTCATAGAGCTGGTGTATATATATATATACACCAGTATATATATATATATATATATATATATATATATATATATATATATATACACAATTTGCTTTAGGCCTTCGATTGTTTGGTTACTATGTAAGCCATGGTTTCCATAGCTGCAGCAGGCTGCAGTATGCATCCATACCTAGTCCTTATGGTACCAATTCATTCCCTATGAAACAGTTATAATGGATCGTTATAACTCAGTTTCATTTAGTGCCTTAAACGAATAGCTTTAAGGAACAATAACGGGAAGTGAGTTGTCGGATATTATGCAACTAACTCATCCTGCCTCTTGTGTACATTTCGGTTATTAATTAGCTCAGCTTCTTTAAGCGTGAAATGGCCATCCCATTTATAACACCACAGCGGGGGATAGGCTTGTATAATCCGCCGTGGAATTGGGTCATTAACCAGATTAGTCATATCTAGGGTGAAAGTGGCCGGATGGAGGAGGCAGACGTGATGCTGGTTACGGTTCACAGAGTCCACAAAGGTGACCGCTCTAATTAGAGCTATAGTGAGTAGCCCTACACTATAAATAGCTGTCGCACCTAAACGTCATGTCTTTTCTTTGTGATGTCTTTTAGCATTGTGATCGTGTATAGTGAGAGAAAGGAATGTAATATCAAAAACATATTAACGAATCTCTTATTTCATTCTTCTTTGAGCATCACCATTTTTCTTTCATTCCTTTTTTAATATTCTCACGTGTATTCATAGAATACTATTGGAGAAATACTCCATTATTGATGTTGCTGTCTGTTTCAAGCGTATCTTTCTATTGTGTTCTTACTGATGCGTCGTTGTTTACTCTAATAGGACTGGAAGAAAGAATAATCGCAGTTACAAAAAGTTCTAAAAAATACTATTATACAAAAAGTGCTATGGTCGACTTTTAATTCCGTATGACACCGAAGTAAATTTCAAGCCTCCAAGGCCGAATTCAAACCGGCGCCGCATCTAACCCAACAATGGAAATTTGGCGCCTAAACACGCTTCTTTTTAATCTTTCAGTAGAATGTTTTCAACCTCTTTCAAATCAACTTAATTTATACATTTGGTAGCTTCAGTTTCTTATGCAATAATTTGAAAACTTCTGTAGGTTTGCTTAGTTAAAAACTATTCTCAGGGTCAAGGAATCACATTTGAGTTCTATATTTTTTAATCGTAGAATATTTTTTCGTATTTATACATCTGACTTACAATGTTCTAAAAATACATGGTGGGCCGTAAGGGTGTTGGCGGTTTCGATATTCAATTAAAAACGAACTACCAAAGATTAAAAAAAAAAAATTGTATTTTTAAAAAGTAGAAACATGGGAATTTTTAAGACCTAAAAATAATGTTGTCCAAACGACTTCCCTCGGCTGCTTGGCACTCTTGGAACCGAAGTTGCAGATTTTGGAAAACTCGTTGAAAAGTTGTTTTCGGTATTTTGTTACTTTCCTGAATAATATTTCTCTTCAGCTGCTCTAAATTGATCGAATTATTCTCGTAGATCATCGATTTGAGGTAGCCCCATAGAAAATAATCGCATGGAGAGAGATCGGGGCTAACGTGGTGGCTATTCAATATCCCCCCCCCTTTTCGAAATGAGTTTTCATGGAAAAACATTTTTCAGCAGCTCTATGGATACCCTAGCCGTATGACATGTGGCCCCATCTTCTTGAAAACGCATCCTCGAGGTATTGCCTTGAAGTTCTTGTCGATACAAATGTCGTGCAGTAATCACTGATTTATTATTTTCGTAATCCGCATCCTCCCCCTCCCCCTCCACACACACACCCACACAATTCCCATGTTTCTACTCTTTAAAAATACAAATATTTTTTCGTAGTTCTTTTTTAATTGAATATTGAAACCGCCAACACACTTATGGCCCACTCTGTATAAGATAAATATAAAAATAAAAAAGCGTTATTTCTTTTACTTATATACTAGATATACTTATATTGCACTGTAAATATTTTATAACTACGATAAAATCGGTTTGCACATGTAAATTGTTTAATCTGTAAACTGTCACGAATGGAACCTTGCGGAATCTGCAGACTCTCCTGGCGCTCATCCAGTCTTTATAAAATGGGTATCCTTACTTTGAGGAAAACCTGGTTGTTGAGTATGGCTGGAATAAATTACCTCCCTGGACAACTATTCTCTTTGTAACAGTACTGTCTATACCATGTACTCAATCCAAGGCCCCTGGGTTGCAGTGGTATAGTTTTTTGTTTTTAAAGAAAAGTAAATAAATCGTTAACCAACATTAAAAAGATATTGTAATGTTTATTAACTGTGTGATTTTAAGTGGATTGAAATCTTAATTATTGTTGAAATATTTATATTTGATGCTCCGCAAATTCCTTAGCTGGATGACTTAGTCCTTCGCTATATTTAGCGGACGGGTCAAGAACCAGTCCTGCCTCACAATAAAACGACCAAATCGGGGTTTTTGTCCTCTTGAGGACGAAGGTCCTCGAAGACAGGATGTGAAAGGACTAACTCTCTTCGCTCAACTCAAATACGCTCGCAAGATTTATGGAGTCACGTTAGTTATAGTTTGTAGAATGATACATTAAATTGAAGGATAACTATTAAATATTAAATTTATTTGTAATAAAATTGATATTTTTTAAAGTTACGACTATCGTTTATTAAGCATTAATCTATTTGGTTAAATCAATTTTCTTAAAAAAAGTGGTACTTGTGTATTAACGCCACCACAAGAACAAATATAGAATCAGCTGTTAGAAATATAACTGCTTGCGCATGCGAACAAGATTGCTCTTTACGCAAATATATCTGCGGTGGCGTTAATACCCAAATATCATGGGGCGATCTGTGGTCTAGTGGTTAGCGTAACAAACTACTAAGCCCAAGCGGGTTTGTAGCCCGGCAGGTAGCCCTAGGAATTTTTAAGGGAGTAAAAAATCCTTAGTTACGCCGTCCTTCGGAAGGGACGTTAAACGGGGGGTCCCCAGCCTGTACGATGTCAGGTACTCGTTAAAAATCCCTATCCTAATTAAACCTGGACAGGTAAAATTTAGAACTGTCAATGTAGCATCGTCCGATTAGCCATTGCAGCATAAAGTGACGTTAAATGAACAAACAACTACCAAAAATGAATATCGCTTAAGTTTCTTGATTCTTCTTCGTTTTTACATTCCATAAACTTTTATCGAAATGGGAAATATAATATTGTTATTATTCGTTTTCGCACTTTATAAGAAAATGTTTTGTAAAATAAAGAAAATATGAAGGAATATTTCTTAGAAAAAGAATGAATTTATATGATTTATAGTGGAATATGGTCCGTTGTTTTCTGTGTTTAAGTTATAAAACCATTTTGTTTTACAGGTCCAATACTGAAAGTGTGACTTAACCTTACCTTGCCTGGATATAAGACATTTTACATCTCATATACATATTATTATACATATTGGAGACGTGACATAAATGTATTAACATATTTTAAATATTAAATACTTCGTATATTGAAGTTCTAACATAGAAACGATTAAACATAAATATATGAGTATTTAGTAATTGGTCAGGGTTACAGTAAATAAAATTATAAACACTAATAACTGTAAGCAATTTATTGTGTGCATAAGTTTAGGACATCATCGGAATGGGAAATGTAGAGCATGAACGCAGCTCAGTCCTGTAGTTGTCGAAACGTTAGCACATAAATAATAAGTTATATTTATTAATATATTTCTCGCCCCCGACCCTTTTTACATACTTTTAATAAATCAACTTTTATGCAACTAATTGTAACTTTTCCAAATAGGAGTTTGGTTCAGTTTTTATGACAACGGTTGTGCAGAGAATTGCCCTTGATCACGCTCAACCAGGTTTTCTCCCAACAAGGGTACCCACTTTATAGAGGCCGGATGATCCCCAGGAGGGTCTGCAGATCCCACAGGGTCCATCCCAGGCAGTTAACAGATTAAATAAATTATTTCCCACTGACGGATTTGAACCGTTCATCTTCGGCATGGCAACTAGGCACTCTTTTGGTCTTCAGAGTTACCGGAAATGACTCTTTTGAGTCATATATGTATTGCCAATCTATTGTCTGGCTCGACGCTTTTACGTCATACTCTTATACGCCATATACTCGATATAAGAAATCCAACGATATAAAAGGCACACATCACGTGAATTGTACGTGTTCCAGATTCTGTTTTCGGTGAAAGTGATATGACTATTGGAAAAGAGTCGACACCAGGATCTTCTTGCTGTCTGGACAATACTGGCTCAGAGGACATAAGTATGGCAAATAGAATAGGTCATATTGGTATGAAATGGGCTATAAAATATCAGCGCTCTCTTTTTCATTTTTGTATTCCCAGCATAGGCTGATCAAGGGGGAGGGGGCCCACCCAGCGGTTTTTGGCGTACCTACTATGGAGATTCCATTACAGTATATACTTATAGGCAAATCACATGATCAAAGTTGTTTAGTCAGCTTCAGATTGACCCCCACGACATTAGAAGAGTATCCGTTCATGATAAATGAAAATCGCGTCTAACGGCTATCGATTATTTTCGTCCGACAACGTGTCGTATAATGTACCGTATTGTCTAGAAAAGTAGATGAGCTAATGATGGCATAGACACCCGGATTTAATTACCATCTGTTATAGTTTATATTAATTTTGTGACGGACCTCCAATAATGACCTTTTATTGTTCGTCTCAGGAGTTGGTAAAATGTATGCCAGTAAAATTGTCTATATTAGCAAACATACTTTTATTATAATTAATGGAACAAACATAAATATTACTTTCTTTCACGAACCATTTACGTGTTGTTTTTGCTAAGTTCTAGATGAAAATCTTCATTTCTCTCAATGCCTATGAACAGTTATTTTATCTTTCAACTTCTAAAGAAATATAAAATAACATTTTTAAAACTTAATGTATTAATTATTTTAAGAGATGTCGAGGGAATGTCCATGGAATATACAATTTGTTATAGTTGAATTTCCAATTGTTTGATTTTATAAGAGCCCAGTACAACAAAAAATACATACTAAATAATACATATTAAATGGTGCAATAGAGAATACTAACCGTTCCTTGTCCTCAAAGTTGTTTGAGGAAGCATTTGAAACTGGTATGACAGAATAGGTATACAGAATCATTAGTAATTTAATATGAGTATCCTGGCTAATGTCATTTTAATTTTAAAATATCATTGGATACATAAAACTGATGAGTTGAAAGATTAAAATTATTTAAATGACTTTGATCAAAATTTTAGGATTAATGTTTGAGGGCGAAGACGTTAGTAATATTAAGGCCATTAAAAGGGATTAAATAACCCTTAAAAGGCCAGCCATTAAGGGTCTTGCACGTTAGTAGTGTAAAAAATCCTTGGTTATGTCTTCCGTCAAAAGGAACGTAAAATGTGGGTCACAAGCCTGTGCTTTGTCAGGTACTCGTTAAAGATTCCTATCCTAATTATGCCTGGCTGGGAAAAAGTTTGGTCTCCCGCTGTAGCGATTCAAGAATCCTATCCTTGATCCGATTTGGCATTTACATAACAAAAACTTCGTTCAGGTTCAAAAAGAGAGGTGAGAAAGGTTGCTGAGTAACTGTTTTTCTTAAACTTTGATGAAACCCGATGACCCTTTGGTATTCTACCTGCGTACTTGTACATACTAATATAGCCTTCCCGAACAGCTGTTCCAATGTTATGACACCTACTTAGGTCCGGTGTTTAGGCACGTCTGGCGATTTTTCACGGCACTTTTGATCGGCGATAGGTCACGTGATCTACAGGTTAATCTTCAGCCAGTTATTATCGATTGTCGCTCGCTTCTGCTTCAGGCCATTATTGTTCTCTATCAGAATGATCAAGTTTCACTTCTGAACTAACTGGATGATGTTAGGATCTCTCTCGGGGATATAAGCCATTAGATTCGATTTTATTGTGAGGTCACCTCCACTTTCATAAACCCAATTTAGTTTTCAGTATCCAATCTTTAATATTTTTAAAGGGAAAATTTCTTTAGCCGCCTTAAGGGGTTTTCGGTAGTTACCAAACTTGTGGGTCCGCGTCAGCGTGACATGCTCTTGGCGTATTGCGAAAGATTGGCGATGCCTAGTGGCCTGCTCACGAGCCACAATTTAGTTCAAAGGTTAAAATTACATTGATAAAGAATAATTATATTCAACAAAAAAGTCATTTAATAGTTGTGCACTTTATACTTATAATAACTTAAAACATCATAACAAGTTAAACTTTTCTTATCCCCTAAAAGATTTTCTTTGTCACAATCGAATGTCTAGTTTTATGTCATTTACAATTGAATGACTGAAAGTATAAATGCATGTTGTTGAGCTTATGATAACAATAGTAAAAATAAAGTTCATTAACATCTTTGTAAATACAAATACAAGGTATAAATAATATGACTACATTCTAATTCTTATTTCAATTACATTATTGATATTTTGTATTGAGCTTGCGCAGCCAAGTTTTGATTGATACATCTGATAGGTCTATCCTTCCAAATGGCACCAGGTATCCTTATATAAGGTACCCATTGTTGCACTAATGACTGTATTATTATGGTAGTAATAATTGGTCATTTCTCTTTAATTCATTGCAGTTAATTAACTTAGTTAATATATGTAATAAAGTACTTAGACGCATCCAACCGTTGCCCAATGCTAAACCGTCACACCCTATCAGTGCAGTGGGCACTGTATACCCTGTCCCGTTTCTTTTTGTGACTAAATTAATACATAAGAGATAGAATTAAATCTGATCGTGATAATAGAAATTACTTGTAGACATCTTTATTGTGAAGATCGAATTAAATATAACTAAATAAATACCTAATGAATTAATATCATAAATTATAAAGGATTTTATTTTTTTCATGAATTCTGTCCCTGGGACTAGAGATTTGATTGATAATGATATAATATGCAATATTGATATTAATAATACCACAATGGTTATACAATAGATCAGGATCACTTGTTATCACTTCACATTAAAAATTCTCATCATCTCATTATTATCTAACAACATCAAATTGAGAAAAAAGGATTTCTGCTACAGAAAAAATAAAACAAGCTATGTTCAAAAGTAACTTAAAAGAAAACCTACCTCTTACACTATTTTTTTCTGGATAACAAGAAAAAGTAGAGCCTTTGATTTCCAAACAAGTTTAAGTGAATTTCCATTAATTTGATTTGTTTTGAGTTGCTTGTTGCTTTATTAATTAAAATTAAAATTATTATTTGATCTTGGTGTTTTAGGAAGCGGAGTGGCTCAGTGGTAGAGCGCTAAGTTGCCATGCCAAAGGTTCTTGGTCCAAGTCCCGCTCGCTTACTGACTTGTATTTAATCTGTTAGCGGCCAGAGATGGATCCTATGGGATCTAGGACCCTCCGGGGCTGACCTGGCCCCTATAAAGTAGGTGCTCAAAATAAGGAGGAAATCTGGCGGTTGAGTGTGATCTAAGACAAATCATCTCCCTGCACAACCGTTGTCCAAGAAAGAGTACAGTATCTATCATGTACTGAACTCCAGACCCTTCACGGGTTGTACTGGTACAGGTTCTTTTTTTCTTGGTGTTTATAAAGATAATATTTTTTCGAGAAGTGGACATAAAACCCTCGGCGTATATTATTGACTCTTAAGTTAGGACTAGTTATCAATCAGTTGTTTCAAAGTAGAAAATAATCCTTATCCATATTTTGGAACAATATCAGATCTCATTAAAGTTTCTTTTCACGCAGAGATCAATACAAATACTACCAATACAGGCTAAAACGAAGGTGTATAGCTCAAAACACTCACCAACAATGTCTTGTGGACAGGAATTCCACAATTTCTCCGGTTTCGTTTTTCTATCATTTCTCCTACTTTGTGTAACCACAGACCTGTACAGTTATTTATTTGTTTATTGACCTGCTTGCTTTCATGAACAAGTGGTATGAATGCTTTTTCCGACATCACTTTTTAATACCAATTGATGGAGAAATTTGAGAAATGGGTTGATTAAGAAATTTATAGCAGAAATCTAATGATTAATTAAGGGGAATAACATAGAAGAAATATTAAAAATGACGCCCGGTTTCAAATTGATAGGAACAATGTTTTCTGTGACGCTGTAATATAGTGCATTCTGTTTATAGACAATATGGCACAATGTGGGTTTGTGGAGGCTATGGTATGCACACATAAGCATCCGGCTCGATACAGATGGCCTTGACTATATCTTAGGTTATTATTCAATCTGATTAAGTAATTTATGTTTTGTTTATTAACTCTGACTGATAGTGGGAAGTTAATTGTATGCATCATAACTATAAATGTACCACAATGATAGTGCAAATAATTTAGTTTTTCGTCTACGTCACTTCCTATTAAATTACAATATTATTTAAAGTGTAATGACACCTAAAGGTGCCTCAGTTACTCTTATTAGAATCAAATATACTCTCCAGCTCCATACTTTCTCTTTTAAATTAACTTGATAGATAATTAGAATAATTCAAATTTAGCATCAGTATACTGCTAAGAAGAGTAACACAAAATAAAGGATCCCAAAATTACAGCTACCGAACTAGCAATTAGGAAGGCAGTGGATAATGGACAGGCAGCCGAGATCAGCTGATAGTCACGCAACTCGCGATTTCACCTTAAAAGAGAATTCTTGTTTTTCTGGTTCGGAATGGAAGGTCTGGTTTCTTCGATTCCTTATTGGTCTTAATGGCGAGGAAGACCTCGGTGGAAGGAAACCTAAATTGATATAATTTCAAAAACTTCAATGTTTAGCTCAATTTTTGATCATAATAAATGAATCCAAGGAATTACTCCTTAAAAATCAATTAATAAGTGTTCTTTGTTAGGATTAATACATGCTTTATAGGTATACAACTTAACGAAGAACTTGTGGGTGAAGCCCAAAGACCGATACTATTTCAAATACACGGCCTTAAATCTTGTTTATTAATCCATAGTTGATCGTTATTTCAATAAAGGTCAGTCAGAAGGTTCCTCCTTACATTTTTTATGTATGCCTGCTCCAACTGAAATGATGGTTGATTTATTTATGCATTTGTTATCAATTAACTATGTTTATGCATTGTCATGGCAACTGCTTTGGGGCGACCAGGAATTGATTGTATATTGTCCTGTCACGGAATAAATATTAATCATGTGTTCGCTTTAGCATGACGAATGAATGGCCTCAATTCATTAAATAAGTGCCTTATCTAATACTCAATTGAAATATATAATTGCTTGCCTTATCGTAAATTATATATAATTTTCCAGTATAACTAATAATGTTTCATCTTGACATTTTAATTTGCAAAATATCAATTAAATTTGATATATTTATATATATATATATATATATATATTTAATTAATTTCATTTATTAAAGAAACTTTATTTCCCTATTAATATTTGGTTTTAATTTTTGTGACAGTAAATACCTGTTCCAATTGATGTGAAGGTATTTTTTATTCTAGTTCGTTATTTGTCTCTTTGCCCCATCGAGCCTTTAGAGCCAGTGAGCTTGTTGATGTCAATTTCCACGTTTAGATATAACAAACTGAGTTAAAAGAGTTGAATACTCTTTCAAGTTTCCACGGCCACCATTTATACAAAAAACTTCGGTTGTTTCTTCTGGTTTAGACCGTCTCGGTGAATTTTCGGCCAAAGTTTCGCCAGGCATGCTGCTGACTTCCTCAAGGCTTAATTGAGACTGAGGTGTTCAGCTAACTCGCGGCTTTATATAGGATGTCATATACTATATCAGTGGCTGCCGTGGGTTAGCTGAACACCTTTAGTCTCAATTAAGCCTTGAGGAAGTCAGCAGCATGCCTGGCGAAACGTTGGCAGTAAATTTACCGACACGGTCTAAACCAGAAGAAACAACTGAAGTTTTTTGTATAAACTGAGTTATGTTGAACACGAACAGGTTGCTACGAACAACAGGTGCCTTCGGTGAAAGCGGGAATTGATACCCTTGCATCGCCCTATCTTATAATCTTTTGCTCTTCTATTGAGTTGATTTAGTGTTTTTGATTGTATATTATAAAGATATATTATAAAGTTTTGAGTTAATTAATTAGGACACGAAATAACTGTCTCGAGGCCGCGTGTGGGCTCCGAGAGTTAAAAGCTGTTTTGCATATGTGTCTCGTGAACGGGTGAATAGATTTTCTTGATTCAAATGTTTTTTGTGGTAGATTATTATGAAAAAAACTCGTAACAGAGTGTAACTCGCTTCTCCCTCATTATCTCATGAATAGGATGAACGGATTTTTGTTGCTTAAACGATAGGTTATGTGGTCTAGTGGTTAGCGTAACAAACTATTAATCGCGGGTAATAAAAGATCGCGGGTTCGTAGCCCGGTAGGTGGCCCGAGGATTTTTTTAAGGGAGTAGAAATTCCTTAGTTACGCCGTCCTTCGGAAGGGACTTTAAACGGGAGTCCCAAACCTGTACGATGTCAGGTACTCGTTAAAAATCCCTATCCTAATTAAACCTGGACAGGCAAAATTTAGAGCTTCCACTATAGCATCGTCCGATTAGCCATAGTGGTAGCATAAAGTAACTTGTTGTTGACAAGTGAGTTCACGTAATTCATATTTTTTTTTGTAATGTGTTGATCAAGGTGGCACTTCCATAAAAGGAAATTCGACGATATCAAGTAAAAATGTTACACATGTAACTTAATAAATTTTTTTAACATCAGCTGTTCCGATCGGCTTTTTTATTTTGTTTTTTTTTTTTACTATTTTTCCTGAATTAATTCTCCTTTCCATTATAAAAAACCAGCTTCAAGAATCTTGGATCTTTTTATTTTATTAAAACGAATCAACCATGCAGTTCAAATGAGATGATATATTCCTCTGAGTCTTGAAGTATTATCATACTTAGAGGAATACCATAACACTGCCACAAAGGTTGACTGTATAACTTGATTTTTTTAATTTTCAGGAATATTTAAATTAAATGCCAGAAGCTAATTCGTTTATTTCTATATATTTATACAACTGAAATCTTATCAATACACAAGCATAATGAAATATATATTTTTGATAGTAACCCAGCTACCTTCAGCTGAGGTTCAATTCGAGCACAGCATTTTATTAATCGCTTGTTTAATGTTCTTAACAGGTGTTTTCCAATAAAAATAAAAAAATGTGTTTTTATTTTGTACTGTGTGGCATCAAGGTTGCACTTCCATTAAAGAAAATGTTATATTAATTAAAATCGTATTTAACACCAGCTGTTTCGATCGGCCTTTTTTTTCCTTATTGTTTTTCTATTACTATTCTTCCTGAGTTTATTATCCTTCTTTCTATATAGTTGAAAAACCAGTTTTAAGAATCCTGTATCTTTTTATTTTATTAAGAAGAAAAACGAAGTAAACTATGCAGTTGGAATGTCCTTCTTCGGTATTATCACACTCCTAGAGGCGCACTCTTCACCTATCCTAGGCAAACCTAAAAAATGTAAAAAGAGATATTTTTGGGAGCGGCCTTGCAGCCTCCGACCTTGGTGACGTCACCTGAGACCGGTCCCATCAGAGAAAGTTGTACGTTTCACTTGTCTCCTCTTTCTCCTTCCTTGTTTCATATCAAGTTAGCAATGGCTTTATAGTTAATGTAAATACGAAAATATGTTTTAGGTACTTTCCTCTTAGAAGGCGCCATCACTGATAAGGGGGATGAGATAACCATCTTGTTACCTTTTCACCTTTGTTGATGTTTAAGCATGTTTTATTTTTGCCGCCTTTTTTATTATTCATTTATAATACATGATACAAATGTGAGGTCTTCTAAAAAAAAAGGCAGAAAGAAGTGTTGTCTAGAAGATCACCCCATGGGACCGCATCAAATTATGTTTTTAAAGAAATTAAATTTCAGAAGTAAGCGAGGTTCAAGTGTTAATGCCTTAAGACTCTATTTCTGATGTAAGGAAATGTTAAATTTTATTTACAAGAACTAAACTAAATAGAAGAACTAAATATGTCAAAAAAAGGCGTTAACAGAGTAAAAATGTGTTTAAGGGAGAATATAAATTCAAAAATTTATATCTTCGTGACATATTTATAGCCATAAATTGGCCTGTAAATAATATATAAATGTTATTTAGTTATTATTATTATTTATATTTTAATGCTATTTAAATTTATGTGTATAATATCTTCGTGATATATTTTGTTACATCGAAAGTCCTAAATCAGGGGCGTTATGCGGAATGCAAGGTTAAGCAATGTTATCAGTGGGCCCATATAAGAGGAAACATTGATTTTTCAAATATTTATACTACTCTTATTGATGGTTTTATATTTTTTCTCCCAGACCAATATGAATTTCTATTAAAACCCATTCAAAAACGGATCTTGAATTGCATATGGTATCAATGCAAGTTATAATATTTTTATTTGAAGAGAAAAGATATGCTCCCGTCCGGGATTCGAACCCGGGTTCGTGTCTCTCCGTGACAGTACTCTACCAATTGAGCTACCGGAGTCGCTTACCAGCGTAAAGCATATTTTTTCTCTTCAAATAAAAATAGTTAAAAATTAAAACAATTAACAAAAAATTATTAAACTAGTTATAATAGCTTTTGGAAAAATACTTTAAGGCTGATTCGGAATATATTAGCGAGATGTATTAGAGATGATAAGGAAAGGTCAAGCAAGAGAAAGGATAGTAACCAAAAGCGCCTCTTATGGACTTCGCTTCTTGTACCTTAACCTTGGTCAATGAGAGGAGATCTATATCTACCATCTTTTAAATCTCTTTTGGTCTCTTCTTCCTTCTTATAGATGAACACTGACTATAACCATTTCCTATTTTAATGTTTTTCTTTTAAATTCGTATGGAGCCGCTATGGTCAGCGAATTAACAATACATTCAATTTTCCGTGTCTGGATCTTGTTCTCCTACCAGCTGTTATTCCCCTACCAGTTTCTCATATTCCTCTTACTCACCACCTTCTTCTGTTTTTCTGACAGATGTCTCCTTCGCCTTTTGAGTTCCTCTTCCAACTTAAAACCCTTGTAGTTTTTCACCATTCGTCGAAATTCATCTCTGCTCATGATTTTATCCTCTGGAATATCAATTTCTTTTAGATACTTATCACATTATTGGAAAAATCCAAATCTTTCTGTCTTTAGGTTATGTGAAATTCCATAATTTCTTTGTCCGGCGGTCATCAAATATTCTGAAGATGTGTCCATAGAACAACAATTGTCATGTTTTTTTAATTGGTAATGTTATTGGTTATTCTTATAATAGTGTTAGTTGATAGATGATAGATGTGAAGATAAAGAGTGTATAAGTATTACTCGATTGTTGTGGGTGGGTATCTTAGAAAGGACGTGACGATAGTGGAAGGACCATGTTGCGAGAGTGCCCGATTGTGGATTCAATTCCCCCTGGATCAATTAATATGTGGTTCTTAGCAGTCCCAAGAATTGAATGACTCCCAAATGTATGACACACCTACTATTGCAAGTATGCGCCGGAGACCCAAATGTAGTCCTCAAAGGCTGCCAAAAAAGCCCACCAAGCAGGACTGGTCCTCCCACCTGTACCAGTACCGTTTTGTTCTTAGTCCTAACATTTCTGATATGAATTTTTTTTTGGGTGTTATGTTACCTATGCATTGTAATTATGGGCTTATTTTTTGTTTTTTTCGGCAGTTATTTCGTTGTAATGCAGAATATAGCGGCCAAGTGCATAATCTGCATATTAACTTTATACTATAAGCAGTTAATATGAAAAGCTAAAAAAACATCTGCCTTGCGCATCAGTTAACTAAAATAAAATTAATAGAAAATACCTTTGTCGTTTGTCAGAGACTGTAATACAAAACATTTCCGTGCAGTTGTGACTGCAATAATTCGATAGAAATTAGCCAGTCTATAATGTTGTTCTTAGAAAGAATTAGTCAATGAAAAAAGTGTTATTATTCTTTAAAATTTCATGTCTAAAAAGAAAGGTTAAGTCAGCTGTTTGAATATTATCACTCCATCTTTAAAATCATTTCTTTGCGAATAAGATAGCTTTAAAATCATTTTTCTGTGGTCCTCAACTTGGATGTGATATTTTTTTTGTAGATATTCGTTGACCACTGTTCACTTTGTTATTATTTAAATTAATAAATGACAGATTTTATTGGTTTAATTAATAATCGACAAATGTTATTGCTTTAATTGATAAATGCTAAAACAGGTTTAGTGAAGGGAACTGGGTCCTTCACCTACCTGTTCGAGAACACTAACTCAAGTTGACATATTGGGCTATCTCCTATTGCCAGTCAATTAAACTTAATTGCTCACAATATTTATCTTAGTGTGGGCTGAATGAACCCAAATAAGCAGTTAACTCCAAGTCTGACATGCAAAAGGATGATTCGTAAACCAAATGATACTTTCTTTATGCCTTCTACATTTCTTGTCTTTATCACATAGTTTATGTCCACATCGGGGCACTTGAATCGATACATGTACAGTATAGTCTTCAAAATATTAGCTTTGTGTCCTCCGCTTCTGTTCTCAAAACTTCACTCTTTCAAACCTGGTTGCCATTCCTTCGTCCTTAATGGTGTATTGTTTCCGTGCAGCTGTTTTTAATTAAGTCTAGTATCCTCAATCTTCTCCCTCGCATTGTTAAATTTAACTCTTTTAAACCATCCTGGACCTCTGTGAACCAGCTGTTCTTGGTTTTATTGTTTCAGTAGTTGGATAATTGTTTGAATAATCTGATAATCTTGATATGTGACTGAAACATGCAATTCTTCTTTTTCGCTTTGTATCTAATATTGATTCATTTTCCTGATAGACCACTTTATTATGCAGAATCTCCATTGCCCGTCTATTTGATGTTTTTTATTGATGGTTGTGCTCATGATTCTCCGTTTTTTTTTTTTTGCAGTTTATCTGTGGTTGCTTTGGTGTTCAATTTAAATAATGCTTCACCAGCATAAATTGCTTCAGGTTTAACTACAGAAACATAATATTTGAATTTGGCATTCATTGAGAGAGATTGCCTCTTACTTAATAGATTTGTTGTTTTAATTATATTTTAAAACATCATAATTTTAATCTCATTCTTTTTAGTTTGTGACAAAATAATGTCTGTAAAGTTATTTATGGGTGAAAGACTCAATGCTTTATTGTTACCGAGGTCACATTGTAAATTTAGCTAGAGTAAAGCACTAAGTATATCACGGAATTCCAGCAGTGAAATGGATTACAAATGGTGCCAATAGATCCAGTAGGTGCAGACAAGGTTACGGCCAACTTAGCAATTCCAAAGCAAACATTATGAACCTTGCATAACGGGCATCGCTCAACATTAACATAAGAGTCGTAATAGAATCCTGTTTTCCCGTAATAACTGTTTGTACGAGGTCATCCATCCAGATTCTTAATTGCTAGATCCTTGGAGCGCTCTAGCTATAAATAAAGTCGTCAACAATAACAGCTATCAACGCCGCGTCGGGTTCACTCATTACTTTGTTTATAAACTGATATCTATTGAAGTTTCATTAGGATTGGTTAAATAATGTTTTTCTCAAAAAAAAATATTTTTGTTCTACTATTATCATCATCATCATCATCATCAGTGAGCCGATAACAAAGTTATTGAGTCAGGGTCTCCTCTTTTGAGGTTACAAAATTTATTATTCAGGTTAATGGCCCTCCGTATCATGCCGCTTTAGACACTTCAGAATTGCACCCCATTCTGGGGTGGCTATCTTAGAAAGGTATCCCTAGGGATTTCTGTCGGGTATGTTCTAGAATATGTTCTTCATCTGTAAGCATGAGCTGTTATAGCATTCTGTATGGGTGCCACAGTTATTGTTCCACCAACTTGGAAGACTAGTAGCTGATTGCAATCTGATGATTTAAAGGGTCCCCAAATCCTTACGCCTCAGTTCCACTATATAAAGTTGAGCAATATGTATTTATGCTCGAACGCATTTGTTTCAGAAACTTTTAGCCCATTTAAATGAATTATATTCGGTTACAATTAAAACGGCTGCGAGAATTGGACTCACAATGAACAATGAAAATACTAAGAGCATGCCTACATCCATCTAACAACAGGAGTAAGAAGGAAATGTCGAAATAGGAACTCACGAATTCCAGAAAGTACGGGAATTCATGTACCTAGGGGCATATTCTCAAAATCGGGTCAAAGAAGAAATAAACAGGCGAATATTTTCAGAAAACAGATGCTGTGTTTCACTTCATAGTATTTATGTTTTTGAGATCTGTCCAGAGCAGTAATGTACTGGAGACAACAAATAGACCACCTTCATCCCTGACATTAAATCTTTAATGTTCAAACCATACATAAAACATTAAAGTAGAAGAGATGGAACAATCAGTATGCCACCCCCCTACTTTCGGAATCCATACAATTTTTTTATTCTTTATTTATTCATATTTACAACTGTATTACAAGTAAATACCCTAAGTGATAAATAATGACATGAGATAATGACAAGTAGAGAAAAAAAGTAGTACTCAAATCCATACAATTTAAATTTCAGGAAAGAAAAGATTTTAATTTTGTGCCTCAGGAGTAGCCATAATTCTCCTCCTCTACAAAACAAAATTAATGTTGTTCAACACTATAAGAATATGGCGAATAAATGATTGAACAGATTCTCCTAACATACGCTCTATTACTGGAAGCAGGGGTTGCCAGAACCTATTGACTTAGTGACCATGTAGAAAGATAACCTGGAACAACTAAAGAGAATCAGCTCAAGCATTTCCTGGAAAAGCCATTTGAACGACAAGATCCAAAGAAGTCGAAATTGAATGCGTCTTTATTCATTGCAACAACCCCAAAAATACCCCTGAATGTCTTCTTTGCTTAAAAAAATAATTTTAATAAGTATGAAAAAGCTTTCACCTATCTTCTAGACCTACATTAGGAATAAGAATTTATAAGAGAATAAAAACGATTAAAGTACTAAAATTTAGGAATATAAATATAATAACAACATGAAAACATGTTTTATACAATACGTTGAGGTAATACACTAACCAGTAATCAAACATTTAAAATTTTAGAATTCAGAAAGCAAATTAAGTTAGGTCTGGAATGTCCCGTGTAAAATCTAAAAAGGAGTAATTCTTATTATTCTACGTCGCTACAACTCGATGGCGAGTCCTGGCCACCTCTAACTAGCTTCTTCCAGTCGTCTCTCTTTTTCGCAGCTTTCATCCAGCATCTGACTCCCAGAATATCACTCACATCTCTCTCCACGCGACCACTTCAGCTTCGGTTTACCCCTTCTTCTCATGCAGTAGAGAGTTTCCATTAAAGCCTTTTTAGGAATGGCCTCCTAGAGTAGTAATACTTTAATATAATTACGTTTCTTAGAAAATCGATGGGATAATAAATACAATAAAACATATAAAAATAATTGGTCGAAACTGGTCTGCTCAACCATTATAAAAGATGACTGAACCACCAATGTAATTGTAGAGGAAAACAAATTAGGTAAAAAAAAACCTAAATGCAATCACGAAGACAGGTTCATCAAGCAAAAGAAAAATATGGTTTGATGAGTCTGTGTTTTTCATATTTTTTCTTTGAAGAGCCTGCATTTTCAATTCTTTTAGTTCGATATACCTTTTTCTTTTTCTTATGAAAAAAAATAACGTTACCTGTATGGAATAATTGGATCGACCATGTGAGATCTGCAGACATTTGGGGCTCACCGAGCCTCAATGTGCTCTCTATGGTAGGCGATTGAACCTGATCTCGGCCAAATCACCTTGCAGAACCGTTGGTTGGTATACAACATTATAACATGACCTGTTATACCTATATTAGTTATTGGTCGTTTCTAAAGATATCAAATCATATGTAAAAAAAAATAGAATAAAATTGTAATTATAAAGCGACTCTCTACAATTAGTACTTTCAGTTTCACATGGTAAAGTGTTTTTTTTTATACTGATAAGTTTTTATGACTTGCAATTAAATTTTCATGATATTAGGTTGCAAAAGCTGTAATTAGCACTTTGAGGTCGATAGTTCTAACGTAATGCTCAACCCTCGCGTTGCAATTTAAACAAATATGGTAGGCTCCATCATTCATTATATATATACTTGCCATAAGTATGACTAAGAGTCAACCTTAGTATAAACCTTAAGTAACTCTGCATATATTACCATTGCTAAAGAAGAGGAATCTGTGATTTTAAAATTTCCCTTCAGTACCATGCATCTGTAATTTTATTTGTAGTGAAGAAATTTTGATGGTCTTTTACACAATGATATGATAAATTAAATAATTTAAGGTCGGGTTGGCAGGTTCAACGATGATTAAGTCGGGGTCCTGAATATTACATTATTATTGATGAGAGCGGGTTGGCTTAGTGATAGTGCGCTGAGTTGGACTGCTCAATTCCGGCTGAGGCAGATATTTCATTTCGGCTATTATCGAACGGGGATAGATCCTGTGGGATCTGGAGACCCTCCGAGAGCTCACCTAGCCTCTATAAATTGGTTACCCTTAATAGGAGGAAAACCGGGAGTTTGATACACTCAAATAAATTATTTAATCTGCTAACATGGACCCTGTTGCATTTGGAGAGAAATTTGAAATTCACACACCTTCTATAAAATGAGTACAGTTAATTAGGGGGAAAATCTCGGTGATTTCGGCCAAATCAGGAGATTTGTGAGGTCCCTGCATAGCCGTTATCTTAAGAGCATTACATTATTTACCACGTACTGAACTCAAGACTCTTCTTTTATTTATTTTTTTTTAAATCGTTTTCTTTTATTTTATTTTTTACTGTATTATTGAGAGTAGAGGAGCTTGTGGTAACAAGGTGTTTAAAAACTTTTACATTGACATTAACTTTAAATATTTTCGTACATCAGCTTCCCGCCTAAGGCTCAGGTCATGAACTCAGATGACTCCCCACCTACTTCTAACTTAACTGTGTAGAATGATGACCCTAACCTGACTTCTGGTCTTGCGGAACTCCTGAGGATCACTTTCACCTACGTCCTTCGCATTCCCTACGTCGCCGACATATCCTGTCCTACATCATCTTCTCTTGTTCCTTGGTCTATCCCTTGGCCTTCGGCGCCTATGTTATCATCAATACCTTATTGTACGAGGAAGAAGTCTTGCAGAACAAGACTCCGTTATTGATGGCTCTTCTCCGTGGAACCAGATTCTTTTCCTTAATACATATTTGTTGAATTATTCATCCCGACCTTAGGTAGTTAGACTCTCGATGAGGCAAGGTCTTTAAGAATATTACGGTTAGATGTTCCCCTTGAGTTATCCTTTAGCGAGGTTTTATGATTAGAGCTTACTTGTTATATTTAGGCATCGTTGACCTTTGAGTTTTACTTTTATTTTATTACTATTAACATTTAAGACAATAGAAATTTCCGATCGCACTCTGAGAAGCCCTCATTTATTTCTGTCATAATAATGGATACTATTTTATTAAAAAAAAAAATCTGTTCATAAATATCATATATATGTACGCGCGACTTTAACGTAGCTTCAGATGAATTATACAGTGGTTTTGGCCAATCACTTTTGGCGAGACAGCGAGCAAGGATTTTGCTTTTTTTAATGAATATATTTAAAACAAAGCTTATTACTTTTATTTTTATAACCTTTTAGTACATTTTTGATATTTTGAGTAATTGTTTTGAATGCTTTACTTATTTATTCTTGAATCAAACATTAGTCTATTCACAATAAATATTTACAAATTCATATGGAGATAGTTATGTCCTGTAAAGATCTTCAAGTTGACGTCCTTCGAGAGTTTTTCATTTAAATTTCATATTAAACAATTTAGTTGGAAATATTTATTTTTTTACAGATTAATACTTACATATTGATTTAATATTTTATATTTGTAGTGAAACGAATATAGGCCTAATAAATGAGAAAATATGAATTTTTAAATATTCTTTATTAGGGAGCGGGGTAGCTCAGTGGTTCTGGATTCAAATCCCGCTGCTGGCAAGACCTTTATTTAATCTATTAGCAGCCGGAGATGGATTCTATGAGACCTAGGGCCCTAGTGAGCCTCACCCAGCCTAAAGTGGGTATCTAAAATAAGGGGGGAATCTGGCGGTTGAGCGTGGTCTACGAAAAATCACCATACTGCACAACCGTTGTTTAAGAAACAGTACTGTATCTACCAAGTACTGAACCCAAGACCCTTTATGAGTTCTAGTGGTACAGGTTAAACAGGTTTAAATCTTCTTTATTTTATATTTTAAAATTAAATTGAAGCGGTGTATCCATAAAGTTTCCAAATAAGGATTATTTTTTATTTTTATTATTATTATTATTTACGTCAACTTTGGCTAATCCGATCATGCTACTATGGGAGTCCTAAATGTTGCTCTCTAGTTTTAATTAGGGTAGAGTTCTTTAACGAGTACCTGACACCCTACATGCTCGGGACCGCCATTCTACTTCCCCTCCACAGGACGGCATCGCCAAGGATTTTTCACACCCTTAAAAAATCCTAATGCCACATGTCGAACTCGAGATCTTGGGCATAGAAATTTATTGTGCTAACCTATAGACTATTGGTGACCCTAAATATGTTGTGCAAATAAATTAATGCAATTATTTTTAAATATTCTTTGTTAAGATCTTCCTTAATGATTCGGTTAGAAGATTGTAAATATAAATTATATTTAATTATAGTTTGGTGGGATTAATTAAATAGTTATCTGTTATTAATGTATCAGATAAGAGGATCGCCTAAGTGGAACGGTTGAATTTCTAACTTATATAGTCAACGAATAGTTAGTCAAGATCTTATTTACCATACATTTATTTGATTAAGAGATAACTTATTATTATTAAAACAAAATGGCCACCCAGATATTGTTCTCACCGTGCCATGGCCCTATTATTCCAATGCCAACCAGATCGACAGAAATCAATCATTAAAGAAGGCCAACAAGCAATTCACACTCATGTCTGAAGCATTCGATCTGATCAATCGATTTTATTACCATCGAATCTCGTTGAATGGTTCTCTGAAATTAATTGAATGGTTCTCTGATAATTAGGTTTGTTTAGGTTATGGTTAAGTTGGAATTCTTTTTGAAGGAAAACTTCTTATCGAAATGGCCGCGATAAATATTCTGACTTTTTTAAGTTTTCGAATTACATTTATTTATATTGCATGGGTTAGGGGTTTCCAATGCGAGGTATGCGAACAAGCAAATGGAACTCATGAATAAAATCATATTTTTAAAACATTCAATGGGAGATACCAACTTGTTCAAATGTCTGAACACATGGAAATCTGTTGGAGGTATTTCTGGCGAATAAGGTTTTTCACAGTCGGTGTGAAACATGAGGTCTGGCTTTGTCGTGTAAGAGTATAGGTCCCTTTTGATTAAGCAACGGAGGTTTTTTGTTTTTATAAGCCATGGTATATTTGCCACTATTTGGAACATTAGGAGTTGCTAAATAAATAGGGTAAGGGGCATCGAGCATGCACATATAACGAGAGAGTCCCATTTTTCTTTCTTTGTAAGTAAAAATATAACTCAACTATTTATTGTGATCAGCACAATAAATATAATGTTATTCAATTAGATGAAAAGAATCTTTATTTACTAAACAACTCCTAGTCAATCAACCACGTCAACCTATGGAGAAGAAAGGGATATGTCTCTTAATCATTACTGATATAGAATTACGAAATATTAAGTTTAACGATCTCAGGATGGCAGTCGATTTAATTATTTAAATGTTATTCAGATCAAAGGATCTGATTTTTCCTTGAGATCATTGCATTGAAGTCAATATTGCAGCTGTTTGCATTATGTCAATATCCCTGCTCACCAGCATAATTTAACCACCACCAGCACCAGCTCAAAATTTCTCAAAGCAACGGGGAATAATCTGTTCGATATAATACCCTTCACAGATCGCGGTGGTAATGTTTCTTGCAGCCTGGGCGGCCGAGTGTCCAAGTTAAAGCTCATAAAAAAAAGGCCATATTGATAGTAGTAAATATTATTAAAAAACACAGGATTAATAACAACTTGTTAGGATCTGTAAACATAAACATACTGAACTACACAAATCCAATAATTCCACTTTGAATTTTAGAAATAATAAAAACGGACATTTCATATGAGACATTCCAATAGTTTAATGATGAGTGATATGTTGTGCTGGGATATATATATATGTATGTATATACTAGATTTCCCTCGACCAAGGTATCGTGATATTCACATTTACTTCTGAAAAAATAAAAGTAATAGGTGTGGATATTTGCCGTGAACGTTATTGCCTGACATTCAGGAGTTATGTGAAGGAAAAGTTCCTTCCGAATAGAAAGTGAAATATTCAAGATCAAGTCTAGCCGGGTACTTTCTTCCGCCTCCAACAGTTTTTCCTTATCATTACATCCGTTCAATACTTTTTTTCAAACCTATAAGACGAATATAATCTGCCCCATAAATTAATGTTATTCAATCCCGATCTTAATATTATTGGTATTGATGTGAAATGGTTGTCATAATTAAAAATGCCTGGTATTATTGATTTTAAAATTATTTTTCGTGGTTTTTAATAATTATTGTTATAAATGTTTTTCATATTTTCTTATGTCCATCTTATATACTAGCGCCGCTGCTTCACACGGGTAGTAGAGCATATAATGCCTACATGTTTTGTCTGTCGTAGGATCGCATCAGTTTGTTGCATCGAATTGTGAATTAGATTTAAATGTATTACAATGTCATACACCATATGAAGTATTTAAATGTATTTTATTATGTAGAAGGTATAAACAAACTATAATATTTCTTTATACCCGAATTTATTTCACGAGCGGTAATTATTTGTGATAACTCAACTAAGATACTCACTTAAATTACATGGTGTAAAATATTATAATAATGTGCACGGAATTCTTAAGGTATCTAATGTATTTAAGTTGATAAGAATTAATACATTATCCGTCTAAATAGGATTCCAATTAAAGCATTATAATTAACAGATTTTTTAGAAAAAATAATAAGTATAGTAAGATAGATATATTCTATCACGGACTTATTTGTAGATCTATAAAAGAGGAATATTTTTATCATTTTAACAACAGTTACTGATTACGATTTCGATCAAACTTGTTGATCGATGTTTGATTAAATGGTATTTAATAATTTATAATTGAAATTGATTGAAATAGTTTAAATGTCAAACTCAATTTAAGTTTGTTTACTTGAAAAAATGGGAGATATATTACATTATTTTGAAAAAATTTCTGAAAAGTATCATTAATATTTGTTTTGAAGCAAAATATATAAAAAAAATATGTTATACAAGAGGTCGTAAAAAGTGGTGGAGAAACCCCTTTTAACTACGAGATTGTATTGTTTATAAGAATGAAAGCGTTTCCTTGGATTTAAACTTTTAAAATTATAATTTTAAAAAAAGTGGAGGGAAATGAAAGCACTATATGTTTACAAAGTAAATAGTAATTTAGGCTCTAACAAAAATCGTCTCTGTTGAAGAAATTGGTCCGGGTAGAGGTCACTGAATGAATTTCTCGTGTAATTTGAGAAAATCTTTATTGATAGCCAACGTTTCAGGGCTATATGCTAAATACTGACAATATAAGAAAATGGTACAAATATATTAAAACATTTTAAATATAAATAAACCAAAAGAAGGTGAATACAGGCAAAAAATGATAAAGATGTACAGTAAGGTAATCATGAAGGTTAAAATGTGTGAGTGTATACTATAAACTACGAAGTGCCAAAAAGGTAGTAACCCACATAAAAAAAAAATCGTCTCTATTTCATGTAGCCTGTCATTTGATCACAATTTCTTCTTAGAACCACCATATTGAGTTTCAGACAGTTTTAGTATTCATCGTCATTATCTTTCCACAGGATTAATGATTTTTTTTTTATTATGAATTCAAAAAATGATAGAAGTGAAATTTCAATCAAATCGTATCTTCTAAATGTAGCTGTATAATATTTTCTGCCCATTTAAGACTATCACTGAATCTTTCCAAGTTTTGCTTTGGTGAAACTCAAACTGGAATCCTTCTATACGATTAATCATTATACTATTGAGGCTGGATGATTTTTATTATCAGTCAGGACCGGATTTTCTGGATATAGTTTATTAGTACGCGCTCGCACTTATTAGGGATGCATGTTTAAAAGGAAATATTATCTAATCAACGATTATGACGAGTTTATGATTACAACCAAAAAAAAAAAAAAAATAAAGTAAAAATAATATTAGTAATAAAATAATAGAAGTTTATAAGAGATTTGAGATTACGATAACATTAAAACTGTCATAGCGATTAGACAAGGGGCTGCAATGTTACCAGTTCTACATATATATAAATAAAAGCTGTACCTCATATCCCTTGAAGGGTCTTGGATTCAATACACGGTAGATTCTGTACTGTTTCTGTGACAAAGTTTGTGCAGGGAAATGATATGTTCGAGATCACGCTCTCTTTTTCTCTCCCAACAGTTAATATTATTATTATGTTACAGTTGGAGAAATGTTAGGGTGCAATTGAAAACTGTTTCTCTATTCCTAAAACACTGTTTCCCAGGTTACTTATGGATTGTTATCGCTGAAGTTAGGCATACACGGTTCATTTCTAAACAAAACAAAAAAGTGAGGATTCATTAAAGATTTCGGCTACTACTGAGAACTCTGAAGGTTTTTTCACCAATCCCAAGGTTACGCTGATGCCAATTACGTTGTTGTTGAGAAGTCCCTATTAGAGGTCTCAGTATTTTTCTTCTGTCTTCGCTATTTTGGTAAGTTTTCTATTTGGGTTAATATACGACCTTAGTAGTATCTCTACTAGCTCTATTGCTGACACAATTTATTTTTCTTTGCCAAGTTGTACCAGTACGACCCATGGGTCTGTACGTGGTAGAGACTGTATTGTTTCTAGGGCAAATATTGTACACAGAGGTTATTTTAGGCGTCTCATTCCAAGCCCAGTTAAAGCCATTTTTTAATTTTTTTTTTCTCGAAGGCAAAAGAACTCAAAGAATTTAATTTCTCTCAAATATATAAACATAGGCAAATCAAATTAATATCTTTATTTAATTAAATTGCATAACGTCCAACATATTTACAATTTTTAATTGGACCATCAGAATTCGTTATTATTTATTGGATCTAACTGGATTTGGAGTGAATAGTCATTTTAAATCACCAGATGTTTATACTGTTTTGACGTGGAAGGTTAGCTTCATAAACAGACGCCTCATTTGTCCGAGGTCCCACTCAACCACCTGGTCTTCTCTTCTATTTAGGGTACCCACTTTATTGAGACTGGATGAGGGGACCCATCCCCGTCTGCTAAGAGGTTAAATTATCGATCTGCCACAGCGGGATTTGAACCTGGGGACCTTCGGCAGGGCTACTCAACGCCCTACCACTGAGCCATTCCACTCCATTCTTTTTCTTTGAAATTGTGATTTCTCTGACATATCTTGAAATACTTGACCTATAATTAGGCGGCAATGTAATACTTGAATGCTCTGGAATGTGGAATCGATTGAGCAACAATGGACGACCGGATAAACCGGAATGGCGAGAAGCAATGGCTACTTATTTGGCAAAGTTCTAGAGCAATAATGGCACACTCCGTCGAGAGAACACGAGAAAAAACCTAGAAACGGGCAGTTGACATGGGCTGGGTCCCGTAGGGAATGGAATGCTGTGAAAACACGTTCCATCTGCAGTCTAGTCCTTGCCAAATAGTTATGTAATTATATCTTCAAGTGTAATACATTCTGGAATCTGGGCAGCCGCAGTCTACGTGCATTAACATTAAAATGTAGTACATAAGGAAGCTGTTAATGTAGAAATAAAAACATATTATAGTAATTAAGGGAGGGATAGTTTATTTTAAAAATGTGGTTCAGTGCCGCCTACCGCATTTTTTATTTTATATTAATTGTTATGAAGAATAACATGATTTTTTTCAATAATTTCTCTGTTGTAACTGAATATTTCTAAACGCTCAATTTCTGACAAAAAAAAAACAACCAAATGTTAGAAAAATATTGTAGCACTTCATTATAATGCAATTAGGAAAAACCACAATGCAAAGCCTTATGTTTCAAATCTAGTAATACACCCACTTACCAGTCGACGTTTCGCCTATTCTGGCATTATCAAGACACAAAAACTAACAGGGTTATGTGAATCACATCTCGAAGAAAAAGGTGCAATACATCCCAACGATCAACAGCCCAAACAGGCTCTAAACATGAGACATCACCCCACCACCAAGACGTTCAACATACATATTGCCCAATTTTATTTCCCAATTGCATTATAATAAATAATGGTGTTTCTTTTTGAGTTTTTGGCTCTATTTTATTGTAGCACTTTACTTAGTTTTCGTTATTAATATTTCTACATAAACATATAATCATATTAAGTACTCACTATTGTCCTATACAGTGATTCTACAATTAAACAATTCAAATAACGATTTAAATAGAATATTCTAGGGTAAAATATACGTTCAACTACATTTTGGCATTTAATGTTAATATGAGTATCAATGGCACAACTATAAACGACCTGTTAGTTTTTTTTTTAACAATGGAATGCTAACTTTTAAACTAAGGCTGATAAAAAGAAATCGTATTATTCATGCACAGGCCAGTAGGTGTCGCTAGTATAGCATGTTGCTGACGCCAACTTACTTTTTTACCCTCTACCAAAATTTGCCTGACGCGGCTAAAAAAGTTTTCACCTCAAAAAATTGATACGAAATACTAAATAAAATAAGAAAAAATATTACATATTGGTATTCTACTTTTAATATCTCTTCGAAATAAGGCAATTTAAGTTTTATTCTTGAATTTTTGATGAAATAAATCAGTTTTTTTTAGTTCTCTGATTTCGCAGCCAGAAAATTCTTAACTGAAATTCAAACAATTGTTTCTGAAAATTCGATTTATTTGGTTACCTTCTTTTGGCTATTATGTTGCTATCGCTAATCGGACGATGCTACAGGGGGAGCTCTAAATTTTGCCTATCCAAGTTAATTAGGATAGGGATTTTTAACGAGTACCTGACATCGTACAGGCTCGGGACCCCCGTTAACGTCCCTTCCGAAGGACGGCGTAACTAAGGATTTTTTACTCCCTTAAAAAATTCCTAGGGCCACCCGCCGGGCTACGAACCCGCTTTTGGCTATTATGTTGATCATCTGACAAACCAATATTTACTCTAAATTGGTTAATAAAGGTAAATTGTGGATAGTTACTGAAGATAATATGCGATTTTCATGGAAAACCATTTAAACTAACGTGTCTCGAATTTTTTTTACAATGTTGCAATATATCATTTATCATTATCAATTTAAATCAAATCATATCGAAGGAACGACGCATGATGAGAAAAATATTTGACCCTCTAGAAAATAATGGTGCATGGGGAACCCGAACCAACTCAATGGTCAATGGTAGCTGTACAAGAACTCAAATATTAGTTATCAAGGTGGAGGTCGGCTTTGGTGGAATGGTGATATTGGAAGGATGGCACCATACCGGATACCAATTTTGCAATTTTGGAAAGATTATGGGCAAACAAATATACACCACCTGAAGAGTGGCTTGACCCAAGCAGCGATGGATAGATGGTGTGGTGACAACTGGAAGATACATCCTTGGCATTCCTTGGATGGAGGACAGCAGCAGCCAAATTACGGTAGACCCTGACTGTCAAAGAGTTGTAGTGCCACGGATGATGAAGAATGTAAATTAATTCTTCAACTTCAAAAAATGATATAAGTAATTTAATTCGTTGTTTTATACTTTCAACCCTGATTTCCCTCCCTTACACTGTACATCGAGTTAAATATTACATTTATAATTCAAAAATTTCCTGAAGCCAATCCTTGTCACACAAAAAGTGTATATCAAGAACCGTCCTTAAGAAATCGCACTAGCATTTCTAAAATTACATAAGTCAAGAATCATTACCGGAACAATGGAAAAACTATTGACACAAGTGCCTTCTGGCAGACAAGCTCTGATGCTAGGTTGATACAGTTTTGATGAGTGATAAAGAGACATTTATCTATTTCTTTCATGGCACAATTCACTGCCGAAAAACCAACGATTTTTGAGTTGTGTCACTTTAGAAATATTTGATATTTCATTGTTTTCTTTTGGTTTTTATTGTTGAATGAGATCTTGTTGTGAAATGGTTCATCAAAATTCACTCCCCTGCACCACCATCATTACCATTAGTTTGCTTGAGGTCAGTGAGGTCTAATGGACTGTGAAGATGTGTTGTGGTTGATTTAGTGATTTCGAAACATGGATGTAGGAATTTGCTTGGCCGTGAGATTAGTCAGAACGAAAGTATCTACTCAGTAGTGTAGATAACATTATAACTCAATGCAGTATAATTAATTTAATAATAATAAAAACATTTGTCATCAATATTCATTTTAAACATAAGTTTTTAACTTTTTAATTTAAAAAATTTTTAATTCATTATTTTTGGTCCAAGATAATACCGCGACTTTATTCAACTTGTTCTAAGTGGAAAGATACCATCCATTTTTATGTGATATGGTATTACATTCCCCCTCTGGTATAGTGGAATGTATTTAATGATATTTGGATGCAAACAATAGGTGGTATGTTATAAATTAATACTAGAATAGTATATGTTGAGCTAAACATAAGTTAAATAGGAAATATCTTAAACATTGGTTTAGACGCACGTTGGTTTAGATGATTGGTTTTTAGATAAAAAACTTGGTACAAGTATATTGTATGTAATTCATATTATTGTAACAACTAAATGTACTTATTGCTAATAATGATTATACAGTTTTTGATTCTGGGCGATGAGATACGTGTGGATGGCTGGTGGTAATGATTAAATGGTAACTGAATTAGATACTTCTGGGTGGCATGGATGGCTTCCTACTTACCTGCTGGATGTCTACTCAGGGTTTCTACTCCGTGGTAATGTTGTAATAGGCCTGGATATGTATTGAGCACGGGTGCATGGCATCTCTAGTAGTAGCCCATTTTGTTTCAGTTGCAGGCCTAAGAAGAGTCTTTCGTTCACCCTCTTTGGGGTATGATAAATCAGCCATTACTCTAGGTAAATTTTCTGTAGCGTCCAATGTTTCTTCATTCTCCCGGACCTTCTACTTCCCTACTCTTCCGAGATAATCTAAAGTCACTTTATGAAGCTACGGCTAATCAGACGATTCTACAGTGAAAGTCCTAGGATTTCCCTTCCACCTTACCTTAGTCCTCGGATTACCTTCCAGGTATAATTATTATGGAGATCTTTAACGAGTACCAGACACCAATCCTATAGCCAGATGCTTCGTATACACTTGTTTAGAATGCGTCAATCCATAATTATCACCTATTAAGATAAGTTAGGAATTTATATTGATAATAATTAATTATAAGGTACGCATTACAAACTTGTGTGGAATGGGCAGAAAATAAAAATAAACGATCCTTTAAAAGGAAAAATAAATAATAATAAAAAGGCTAAATTAAGTAAATTAAACACATTTCATATAGATCTGAATATATCACAGATCTATAAAATCGATTCTTCTTTTTTTCGATGAGATCACGATAACATTTTAGAGTTTGGTCGTAATACTCCGTAAATAGCTCGGGAACGTTGAAGACAGTTTGGCTAGGCCCGGGGCCACACCCTTCATCTCGCCTTGGGAATTTTATATTTTTTGTCGAGAGCTCAAGGTCTTCCTTCCCGCTCAGATTATAACAGCCTTCGAGAGTAAACACATCCAATGCCTCTGATATTAGTAAACACGGAGGCAGCCAGAGCATCTGCAACCTTTTTACAGTCGTTGACAGGGAGGTTCCCAGTAGCAATTAATTTCTTAATAACTGACAGCGCAACCTTGAGGGAATGCGTTGAACTTGTCTCGGACTTGATGAGGTTATTGCGAGCAAATTAATAAAAAAAAGTAGCGAGGAATAGCACACTTCAATTTCGTGATGAAACGAGATACTTAACCTCCCAGCCTAATTAAATACCGGAGATAACAAAATGGAAATAAGGCGGCAGAATGTTTAATCCTGAATAGAAAAAATGTTGATGAGTGATGAGAAATCATTGAAAAAAAAAATTGGACCTATTAAGGAAGATCATTATAGACGACAGCGTAAGCAGTAACTCTATTCATAAAATTACAGATACAATGAGAAAACGCAGAATCCATTTCTTTGGCACCTACAAAGAATGAAGCCGAGCAGAATGACCGAATGTCCAAAACGTGGATTAAGGAGACTGAAAAGGACATTGAAGTCTCTCTGTCATCTCTCCGGGTGGCATTGAAGGATGTTATCCACTTCAGAACTTCAGACCGCACAGGACCAAACAAAATATACTAAAAAGAAAACGGAGGAAAGACGGCATAAAACACGGAAAACGAATAGAGAAGATTAAGAAGAAAAGGAAAGAACAGTTGAAAAAAGCGTAGTTCATTGTGGCTTAATTGAAAAAAAAAAAGAAGGAAATAGTATGGAACTATTTACTTGGATCCAACATTTGAACCCTGCTTGCATTGCTAGTTTTCTTCAGGCCTTATAAACAAGAGAGAAATAAAATAGTTGGATAACAAAAAATTACAAGTATGAAAAAATTAATATTTTTTTTTAGTTGTTGGCTAGATTAACAGTTGTTATAATAATTAATATCAAGATAGAAGTTTATAAAGATTTTTGTTCTTTTTTTGAAAATTAAAAAAAAATACCTGTATCATGTGTAATCAAGCTATGAAAGGTCTAGAGTTGACATGGCTACATTGTAGAAACTGTACTGTTCATAGTAAACCTGTTGTGCAGGGAGGTGATTTGTCCGCGATGACGGTCAAGCGCCAGGCTTCCCCCTGCTCCGAGTCCTAGGAGGGTCTTTGAATTCTGCTGGGTTCTGCCCTGGCTGTTATCAAGTAATTAAGTATTTTATCTATCACATCTGGATTTGATAAATCTTCCAACATAAAAACTCAGCACTCTACACCCTAAACCACCCCACTCCCTCCTAATTGAAATAATTTATCAAAAAGAAATTACATAAATGTATGTAAGAAGTTTCGTAGCACATGTGAATTACTTATGATTTGTTTGTCCCATTCGTTGGTTTATTCCATAGAGCTCGATATAAGTTGTTTAATATTAAATAATGAATAAATATAAATAGTATGCTATTAATCCCTAAGTGATTAGTTTATTAAAACTTTAAACTTGTTTTTATTTATTTATTTTTTTTTGTTTTAGGTAAGTCTGATTCCTCTGAATAACTGTCTAATTGAAGTGTGACGTTGCTTTGGTAAAGTATATTTTACGCCATTATAGGATAAATTAATATTATTGTTAATTATAAAATAATGTGATGCCATGTTCATAGCTTGTACAAAGGTTCAATTTTATGCGACCGATATTTCAGACAATATTGAAATAGGACATAATGTATTTTTATTTTTTTATAGTTATTACAATTTTACCACTATTGAAATACAGTTCTATTCAAATTAAAATTTATTTAATTATTCCCGTTTTCATTTGAGTCATAATATGAAATATCTACAAAAAATTCATGTATTTTTATTATGTACTTTCATATTTTTGTAAAACTCGATAGTTATAATACCCGATTAAAAAAAATCATTATTTTTCATTACCGAATTCACAAATTTTATTATATTCTTCTTCATTATTCATTCTTATTTCAATTATTAATAAATAATATAGTTTCCAAGCTCTGTGCTGTGCTCTGGGATGTCCTTCAGTTGTAATGGATTCCCTTGAATCTAAATTTGTTATTGAAGAGGGATATGAAAGTTTGTTCTGATAAACAGTTAAACCTTACGTAAGGCAATGGTTCATTTTAGAATACAATGTCTTGTATGGAGTAATGATTTCCATCTGAAGGCAGATCCTATGAGTTAGTAACGTAATCACGTAGCCTTCTGTGGGTGTCTCATTAGAGGCAGGAAAAGGAATATCTCTAAAGTTCATTCAAGTGGAATTGAATTCCGTATGATACGTACAATACCCCATAGAAAGTGGGTACCCTTAGGTATTGAAAAATCTGATGGTTGAGCGTGATCTCGATCAATTCTGATAGCACAACCATTGGCTTAGAAACAGTAAATCATCCAGTACGCAATTCATATTTTGTAGTGGTGCATAATTTTAAAAATATATATTAGACTCTCGCTGATCCGAAATATTTAAAACCAAGGAGATTGGGATTACGAAAAAAATTTTTTACTCTAGTCAAAACAAGTTAATTTACGAACAAAATAATTATTATATTATTGATTAACTTCTTTAGATATTGATGCGGTAGGGTAGATCCCTTTTAAGACTCTCAGAAATTTTGGATTTTGACACATTTTCATGGAGAAGTGAAGAATATCAGTTTGAATATATTACTAATAATCTATAATAATAATAAATAATAGCAATGATTGTTAAAAACATTGGCCATCGCTCCGTTAAATCACCACTACGAAACAATTTGTCATTGTGTTTTCTTTTTCGGAAAGAATACATTTTATTCCAATTCATTAGGTATAATCAATTCGTGTACCATGTTGAGGGAGCAGGGTAGCTAAGGGTGTAGAGAAATGAGTTGCTATTCTGATTCAAATCTGGGTGTGTCTGATAGACTACTTAATGTCTGATAGACTACTTAATCTATGATAGACTTCTTAATGTCTGATAGACTACTTAATTTTGATAGACTTCTTAATGTCTGATAGACTACTTAATGCCTGATAGACTACTTAATGTCTGATAGACTTCTTAATATCTGATAGACTATTTAATGCCTGATAGACTACTTAATGTCTGATAGACTTCTTAATGTCTGATAGACTACTTAATCTATGATAAACTTCTTAATGTCTGATAGACTACTTAATTTTGATAGACTTCTTAATGTCTGATAGACTACTTAATGCCTGATAGACTACTTAATGTCTGATAGACTACTTAATGTCTGATAGACTTCTTAATGTCTGATAGACTACTTAATGCCTGATAGACTTCTTAATGTCTGATAGACTACTTAATTTTGATAGACTTCTTAATGTCTGATAGACTACTTAATGCCTGATAGACTACTTAATGTCTGATAGACTTCTTAATGTCTGATAGACTACTTAATGCCTGATAGACTTCTTAATATCTGATAGACTATTTAATGTCTGATAGACTTCTTAATGTCTGATAGACTACTTAATGTCTGATAGACTACTTAATGTCTGATAGACTTCTTAATGTCTCATAGACTACTTAATCTGCTAACAACCACGGATGGACCCTGTGATATTTCCTGAACTTCCTGAGGTTCGCTCAGACTCTATAAAATAAGTATTCGTGAGCGGAAAACCTGGTGGTTGAGCGTGATTTAGGACAAATCACATCCATTCATAACCGTTGTCTTAGTCAATGTTCTGGTTCTAGTATTTAGTGAACCCTAGATCTTTTATGGGCTATAGTTATACAGGTTTTTGGTTTTACTCTACTTCATGTGTTTTAGTGTTACTGATTGTTTTGTGTTATATAAGAGTGGAGAATGAGTTCTCGCCATGAAATATTCTTCACGCCATTTTTCTTGAATTATAGTCAGCGCACAACAAGGGCTGGCTCGTGTTCGCTCGTTCTGTTGGTTCTTCATTTACATATTTTATGGACGTCCACATAAAAATAATCTATACTCTGGGACTGAAATAATCCCCCTGTTTGACGCCTTTTTCTATTTAACTTACTTCAGCTGATATCAACTTCTTATTTATATGTTATCATCAGTGGTGAGTAGCATAAAAATTAAAAGGCAAGAATAACTGTTGATAAAACTGTCATTTTATCGTTTGAGTATTAAAAATAGACATACATATACTTATTGTTATTATTAAGGTTGGAAAAAAATGAGTATTCTATAAAATTTCTATATACGAACTTCAATATTCAAAATAATATTCGGAATGATTATATGAGGCGTTCAGGATCAAAAGTGTATTACTCCAACATTTCTAAAATTTACCTTTTCACATTTCTGGGTAGTTTAGTCTAACAATTTTGTATAAAATGGCACTTTGCCATCTATTTTCTCATGGTTTTAGTCCGTTTCTGAACCTCAGGTTTCGGAAGCATAAATCATTGCTTGAAAAAACTATCGAAAAATGTGAAAAATTCAATTTTAGAAATTGGTGGTTATCCGCTTTTGAATCTGAACTTCTCATATAACAATATATATATATATATATATATATATATATATATATATATAAGATTCACTTTTAACAATAATTTTACTCTGTAACGATTTTTATACATGCGACAAGATTCCTTTGTTACTTATTTGCTATGACAAAGAATGACACTGAACTTTAATATAAGTTCCTGACATCGTACAGGAACGAGACCCTCGTTTAACGTTCCTCCCAAAGGACGTCATAACCATGAATTTTTTTACTCACATTAAAAAATCTTAAGGCCACCTGCCGGGCTACGTACTCGCGATCTTAGCTTAGTATATTGTTTAGACAAGAACACAAGTCGACCACCGTAATTTCGTCTATTCGCTCCTTATGCTAGTCCAGTTTCTTTTGATAGGAGAGTGATAAAATAGTGAAGTTTTTAAAAAAAAGCATTATAAATGGTTCATAGTATTATAAACAGGCTTGAGACCCCCCGTTTTACGTCCCTTCCGAAGGACGGCATATCCAAGGATTTGGTTACTCCCTCGCTACGAACTCGCGATCATTGTTAGTTTCTGTATTAACCATTCCATCTGCCGAGCTACGAACCCGCGATATTGGGCCTAGTAAGTTAGTAAGTTCTAAGTCCACTAGACCAAAGTTGCCCACACTATATATATGCTTTATCTGGAACTGCTGCCACCTATCTCTGGCATATATAGTTTTTTTTGTTGGTATTTTTCAATTTTAATGTTTCGAAAATAGTTTAATGAGTATGATATGATAGTATCAGCCGACAATATTCATTATGATTTGATTTATTTATTTGAACGAATTTGTTCAGTATACTTTTTAACTTCTAATTTGGGACAATTCAGAATTTTTTTAAAGTCTCAATTTTTACTATACTGTTTGTTTATACTTTATACTTCTATGGCTAATCGGACGATAATAAATGAGAAATGCTAAATTTTTTCTATTTAGTTATAATTATTATATGGAACTTTAATTAGTATCTGACATCGTATAGGATCCATACCTCAATTTTACGTCCTATCCGAAAGGCAAACTCGCAATCTTTGGCTTAGTAGGTTGTTCTGGTAATCACTAAGCCTCAGGTAACTCTTTGTTACTGTACTTCGAGGATTGTATTGCTCTCCGCCATCTCCCAGAAGTCGGCCCTGTTTTTGATATTAAATATCGCCCGACTTCTGAAGGTTGTTCTTTGAATCAAAGAAGTATGATTGAATCAATTACAGCCTACCTACCTCACACTGCATCGTATGTCGTATCTTTAAGCTTGACTATGTATGGTTTATCGTTCGTCGCACCAATTTAGCTAATAGAATATTGCTGACTTTTTCGCTTGCAAATATAATAAAATACAACATGCAATTAATTAAAATTGAGTAGCTCTTGATCGGGATGGCCATGACATTAGGCACCTGTTGATGACTAATACTTTTAGACAGGTGCCGCTCCCAAACACTTCGACAACGTCGGCCCTTAAAAAGATTTGACCATGAATATTGATTTATCTACGTAGATGTGTTGTTACATTTTATACATGTGAGGAGGTTTATCTTGTTTCTTTAATGCGAACCCTCTACAAGCCATAAATGGTTCGACAATTGATAAATAGCTACGGTTGAAAAAAAACAACATTTCAATCCACGAAGGATCTTCGGTTCACTAAATGGTAGAGACAGTAGTGTTGCTTATTAGAAATACAGCTATAACACCAAGCTTGTCAACGATGAAGAGCCGCAATTTATTTTGTTATTCAGTTTTCAACTATATGAACAAACCCTGGCTGATGGAATGCTTTGTGCCTCTCCAACTTATTTAAAATAAAACCCTAACAGGGAACTTAAGATGACTAGTGCAAATGTCCAATCAGAGTCCAACAGATATATTCTGTCAACCTTATCTCCTGAATACTCCGTGATCCATGGGCCAATCATGGAACGACTTGTAAGGAGTGAGCCTCCAGACGTGAAAGGAGGATATCATTCACTCGTGTCCTTAAGGACATCTCGATTGACGGCACCGCAGGATTCTCTTTGCGTTAGGTTACTTGCGGTTTTCTCTGGCGCCGTGCTAATCTTTCTTCAAGGGGATCTTTCCAAGATCCTCTTTTATAAGTTAATTTTTGAATAATAGTTTAAGGGGTCGGCAACCTTTTGAGTCGGGAGAGTCAAAAATTACAATTTACTAAATTTCAAAGTTTTTAAAGAGTCACAAAGGTTTCTCTTGCCAACAATAAATAGTAATCACATAAATCAAGTTTTTTGATAAAAAAACTAATCTATTTATTCATAAGAAAAAATATGTATTTGTTCATAAGGAAAGATATCTCTTTATTCATATTTTCTTATATGTATTATTTTTCACAACAAATAAGGTAATATATATATGGCATTAGAATATAGTTACTTATTACTTATTATTAAAGTAAAAAATCAAAATTTCCTTACAACACTAACTTGTACTTCAATAACAAACAAATTCAAGGGGGGCGATGGCTTTGCATGGTTATTCAAGAAGAACATTTAAACTTTACTAAACAATGTAACTTGTTCATTTTTTCCCCCACCCTCCAATATTGTATTTACAATATAATACAAATTTACAATAAATACATGTAAATGCTTCTATATAAACAAAAGCCTTCTGTTACCTTTCGGTATTTTAAGGCGTTACAATGGGCTGAGTCCGCTGAAGGCGGTTACTCGAACCGGCTCAAGCCCGCTGACGTTATACAATACAAAACAGGGAGGGACCGTTTAGCGGGATAAAGAAATAGTTGTAGAAAGAAGAAAGAGAAGGAAGGAAGAAGAAAAAGGAAGAAAGGATAAGGATAAGGGAGTACTTACCTCATCCCAATATCAAATGTAAGCACATCGACCAATCAATCAGGTCTGGGGGATGGTTTTAAGTTGTTTACAAGTGAGCTATAGAGGATTATAGTACGCTAGGACCTAAAAATAATAGAATCATACAAGCGTGAGTCATTATTATATTTTTTCATTTTATCAAACAAATAAATTAAAATGGCCCAATGTTCAATCTGCAAATCAAATGTGACTAGAGATGACAAAAATAATTTATCATGTTTTAAATGTCGCATGATTTTTCACGGTCGATGCGTCAATATCGACGATAAGGAATTAGAGGCCGCGAAAAATAAAAAAATTGGGTCTGCAATAATTGTGACCAATTGAAAAAATCTGGCCTACAGGAAAAAAAACCCAGCCCCACCAGAAGTCCTGTGAAGGAAGTATCGGAGCCCTCCGCAAGTGATATTCTAGCGGCGGTAAACAAAATGAATACAGAGTTCACATCACTAAAAGCAACATTAGACAAATATGGTGAGCTCAGTTTCGAGCTGAATGACCGGCTTTCTAAAATTGAGAACCACCTCGAAGGACAGGCTAAATTCATCGAGGACCTGACATCAGAAAACAAGGCTCTCAAAACTAAGGTGGGTGACTTGGAGGTCCGCCTTGATAAGGCGGAACAAGGCCTTTTATGCAGGTCCTTAGAGATCCGTGGCATTCCAGTCCGATCAGGCGAAACCCCCGCAGCACTGGTGGTTAACGTCGGAGCGAGTCTCGGGCTGAAGGTGGCGGTTGAAGACCTTGACTTCGTTGAGCGTCGCAGGCCGCGGAAGGACGACCCACGACCACCACCAGTTATCGCCAGGTTTGTCCGGCAGTCTTTGCGTGACGACCTAGTTCAGCGCCGAAAGGTAAAAAGGGACTTGTCAACCCGGGACATTGGCTGGGAGGTGAACGATTTCCACCGGATTTACCTGGGGGAAGAAATGTCTCCAGCCAACAGACGTCTGTACTGGTTGGCCCGACAGAAGAGAGCGGCTGGGAAGCTGAAGTTCGTCTGGTTCGCCGGTGGTAGAGTGCGGTGCCGGAAGGATGACGGTCATCCTGTCATTTATATCGACCATCCATCCGACTTAGATGTGTACTGCTGACCCTGTGGCACCCGTCCGCTGTTTATTGGCTTCTCGTTGGATCTTCCTCTGGTTCTCAATTACAAATTTACTTTTTTTGTTTATTTATCTACTAATATTTATTTTTTTTAGGTTATGCTATATTTTTTCCTTTTAGTACTTCAAATTTTACAACACAATCGGCGAACCTTGGCTTATTGTAATTTTAAATACCCAAACTGTAATTTTTACATCAGTTCATCCATTAAAATACTCTTTATTTCAGCATCTTTCCATCTCATTCTGATAATTCATCGATTACCAAATCCAAATGTCTAATCTCCTGATCTCCTGTTAAGTTAATTCCCAATCCCTGCCTGCCCATTTTGATGAATTTCAAGAATATTTCACCCACAATTTTTATCATATTATCGCAGTATCTGAAACTTGGCTTAAACCACATATTCCTTCCTCCTCCATCACCCTACCTGACTATATGTTTCTCCGCCATGACCGATATAACCGGACTGGTGGAGGAGTAGGTCTTTATGTCCATCAAGCTCGAATCCTCGAATCCTCTCTTCCATCCGAAGTCCCTCATATTGAATTCCTTCTCTCCGAAATTTCCTGTAATGGATAACCGCTCCTATACGTAGTTGTATACCGGCCTCCTTTAGTGCCTTTTGACTCTTCCCTTGAATCTATCCTTTACAACTATATTCCCTTCTATAACCATATAATTATTTCTGGGGATTTCAACACCAATCTCCTTGTTAAAACAAATGACACCCTATACCTGGAAAATATCTTCCACTCCCTAAATCTCTCCATTGTTCCGTTTTCTCCTACCCATCATACCCACCGATCAGACACATGGTTAGATCTGTATGTCATCGATTCTCCTCAGAAGCTATTCTCTTCTTCTCAATTGCCCGTCCCATTTCTTTCTTCCCATGACCTAATCCAAATCACATATAATAGCCAAACTCTCTACAAACTATCTAAAACCATTACCTTCCGCAACCATGATGCTATTAGTCGTAAAAACATCTTGCCTTCCCTTGAATCCCTGAATTGGAGTGATATTGATTCAATGGTTGAGATACTCACTTCCTATCTTCTTAGTAACCTGGATACCCATGCTCCTCTCAAAACTACAACTCTCCGTCGATTACCAGCTCCTTGCATGGATCAAAATATAAAAGAACTGCGGAGGAAGCGCGACGCAGCTCGCAGACGGTACAGACGGGCAAAACGGACCGACGATTTTCAAGCGTTTAGGACTCTTCGCAACTTAACGCAATCTACAATAAGGCAGGCGAAATCCAAGTACTTCCATGAAGCCCTTTCCTCCGCGCCCGATCCTAAATCCAAATGGCTAATCCTTCGGAAACTCTCACTTTATAAACCCCTTCCCCAGTAGTCTTTCCGGTCTCACCTGATGAATTGAACACCCATTTTTTGTCTTTCTCTTCCAACTCACGATCTACTTCTCCTACTTTCCCATTAGCACCATCATTCAACCACAACAACTTTTATTTCTCCGACATTTCACCCACTGACCTTCTTTCCTCCCTATTGAAATCCCACTCTCATTCCATCGGTTCTGACGGCATTCCCGTGAAATTGTTAAAAACATGCATCCCCGAAATTCTACCTGCCCTTCTGTACATTTACAATTTACAAAATGCAGTTTTCCCTTCCTCCTGGAAAAAAGTAATAGTCCATCCTATTAACAAATCACCCAATCCATCAAACCCAAATGATTTCCGGCCTATTTCTATACTCTCTAACCTTTCCAAACCCCTCGAAAGAATAGTTCAATCCCAAATGTCAAATTTTCAGGAACAGTCCCAACTCCTTGATCCACTTCAATCAGCCTTCCGTCCTGGCCTTTCCACACAATCTACCCTCGTTAAAATCACCACTGACATGCATACTGCGATGGACGAAAAAAAACTGACAGTACTAATTCTACTTGACTTTTCAAAAGCTTTCGATTCACTGAACCATTCCATCCTCTTCTCTAAACTAAAATCCCTATCATTTTCCTACAGTTCCATACTCTGGGTCCAAGCTTTCCGCTCGGATAGGACTCAAGCAGTCTCCATCCCTAATCAATCCCTATCCTCTTTCCTACCGCTGAACACAGGAGTGGCACAGGGTTCTAGTATTTCCCCACTCCTTTTCAACTGTTACATTAATGACCTTCCCAAATCAATCCTTCACTGTTCCCACCATTTGTACGCCGATGATTCCCAGATCTATTTGTTCTTTCCTCCGTCTGAGATAATAGCAGCATTTGCCAACATTCAAGGGGACCTAGATAGGATAAGTGCCTGGGCACACTTGAATAAACTGTCGTTGAATGCTGCAAAAACTCAGGCCATCCTAATTGGTTCCAACATACTTCTTAAATCTATCAAATCACTTCCCCGATTAACCTTAAATGATCACCCTATTGCCTTCAGCTCCTCTGTTAGAAACCTCGGAGTCATTTTCGACCAATCCCTCTCATGGAAACCCCACGTTGCCCAAATTTCTCGTCGAGCAATAAGCTCTCTAAAGTTATTCCACTGTTCCAAACATCTTCTAACTCTACCAATCCGTAAGCTCCTCATCACATCTTTTATCTTTCCACACTTTGACTATGGTTGTGTGGCATATGGTGGACTCTCGAACAGGCTCGAGGAGAGGTTGAGGCGGATTATGAACTGTTTGCTTCGATTTGTCTTCGATGCCCTGAGAAGGTCTCATGTGTCCCGTCGTTACGTTGAGTTAAAGTGGCTTTATCCTTCTATCCGCAGGCTATTTCCTTGGTTCTTACTTATATCAAACTATCAACTCACAACATCCATCTTACATCTATAGTCTCCTACAATTCAAATCCTCTATCCAATCCCAAGGCACAAGATCTCGCCCTTCCGATCTTTATATCCGTTCCCATAGAACCAAAACTTTTGAGCGTTCCTTTCTCGCCCGTTCTATCTCTCTTTGGAACTCACTCCCACCCGATATCCGTCATGCGTCTTCTTTAACCTCATTTAAATCTAAACTTTTCCAACATCTTCTAAATTCCCAATCAGGTGCTTTATAACCAATAAATAATTGATAGATATTTTCAACTTTATTGATTGATGAACTACTGTAAATATGCCTCACTCACAATGAAATCATTTTTTTTATTTTTATTTCTGTTACCAGATGCTATCATGTATTTACTGTGTTTTTTTCCATAATCCTAGTTCTTTTTATTGTAAATTTGTCGGTTTTTTTTATTTTAATTTTGCATCACTTTAATAAATAACACTAAACATACCTGTTTAGTTATTTACTTTCAGGATATTTTGTAAATAAGTTTTTACTCAGTTGTAGGCCTTTGGCCAGATAAATATTTTCTTAATTATGTTCATCTCTGTTATTCTAAAGGGACATGGTCCCAGAATAAAATTATTTTTCTATTTCTATTTCTATTTCTATAACAATAACAAATTGGATGCGGTGGCCGAGGCAGATAATGGATCGTGTAGAACTTACAGACTCTATTGGGGCTCACCCAGCCTCTATACAGTAGGTACTCTTAATAGGTAGAATACTTACTGGATGAGCCTAATCTCTGACAAATGTCCTCCCTGCTGTACTGTCTCTACCAATTACTAATCCCAAGATTCTTTGATTTGTAATGGCACTGGTTTTCATAAAAATTAAAAAATAACCTCACCAACAATTTACTTTAATTGTGTATTTAAGTTTAATAAAAATCTCTTGAGTCATTCCTCTGCTGATCTCACCAGGCAGTCATAGTCAATGTGGAGGAATCACGGACCATTTAAACCAAAAATTAATCATTAAGATTTAAAAGTAATAACGTATAATTTATAAGGGAAACTTCTCATACAGTTTTTCTTATTTTCGTGCTGTGCATGAAACTATATATTTGTAAAAGTTTCTGACGCTTTTGTATATTTTTATGTAGGTGTGTTGCTAGGGATTAACCTTTCAACTATAACATCAGTTATTCTTCTTTATTGGATTTTAATAAAACTGTATGGGCAATAAAATCCAACTGTGTTGAAGATAAGGTGGCTAATTTGATAAAGTGACTTATAAATCAGTGAAGAAATATCGAAGTGTCGCCACTCCTGTGATACATGGACATCCCTTATTGGGAAAGTCGCTCTGGAGATAAATCAAAACTATAACGTAATATATTATATTCTCATATTTTTTATATTTGGAGTAATATTTTATAAGATCCTCGTTGAAATAACTTCTAAAGCGATATTTGTTATTATATATCTGACATACTGTGTAATATTTGCATACCAAAGGTGGCATTTTCAGGAAACATTCCTTAGAATTACAATACATTCAATACTTATTAATATTCCTTAAAGAATACAATACAGTAATTATTAAGTTGTTAATCATTATTAATTTTTTTTAAAACTTAATTGGACATATAAGTATGAAGTTGAGTTGGAGTGTGACCAACGAGAAAGTGAACAAATTAAATTTTTTAAATTTACATTAATTCAGAAATTTATTTAGTAACAAATGTAAAATTATGTTTTGTTTATTGACACACAATACATAAACAAATAAATTTATTATTATGATTTGTTCTGTATTGACGCTATCCCAAACAAAAAAACCTTCAATATTCCATACTGTTCCATTATTTATTTACACTTTAAAACATATCTATTTGATAAAAGTACAAATTTTTTTATTGTTATTCCAAACCCTACTATAACTGATCCAAACTTATGTCAAGGTATTAAAATTTATAACTGTTTATTGAGTGTAATAATAAATATATTATATATTTATATTACATTATAATATAAATATGTTTATTAATATATTATAATATAAATATATTTATATTGTAATATTATATTGCTATGTTTCTACTCTTAAATATATTTTGAATATGTAAGTTGATATTTGGGATGACAGAGTCTCATTTTTTATTTCGATAAATATGTATTAATAATTATCAAGTGTGTAGTTGTAATTTTAAGGAATATTGATAACTGTCCCAGAAACGTTGCGTGTATATTGTAGATATATAATAATATACTTAATAATAATAATGTAATAATTCTATTACGCTTTTAATTATAGATATATAATAAATAATAAATTATTGAAAGTCATTTTAAAGTCCATATACTAGTAACTCTCATATACCTTCGTTCAATAGCATGCATCATAAATGAAAGTTAAGATTCAGTTAATTTCTTAATTAAATTGGTCATATTCAGGAACTGAACAATTTCAATTGTCAAAGCTGAATATAACCTATCATATTGTTAGGTATTTTTAAAAAGGAACATAACCTCAAAACTTGTATATACTTTTGAAATGAGAATAGTCAGTATGTATTGTTTATATAAATGATGAATTTATTTGTGAAAATTTTATACTTGAAGAATAATTTTCAATTTTGTAAATTAACTTTATATAACATTATGTTTCTTAACCTCGACTTTTTTTAAATTTTGATCCATGTTGTCAGGCCGGAATGGTATAAGTTAAAAATTCTTTCTTTCGTATGTTTTTCGGAGCATGCGCTCATAATAAATTATGGTTAATAGACCAATATTATTTCCTTAAATGAAAAGAACATGAGAGACATTTTCCATTCACCACCGCTAGGGTAATATTTCGCAAAGAGGTTATTGAGACAGTAAACAACAATGAAGAGACAAGGCCACCTCGATCTCCTTTCTCCCATTGATACCAACCTGCTATCTGGATCTGTCTGACAAGGTTGTTACACCTGGTGGCGTTTCTTCCGAATTTATGTCGGTGGGAATTTTAATCCTCTCCGATAAGATCGTATTGAGGATAATTTATGTCGATTTAATTAGATACGATGATTTAGTTGAGCAATTCGTTATGATTTCTGCTATGCCAGTATTTCCTGCAAGAGCTGTGTTGCCAATCGTTGACGCAAAATCGTTGTAGCAATCGTGTAATATGATCCTGGAAGATATTCTCACTTCCTTCCCTTGTGGCTACAGAGTGGACCGATTGAATTTAGAATGAAGAAGAAGTGCATTCAGAGTTGGAATGGCCAACCGCAGCACAGATTTTTTTGAGTTTATAATGGAAAAATTAATTGATGTATTAACAGAATTTATAAAATATTATAAAAATATAAAACAAAAAAGCTGTATCATCATATCCCTGGTAAGGTTCTGAACATCATGATGTATATAATAATAACGGATTGGATAAATTAATAACTAAAAGAGGATGCGGTGGCTGAGGCCACGAATGGATCCTGTTGGATCTACAGACTCTTCTCCGGCTCATCCAAACTCTGTACACTATATATACTGTATGATGGAAAATTTATAAGTGTATTGATAGATTGTATGTACAAAAAAAACTGCACCACTATAACCATTCAAGTGTCTTAGATTCAGTACATTGTAGAGACTGTACTGTTTGGCCGAGTCATCTTACAAACGTCAAGTTGTTTTCCCAATCAATTGGACCCATTTTATAGAGTCAGTTTGAGCCGTACTAAGGTTTGCAAGTCCGAAGGAGTCGATCAATAGCTGTTAATGCTGTTGGTTGTTAATGCTCAGCAGAGCGACTTAGCGATCTACACAATGATCTACCCCGTTGTCATTAACATGTAAAGAGATAAAAAAATATCTTGCGGTAGGAATATCGGCAGTTTAATCTCTAAGATGAAAACTCGTGCAAGTGTAAACTTATTTCGAGCGGGATTAATCTGCTTGTTACCTTATGTTGGATAACTGTATTATGATACATACAGTTTCAGTAGTTTTAAGATGACAACTCAAGATGTGTTATACTTTTTTATTTTGGTTTGGAACATTAGAAAACCTTGTTACTGATTTTTATAAATTTCTTATACTTAAATTTTAAAATTTCGTTTTAAAGACCATATTAAGTTTTTGCCTTGACCATTTTACAAACATAAATTATATTTGACATATAGTTTTGCGGTCATATAGTGATGACAATGCCACGGAAATGAGACATTGTAGGGGCGCGGTGGTGTCCTTGGGTACACGCTCACAATAAACTTAGCAACAGTCGGTTGAAAAAGTCGGGTGTAACAGTAAAAAGAATAGAATACGCCATTGTTTCAACAAATACAATATATTTAAATAAAAATGACCTACCTTTTACTATCCCAGGGTTAATGATTTACTTGAAATTACTTTTCATACTCTCTGCTAATCGAAAAATTCGTTTTAGTTAGTAATTTTATGTTGTACAGTGAATTATTCCCTGTGAGATCTGGAGACCTTCATGGTGCTCATCCAGCCTTTATTATGTACAGGGCTCAATCATGGGTAAAACCTAGCTTGGGATCGTGATTTCGAACATATAAATAAACCTTTCTCATAAGTATAGTACAGCCTCTAGTATGTATTGAACCAAATGATTGAGGTGTTATGGTACAAGCTTTTTCTATATGAAATATTTCTTATAACGGAAATTCTCATAATATTTAAGGTTTTTCTTTAAATGTTTTCAGCGTATCCGCACTGCAATCCCCACAGGTCTATTTCAATGTATTTTTGGCGTTATTTACTCCAATAATTTAAGCTTAATTAACTTGTTTCTGAAACTGTCTTAAATACGATGATTTGGTACAAATGAAAATTAAATAATAATAATAATAAATAACATGATTAAAATAAGAAAATAAAAAACTACTCTTACTCCATGTATTTCGATTCCTAACTAACTTGACGAAGCAGAAATGTGACCTAGATCTTGGGACGTTGAGCGGCTCATTCATGGTTGTCTGTTACGATTTCTGTGCGGGAAATTGAGATTCAAAACGCTTTTTTTCGTCTGGAACTTGCAGTGGATTATGGAAATCCAATCGTGCATTTTTTCTCTTTTTTTAATCGAATCTGAAGATCGTTTAGGTGCAGTGTCTATGTTGTAATTGTGGAAAGTTACATGGTTTCGGATACTAGTTCGAATTCTATAAATATCTATAGGATTTTTATTTATTGAAATTTACTTCTGTTTTACATCAATTCGACAAGTAAATGCCTGGAATGGTAAATAATGGCATTAGACAACTAGAGAAACTACACAGTGGTAGTACTCAAATAAAAAATTCAACTTAGAAGTTCACGAGACCATCTTCTTTTCAGAAGCTTCTGAGGATTATCAGTAATTGAAGGAGTAATTAGATTTAAAACTAGTGGGTTTTAGTGGGAAAAAAGTTTTTCATAAAAAGACTGTTATCGAGTTTGGGCCAAATCAGCAACAAATGGAACGTTGAGGTCAATATTGATGACTTTATTCGTAACAAAGAAAGGAGTAATTAAAGATTATTCGAAGGATTTTGGATTGTAAGGATTGGATACGAGGGGAATTCGAAGGCTTAGTGGTACCCCAAAGCTCTACTCCGTCTATAGGATTTAAATACAAAAATGAAATGTTGAGACTTTAATTATATCGTTGTGGCTGTTGTTGTTTACTGATAAGGATAGGGATATATCACTTTATTCTCGTTGTCACTATAATTATAAATAAACCATTTATAATACTTTTTTTAAAAAACTTCAATATTTTATCACTCTCCTATCAAAAGAAACTGACTAGCATGAGGAGAGAATAGACGAAATTACGGTGGTCGACTTTTGGTCTTGTCATAACTACATACTAAGCCCAAGATCGCGAGTACTTAGCCCGGCAGGTGGCCTTTAGGATTTTTTAATGAGAGTAAGAAATCCATGGTTATACCGTCCTTTGGAAGGAACGTTAAACGAGGGTCTCAATCCTGTACGATGTCAGGTACTCGCTAAAAATCCCCATCCTAATTAAACCCGGATAGACAAAATTTAGAGCTCCCAATGTAGCAACGTCATATTAGCTGTATCTTATATCTTAGGTGAGTGTCATTCTTTGTCATGGCTATGAACTGTCTTTCCGCGTGCCTACCATGCCATATATATAAATATTAAAAAAATCATCTACGCATACATACATATACTACCACGAAAAAAATAAAAGGTTAGTTAGTATTTAAGGACGATACAATGTAAGTCATAAGGAATATTTAGGTTCATGACTAATTAACTATAACCAGTAGGTTACAAAGATATTGCTGATATTTACACGCTGATTTTAGGTCATTGGTCATTATTTTTTTCGTCTGAATATAATGTCGGTTCTCGTTGGGATATCATTAATGAAAACCGGTCATAATTGGAGGTTTCATAGATTTGCTTTACTCTCTGTTAGGGCGCGGTCTTTCATTCATAATTTTCCTTCTTCCAGTGTACATACATGAATTTTTACGACGTGGTTTATATTTACTAAATTTTAAATCTCTCTATCAAATAAACAAGTTTTTAGTTGTTTCTTTTATTAGGGTTGTCTAGCAACGTACTTACTATTTTTTTTTAGTCTTTTGTCGTGCTTGATCGGTTCAGTTCTAATTATTTAAACTAATGACAAGTCGCAAAGCCACTGTTTCTTATTTGCTTTAGCCGCTACACAAGTTATGGCACTTCTTTTGAATTTAAATGGAAAAAAATGGAATGCTTATATTTGAAAAATAAAATATCAGATGTCAATATTCCGATTTTAGGACTGTAATTTCAATGTAGATAATGCAATGCAATAAGATTAAAACATTTTTTAATATTAAATATATTTTTTTAAATATATTAAACAAATATAAAAAAAAACAAAAAAAAGATTTATTATTTCAGTTAGTGCCAAATATTCAATATCTCAAAACTATACTTAGTGGTTACTTATATTTTAATAGGCTCACAACAAAAATAACTGGATATCTCTACTAAAGCCTATAGGATACTCAAACATCTGCCTGGTATTACCTATAGGATAGGTGTCTTAAACGAGTACCTGACATCGCATAGGCTCGGGACTATCCTTCGACGCCTCCTGTGAAGGGCGGCCTAACTAAGGACAGAACTATTAAAAAAATTTATGGTTAACCGGCCAATACGTTGTAGAAGAGATCCAGAACCTTCTTGACCTTCCCTTGCACCTGCTGTAATCAACTCCAATTCCCTCACCTTCGTTAATGAATGTGGTAGTATTTAGTATCTTTACTTAGGATTTCCTATCTCCCTCTTAAGCGCCACGACCGCCGGTCTATCTTCAGCATCTGGAAGGAGTCACGCACGTCCGATCTTATCCTAGATCTTGGAAACCTAGGAGCTCTTGTCGAGCAGGGAATTTGCCTCAGTGGAATGCGAATCTATGCATTTAAGATAAAGAAGATGATGAAGTAATATCCTGGTCTAGATAGTGGAATAAGTTTCTTTTTTCACGTAATCATAAAAATTAGCAACAATATTTTCATTTATTCCTTTAAAAAATCGTCTATGATAAGTTAATAATTATTTTATCGTATTTCAACAAGTGATGATTCATTTTTATTTACTTTTTAAAATAAATTTTCGTTTTAAATTCAGTGAGAAAACTTACAAGATCAAATTTGTTAATTATAATATTTTTCATCATCCATTATTTTTTATTAATTTTAATCGAAATTCAAAGTCTGCTACTAAATTCTGTATAGTCGGATCCTTTCCATAACACTTCCTAGATCTTTCCAAATAAATTACCTCCTATGCACTCGTGCATGACAAAATAAATCAAGATTCATGCGTCTTAGTAAACTAACGTATAGGATATAAATCTGCATAAGTAAAAATGAATGTAGAATTTAATTTGGATGGGACAGTTAACACAGTTGACGACCGTACTCACCCTCACACTGTCCTTGCCAGTATTACCACTGCTGGTGGTGCATTTGTCAGTCAACACTAATCCAGCTATAGCATCCCACACCCATAACGCATGGCATCAAAGCTGGAGGATTGAAATGAATTCTCACAAATAAAGTTTATCGTTGTAAACCAATGCTTCCCTGTTCTGCAGTATCCTTCGATAATAAATATCCCACTAACGCCTGTAGAACATATCCGATTTGTCCGAATTCCTAGAGCCATCGAATTTTTCTCGTACCCAATCCTTACTATCCAAAATTCTTCGTAAAATCCTTAATGATCCTTACTGCTTGCAAATAAAGTCATCCATAATGACCTTTAGGTCCCCTGATTTGGTCCGAATTCGATATCAATCTTTTCATGACAAACTTTATTCCCACTCGTGACCTTCTAAGTTGAATTTGTTATTTGAGTACTATCACCGGGTGCACGATTTTATCCATGCCTTTATGTATCATATATTATATTTGCTTGTTGTATTATTATAATACAGATGTTTATTTCAATAAATATAAAATAAAAAATGTATTAATCTAACTTAAAAGTATTCAATGCATGTATTCATTCATCTGTATTCAAATAACAGCCCCAAAATCCAATTATTGAAATAAGATGTGGTTTTCCAGAATTAATTGCAATAGGAGGAATAATTTGAACATTATTTGAGTTGTTCACTCATAAAACTGTTCAGTGATAATCCGTTACATCAATACAAATTATATTGAAATCTTAATTTAGTTAGTATTTTGAGCTGTTGAAGTTGATATCTCTCCTTTGTATATATCTGGATATCTCTCCTTATGCCTTTAAGTTCAATGCCTCAATTAATTTCTTTTAAACATTATTTATCACAATGTTCCTCAAATTTTTGATGAAAATAAAAATTATTTATGAGTGTTAATCTATACTTGAGAAGTGGCAATAAATGGTGATATTTCTTAATTATTGCTTTTCAGATAGGTCGTAAAATATCTTTAAGAGGTAATAAAAACATATTTTTCCATAATTAACTTTAAATAGAATTTCAGGAATGAGGAAGCTATAGGTAGCTCTGCTTACGTAACGAGTTCGTGCGCGAAGAATTTGTCCTTCTGAAACATGGGCTCACCTATGTTATGATCCTCCATGGTCAAGTTCAAACGGGTATTTTTCCAATTAACTGTTATTTTCCTGTTGTAACCTGTAATCTTCTTCTAGTGTTCTGGTAATTTGTTATATTAATGATATTGTGAAATCAGGATTTGAAATTTCTTCTTGTAGACTTTGATTCGATATTTTATAAACGATTCTACAAATTGTAGATGCTTCAAATAAACATGTACAACCTTGGCTCGTTTCCCGTTATCCGGGAATGGAGTCATCCTTGTACAACCGTTTGTAGAGAACTGATGTATTATTATTTTTGATGGATGGGAGTCCCTTCATCACTTATTTATCGGTTTGGGACTCCATTAAAGTCATACAGATATCCATTTCAAACAAATTATATTCAAATAATAGAAATTAACTTCAGTAATATTTTGTAATAATAAATACTCCTTGCTTTATTTCCAATCACATTGTACACGACGCTATCTATGATCATTCCAAGTGTAGTATACACCATATTTCACTCTTCACATATCACCATAATCCCTTTGTTCTTTATCTTTCACCCTCTCCGTTACCAGGTCTATTCGCAAAATTATACACTTACCTTTAGGGATCCATCCAGATCAAGTGCCCGCAGGAACGCAGGTGTTTCCAAATCCTTCGACCTAGCGTATATATTACTTTATTCCATCTCGATCTGTAGGTTCCTTGTGATATTCTTGGGTTATAAATTCATATTAATATTCGCCATTCCCAAGCTAGTGAGATTCGCTGGATCCGTGTCATACAAAATTATTGGCCAGTTGCTAAAGCATTCTTGTGCCTTATTTTCGCATTGGCTATTTTTACATGATATGCAAGTTTTTTTGGTTGCTGAATATAGTCCAACGTTGTATAACTTATGTTGTTAGCTCTGAGGGTTTTGATTTGTTCACTTAATCTTACCCTTCATCCTTAACCCAGTCGCACCATTTGGAGACGCGCATCTTCCAGACCCAGAAGGGGGCTCTAGAAGATGCCGAACAATAACGGTAGTTTTATATTTCATTTAATATATGGTTTTATAATTAATTCAATTTATTAAATAATATTACCTAATGTAACATATAAATATTGTCGCTATTTAAAAATAACTATGTGTTACTAAAAGTAAATGCAGCGTATAAACAAAAAAGATCCCACAGATGTTCGAGGTTGACCAGGAAGATGGAATTTTCTGGTAATTTTGACTTTCTTCAAAAGATATTTTAATTGACAGTTGGCCGGAAGGATACCCGTTTGTCCGGTTTTTTCCTCCATGTGGTTTGGACGTGGTGCGGTTCAGATCAAGAACTTTGGGGTACGAGGATACGTCTGTCTGTTTCAAATCTATGGTTTGCTTCGGGTTTTCGTTCGTGCGTATCTAAAGACTTGACGAATCAAAATAATAATATCGAAAAACTTCTTTGCGTATATCTTCTCCTTTTAAAAGGGAAACCACAAGACATACGTTGTAAGTTCCCAATTAATTACAAAAGATTAATTATCTACAACATTATTAAACATAGTAACGGAGCTGAGCATTGCAGCTGCACTAAACCTTCGAAATCCTCTCTTATTCAACCTTACAATCTAAAATCCTTCGTAAAAGCCTCAATGTTCTTTTTTTAGTTACAAATTATATCATACTAGCGACCCGCTTTGCAGTAGTAGAACAGATTATGCCTACATGTTTTGTTTGTCGCAGGATCGCATAAGTTTGATAAGTCGAATATGTGGATTAGACTTACATGTTATGTAATGCCTACACTACATGAAGTATTTTAATGCATTAACAAAGTTAAAATATTACTTTATAGACATTTATTTTCACGCGCGTTAATTTTTTGTGATAATTCCTAAAATACTCATTTAAATTATATGGTGTAAAATATTATAACCATGCGCATGAAATGGTTAAGGTAACTAAAGTATTTAAGTTGATAAGGATTAATACTGCATCCGTCTAAAGTAGCTTTACAAATACCGCATTCTACATTATTAATTTTTAGAAGATAAAATAGATATAGTATGCTATCCTTAAAAGATAGATATATGCTATCTCTGACTGTTTTGTAGACCTAAATTTAAATATAAAAAATAAAGAAAATATATTAATATTAGTTCTAAAATTTCTAGTAGTTATTGTGATAAACTTTTGATGAATGAAGAATGAATATTTAGTTATAGTAAATAATTAGTTAAGACCGTGGAAAAATTCCAACGAAAAGCCCTTGAGTCTCCAAAAGTAAAGTGTGTTTGGAGACTTAAGGGCTTAACATTTAGGTAAGGTCTCTTTTTACGTTTCCCGTTTCAATTTAAATAACTACTATAGAGACGGTACTGTTCCAACGGCAACCGTTGTGCAAGGAGGCGATTCGTCCGAGATCACGTTCAAACTACAGGTTCTCCCTCAATTAAGGGGACTTGATAGAGCAGAGGTTCCCAACCTCGGGAGCGCGAAGAAAAGTCAGCTTGAGTCCAGTTGAAATTTCAAAAAAATCTCACTCAGTACTGTTAATTTTTCTCTTACGTCTACTTATTTGTCTTGAATTAAAACTTATAATATATCTTGTGATAGTAAAACTGAAGGTTTTGTTTTCAATGTAATACTTGTTTTGTTTTTTCATATGCCCATACAAATTTCGTGCAACGGGGACGTGGGAGGCTTTTATTTGAACAACAGGGGGGGGGGTGGAGCTCTCTTCTCTAATCTATATTTAATTAGTTATCAATATTAAACGTTTTTTATTCGTAATTCGTGGATCTTGTACAACATAACTTGAATGATAATCCCTCAAATGAAGAAGAGGAGAAAGTTAAGATTATATATTAGAAAGTATTCGATCCAAGCCTTTAGTTGTGAACAAGCCACGTATCTGAATATTAATAACGTCCTAAAATCTTAGGTCATTTTAATGTCGGTTGCGTCCGTTGACATTGGGGTCCGTTCACGAGATTTCTAAGGACAGTTTTCGTTAGGTTATTGGATATTTGGGCTGTGCCAAGACGTCCTTCTAAAGTACAGCCTCTGAATAAGCAGGAGAATGTCGGCCAGGGTCGATACATCATGTTCTATTTTGGTTTTGTGGTTATGTCAGGCCTATGAATAAATGCATTCCATTTCAAAGAGGAATATTTAACTTGTTGCTCTTATTATTAAATTATAAACTAATCTATCTAATGCAATTCATGTATATATAAATTTTAAATTTACAACTGTATGATAACAATACAACAAGTAAATATAATAAATGATTTATATCGGCATGGACAAAGGCAAGTAGCCAAACTTTCTTGTAGTAGTACTCAAATTACAAATATAAGTTATAAAGCTCAACGTGGCCATCTTCTTTTAAGACGACTCGGAGAATTATCGGGACTTGAAGTGGTGGCTAAGTATGAAACTAGAGGGTTTGAGTACGAATAAGTTGTCATGAAAGGATTGATATCGGGTTTCGGCCAAAATCAGCAACAAATTGGATATGGAGGTCATTAAGGATGACTTTATTCGTAACAGTGTTAGGAGCATTGAGGATTTAACGAAGGGTTTTTGGTTGTAATGATACGAGAGGAATTCGATGGCTTAGTGGAGCCCCAAAGCTCTACTCCGTAAGCCCGAATAGGTCTTATAATAGTGAAGTGCATGAGCCTTTTATAATTAATTGGAAGCTTGGGGCGTTTATCTAGGAAGTATTATAATCCAGACATATTTTTTAATTACAGATTATTTTACAAATTAAAATAAAATGTTGCATTAATGTAAACTTGATAACGTTCTATAATTTCATGATCTACTAAGCCCTCACAAACCGCAAGACGTTCACAAACACGTTTGTTGTAGGCAAAAGTTGTGGTCAGGCATATGCAAGGACTAATTGCAAAAGTTCTTTAATTTATATTCATACAATGCTGACTCACATGCATGACCCAATTATTCCAGGGCAAATTATTTTCCGCGAGGATATTATTATAATACAACATATCATTAGATCATATCTACAATCTTACTTAATATAAATTATATCTACTTTTATCATTCTTAAGAAACATAATCGTTGTTCGATGATATTTCTAATAGGTGTTCACTTTAATTACTGAATTTTTTCCTTGAACATTAAATATCTTTTATTGCAAAAAATTTTAATTTTTATATTATAACCTGTTCCACTACAACTCGTGAACGGGCCTGGGGTTCAGTACATGGTAGAGACTGTACTGTTTCATAGACAATGGTTCTGCAAGGAGGTGACTTGTCCTAGGTCACGCTCAACCGCCAGATTCCCCCCCCCCTTATTTTGGGTACCCTATTTTTATAATATTTTATAGAGGCTGGGTGAGCCCCAGGAGGGTCCTAGATCCTATATGATTCATCTCCGGCTGCAAACAGACTAAATAAAAGTCTTTTCCGGATTTCCGGCATGGCAACTCAGTGAGCCACTCCGCTCCCCAATTTTTATATTATACCTATTATTTTATTATTAGTATACTTAAAATATATAGGGTTGGCAACTAAGTCATTGCCGATTTCAAATAAGAAGGCAAATTCATAATTTTTGTTTAAAAATATAACTTTATTCAATTAGATATTGCCCGTTCTTGTCGATGACCTTTTTCCATCGTTCTGGCAGCGTAAAAATTCCCCGTTCGTAAAATGTCTGGTCTTTGCTATTAAAAAACTGAATTAGGTGTGATCTGACATCATCCGCGTTGTTAAAAATTTTACCATTTAAAGAGTTTTGCATAGAACGAAACAAATGGTAATCCGAAGGCGCAAGGTCAGGGCTATATGGTGGGTGTGACAAAACATCCCAACCCAGTTCCAATAATTTTTGCCGAGTAACCAAAGATGTGTGGGGCCTTGCGTTATCATGATGGAAAACAACACCCTTCCGATTTGATAATACCGGCCGCTTTTCTTCAATTGCATCCTTCAGTTTGTCGAGTTGTTCAACATACACATTTGAATTTATCGTTTGGTTCTGCGGCATGAGTTCAAAATACAAAATTCCTTTGTGATCCCACCAGACTGACAGCATAATCTTTTTTTGGTGAATATCTGCTTTTGATGCTGTTTGGGCTGGTTGATCTTGCTTCACTCACGATCTCTTGCGAGTAACATTGTTATAAACTATCCACTTTTCGTCGCCAGTAACTAGGTTCTTCAGAAATGGATCATTTTCATTGCGTTTCAGTAGCGAATCACAGATGCTAATCCGTAGCGTCAAATGAATTTCCTTTAGCTGGTGAGGGATCCATAAATCAAGTTTCTTGATATAACCAAGGGTTTTTAATTTTTTTTCAATGCATGTATGCGACACATTGAGCTTCTCTGCAATGTCTCGTGTTGTGCTGTGACGATCTGAATCGATAATGGTCTTGATATGGGTTTCATCCACTTCGACTGGGCGGCCAGATCGTTGTGCATTTTTCAGTGAAAAATCACCGGAACGAAATATTTCAAACCAATTTCGACACTGCCTTTCTTTTAAGGCTTTATCTCCATATACGGCACATAACTTCTTTTGTGCTTGCGATGCGTTCTTGCCTTTTCGGAAGTAATACAATAAAATGTGTCGGAAGTGCACGTCCTGTTCTTCCATTTTTAAATTGGGATAAAAACAAAACTAAAGAACTAATGAAAAAAAATTTTTTACTAATTAAACGTAGAAGTCCATACAGTAAGAAAAAAATACAGGTTAGATGCTCTGGCCACGTTAACAAAACAAAAGAAAGTGTAGAGTGAATCTATCGACAAAAACGGCAATGACTTAGTTGCCAACCCTATATATTTTACTTCCTCTGTTTCTAATATTAATTTATTACAATACAATCGAGTTATTATAAACAATTACAATTCATGAAATGAGAAGTATAAAAGTCATATTAAAAAATTAATAATGTTGTGATTAGGTCCTTTAAATTTTTTTAAAAACTATTTATTCAAAAAATGTTTACAATACATCATAAATAAATAAACATATACAGCATAATTACAAATACTTCTTCTACCCGGGGGTATTCTAAGTTAAAATTCAATTTATTTTGGTGAAACTTAAAATATTTAATTTAATTGGTGAATTGTGTGCTTACCATGATTAGTAAGATTATTCTCACGTGCTGATCAGCTTAAAGTTCAATAGAAAAGTTCATGACGAAACATCAGATGATTTCATCACTAGTTACCTCAGGATTTAATCAACAAAATAAGACTTTTTTTTCTTCTCTTTTGAGGTTGATTGGAATAAGTACATCCAATGTACAATGTTGGTACTCGCCGTTCACTAAAAAATAAACAAGGGCTTATAAGGAAAAAACGTGTAAAGGCCGAACTGCGGTTTGGATGACCAATTTATCATAATGGCCGTGGGGAAGAGAGTTCTTTCGGTAACGATCAAGTGAAAATTAACGTTGATAATCGCCTGCTAAAGGCCGCCTGAAGTGTGTTCTCTACGGATCTGTGATTAGGAATCGTCGGGGAAATGTGATAATCGTACGCGCGTGGTAGATCAAGGCTTCCCTAACGAAGTGCTGGGTTCGGATTAATGACTTATTCAAAATGAAAAGAACGTGAGGTATGTTTATGATAAGAAAGTGGTATATGTTTTAATCAACTAGAAACTCTTTTTTTTTTTTGTTTTGCTCTGTAATTGGTCTACAAAAACCTGTTAACAAAAAACGCCAAATTATCAAATGGTATATGAATTCAGAATATATATACTGTTACATGTGGGAAATTTATATTATGAAAAATATTGATGCATCTTGAGAATAAAAATGGATCAGTGGATCAGATAGTGAATCTTCATCGAGTCTCTAAGGAACTTTACCTGAAAAAGTGAAGAAAAAGGCACAGCTTCAGCCTAGAGAGATGAGTGTGAAGATCGAGGATCTAGAGGCATGTATTCAAGGGTTTCCCCATTTCTTCACTACTATCTTCTATTTTTACTAAACTAAAATCATTGTCTTTTTCTAACAGAGTTCTTTTCGCTGGTTCCACTCTCTGCAGTTCTGTAGTTTCCATAATTAATCAACCCCTTTCCACTTTCCTCACTCTGTCCTCAGGAGTGGCACAGGGCTCAAGCAAGCATTCTCATCTTCTTTTCAACTACCACATCAATCATCTTCGTAAAGCTGTTCACCATTGTTCCTACCATCTAAATGCTGACAACTTCCAAATCTATTTTTTCTTTCCTCCTTCTGAGCTATTAAATTCGTTCACTAGTATTCAGGATGACCTAGATATGATCAGTGCTTGGGCAAAGCTGAACAAACTGGAATTGAACTCAATGATAACTCATGCCGATGTTTTCATCTCAGGATATCATCAGATGTTTCTCTGGTTGATGATAAGTTAGATTAATAAAGATTTCCCCTGAAATCATCAAACAAAATATACTAAACGGAAGAGCTATAATTAATTTCAACCATTAAAGAGATTATTTAAAAATCTGCTCCGCTATTAGATTTCACCTTATCTCACACGAACTCGTAAATTCTCTTCGAGACATCTCCTGGACGGTCGTAAGCGAAAGTGTTACTTAAGATCTTCGGTGAAAGTAGTCCACACACATTTCTCGATTATTTATTAATTTTCAATTTATCTCATCTGTTCGTTGATTTTCAATTCATTAATTGGGTATTTAGTTGTAGGCCCTCTGGTTCGAATCATATAAATTATTTAGACTGTTAACAGTCATAGTTCAATTCTATGTGATCTGCAGACTCTTAGAGGGGCTCATTCAGCCTCTCTGGTGGTATATGTTTTCTATTACTAATGTTAAATTCCTTAAAATCATTATAGCTGGTCATACTACATCTTCACGTCATTAACCAAGCGTTTTATTTAAATCTGAAAGACAATTTGAACGTTTTTTGGGAGGATTTTGTATTTCGTAAAAATCAATGTTAAAACTCTATACGAAAAAATTATATGGTAAAAATTAAGAATCATATGGGTGATCCCAATTATACCCCTGGTAATCTATAAAGCCAATATCGATTTCTATCTAATCACTTCAAACAATGCTTATTTCTTCGATACTTTTCTTTAATGGCCTTTCACTAGAACAAAACAACAATATTTCGGAACACCGCTACCCTTGGCATTTCATCTAAAAAGAATGACGTTTCTATAAGAATCACTGACTGGGACAAGTAACTGTGAAAACACCACCGCCTCGAACCCTGCGAACCTACTTCGTTTCCTATGTTTATGTATACATACACACATACATATGTAATTATTTATATATCTTCATATATCTTCTATAACATACTTTCATATTATTCCGTCCAAAGGAAATTCAACAGAATCTTTTCTCTTGAAAAATAAAATATTTGTAGCGCGATTTCTGGATTAAATATGTCATAGCGTTAATAAACATAAATAACTTGAAAAGCTTCGAAAATTAAATTTTTTTAAGTGCTTGACCCTTGATCAAATATTACTTTTTCAAAATTTTCGCTAGTTTTTTCAACCAATTTTTTTCTAACATGGCAATTTGCCGCCTTATTTTTCCTGGTTTTAATCTATTTCTGAATCTGAAATTTTGGGATCATAAAGCATTGCTTCATTAAACTAGCGAAAAATATGAGTTTATGTGAAGTCAATTTTTGAAATTTGGAATTATCCTCTTTTGATCCTAAATATCTTAAATGATTTTACCTTTGTTTTTTTATAGACCTTGTACGTCTTTAGATTTCATATCAAATTCGTCTACCTTGGGCTTATGCTTTCCAGTTTATTATTGTTCTTTATTCAATTAGTTCTTTATTACATTCTTCTTTATTTAACATTTATTGTGCTCAGGTCTAGTAGTATTCTCGGTCAGGAAGAATTCACTCCTTGCTCATTTGAGACCTCTTTGTTTTTAAGTGCGATCGACTGTCGAGTTTTGAAGATTTATTCCCCTTTGATCTCACGATTCCCTACTTCATTGTCAACTATCGTCTCATGAACTTAACATTCGAGTTTTTTTATCTTTTTTCTTAAAGTTTAGTCGTAATAGACGATGCTTCACTGCCATACATATCAGCAGCTTCAATGAAAGAATTGAAAGCTTGTAGTTTCAGCTTTCGTAAGATCTATTGCTGTTTTTTTAAACATTAAATGATTATTTGGCTAAACAAGACTAAAATATTTGTCTTGTAAAGAAATGCGTGAAACCGCAATGTTTTTGTTTACATGATACTATGCAAACATAATCGAAATAGCATGCGATAATGATAACATTGCAGTGCCACACCTCGCACCGCATTCATGATGCAATCTGTTACCTCACATGTTATTGACGATTAAGTCATCCGCTACTCATTTTTTTATTTGAAAAGAAAGGTTTTCCTTGAACTTGACCTTGGTTGCACTAAGGTGATCTAGTTAATTTTCCTCTGACTTGGCAGGTGGCAAATAAGCCCATGTTTGCTTATTGATTTTACTTTAATAAGTATTTGAATTTAATTTGATTGTACAAAAAATCATGCCATATTATTGATCCTTATATCTTATAAGCCCCACCATCAAGTATGTATCCTTAATTAAGCGAAAATCATGAACTAGAGCGCAATTTAATTTAAATTAACTCCCTGCACGACCGTTGACTTTGAAACAGTACCCAAGACCCTTCGCTCGCTATGTGGTACATCTTTTTTTCCGCCTAAGAAGAGTAAAACCACTGATAAGATCGCAGTGCGTCCAGGCGGTATGCGATTATACAAAAAAAAGAAATGCTAAACTCTGGTATAATATAATAACCAGTGATTATAGTGGGAGGTTCCCAGGAACAATTTTTATCAGCGAAACGTTCTCTAATTTTATTTGTTCTCATCATAATAAAAAATAAAATTGTATATTGTTGGGGGCTAGAAATAGCTCCTGGCAGTATAATCTGAGTTTATTATATTATTCCTAAGGATAACATCGATTATTTTTCCATTGTTTCACATAATCGCGTACCTGGGAACAGTCTGATCTTATCACTTTTACTCTTGATAAGTGTCAAAAAGCTTTAGTGTGTTTAGTACAGGATGAGGATTGTGTTGTTCCTAAGCGCCCGGATGTTCAGGAATAAAAATAGGGTGTTTGCTCCTTTTTTTTCCCCTTAATTAAGGTTCTGCAGATACCACACGGCTGGTAATGCAATATTGAATTTATCTGCCACAATCCTTGAACTTAGGTCCTTGAAATTCGTAGAATACAGAATTGTCTAATTTTCTTAAATTTCCTAAATAGAAATATCTATTTTAGTTATTTCGGCTCACACAACAGCACGTGAAACATGTACTGATTTTGGAACCTAACTCTTCCAATATCAACTAAATTTGATAGACATTTAAGCTCTCTAATACACCCATCTTAATTATCTGTAACATAATTTCTGGTGTTAACTTTATTAAAAGAGATCGTTATTATTTCATAAATTTTAATTATAGAAATGATATGAATTTTTAAATTTAACGTCTCGAAATATAGTTTCATCTTTGATATATTACAACTTTTAATAGTAAAGACTAAACTATTGTTTTTAAAATAACAGAATTGACATAAAAATTCACTCAATATCTAAAATAAAATGGTACAACGGCTTTCAAAACATCGCTGCCGAATCCCGATACACCCACACAGCTCTTGACATTATAGCAAACCGATTGAACAATCCAAAAGGCCATCTCAGTTTTATCCAGTTAGCACGAAAAACAGCTGAACACATCTGCCTCATAAATCTTATTCATAGACAAATAGTTTTGCAATTGACAAGTTTTCTGTTTGTATTTTATTTTTAACATTATTATTATGTTTTTTTTTATTTAAATTTTATTTGTAACAATAAAACAGTAACTACTATTTAAATACATCATTTTGTAATATTCTTAGGTAATTAGTCTCCAAGAAGAACGATTAATTTTTCGTTTCTTTATAACTATTTTAACTTTTTTTAATTAAAATTTTAACTCTTTTTAGACCTAGGACTCCTTCTGGAGAAACGTCTCATATGGAGTCCTCATACAAGACTGAAAAGACAAGAAACTGCTCGACGTTTTCGCCTACTTCAACATTTACTGGACAAACGCTCTAAGCTCCCAATTAATTACAAAAGACTCATTTACATGACAGTTATCAGACCTATTTGGACATACGGAGTTGAGTTTTGGGGCTCTACTAAACCATCCAATTCATCTCGCATCCAATCCTTACAATCCAAAATCCTTCGTAAAATCCTCTTATGCTCCTTATTATGTTACAAACAAACTCATCCATCATGATCTCAATATCCTGATTTGCTGATTTGGCCCAAACTAGATACCTATCCTTCCATGACAAGCTCATTACACACTTGAATTCCGCTAGTCTCTCAACTTGCTTCCCATACTATTCCTGATAACCCTCCGAGGCGTTTGAAAAGAAGATGGCCTCGAGACCTTCTACTACAGAACTATGTTGGAGTGCTACCGATGGGTAGTTTCTCCACAAGTGTTTTTTTTAAAAACATTTGTTCATATTAGCAAATTTACTTGTTGTAATAATATTATTGCAGTTGTAAATATCAATAAATTAATCTAAAAAAAAAATTCTTTTTAGACGGAATGAATAACTACCATTCTTAATTACTTTAAATTTCAGTATTTATAGCAAATTATTAGGTTATGAGGGATCACTTAGCGCTTCCCATTTTAATTATTGCTAGTAATATTGCAAAGACCATTACTTAGCCAAGGGTTCAATTGAATAATAGTAGTCTTAGGGATAATTAGTGTTGATACTGTTCTAGGAAAACTCTTAAATAACAAAATAAACTTCTTTTTGTCTATTAAAATAAAAACTACGTTGAAATAAAAAAAAATTCAATCAATTCTCCTTTTTAGCGCTCTGAAAATGAGTAAAGAAAGATCGACAGGAAAAGAAAAATGGGAAATTATCCCTTCTATTATTATTGTCAAACCAAACAACCATTTTTGATTAAAGTTACTAGTGTGTTAAACTTAATAATTACGGGGTACTAATCAAGACCAAAATAATTTTAAATTGGTTCAAAATGTATGATAACAAATTTTTGCAAGTACCGAAATAAGCCTTAAATCTCCCCTGATCCAAGATAAGACAGATATAGTTCTATAAATGGTTCTTCCCAGACTCCTTTATAACGCGGAAAAAATTATAAATGATTGCCTTTTCAAAGGAAGAATATATATCGTAACTGTCAAAACATTAGCGCCTATCTACACTTTAGGCGATTTTACAGGAGAGAAAAAAGACAGATCCATATGTTATATTATCTTTTGTATATCGGTTATCTTTCGATTATTTTTTGAGCCCCAGAAGGGTGTGCAAATCCCACAATGTCCATTCTCTGATGTTAATATTAAATAAACTATGATGATTAAATAAGTTGTCTGTCAGTCGTATTTGAACCCGGGATCTGAGGCACGGCAAACCAGCAGCTACTAATTAGATAATAATAAATATAAAAACAACAGTGGTCGTTTTTCATATTTATTTCAGTTCATTCCTTGATTTAATGCATGTATTATTTTTTGTATTGTTTTAACTGTGAAAAAATGACATAGAAGTACTCCAGAATACAAAAAATATGTTTCCAAGATTCTATCAAGGAATTTACTTATATGAAGTAAACGACAAAAAACTATACTTTACTTTTAAAAAACTACTACTAAAAATAGTTTTAAAAAAAGTATACTTTATTGCTACAATCATTTTTTCAACTATAAGTTAAAAATTGAGAGAGAGAAGAAAACACTTTATTGAAGCATTACAATCTGCCTCTTGTGGGCAATAAGTAATGGTGCTATGTAGCTATAATCATTCCATAAAAAATCAATAATATAAACGAAATAAATGCATAAATAAATATATACAAGCGAAAAAATATATACAAAAATAAAGTAAAAATATATATATATATATATAATAAAAAAAATATATAATAATAATAAATAAAACATAAAAGAAATATACTGTACACATTCATACTCTATTTACAATTTGCCTGGTGTCCCCGAACTGAGCTTCTTCCTCATGAATGAGGGCAAAGCAGGAGTCCGGGAGGCTCCCAGCTCCCTTTCCCAGCCGCGTCACTGGCATTAAACGCCAATGAAAGCAAGTTAAAAATTGTTGTTATTTGTAATATAAAATTACCAACTACGAAAATTCTTTCCCAATGGCTGCCTGTCTACAATCAAATCCCCGAGTAGGAAAAGGTCGGCAGTAATAGTTTATTTAGTAATTTACTACAGTGTCAAAATAAAATTGATTTTTTAACCACCACCGTGTTGTTGTTAAGTTCCTGTAATTTTTCATTTATAATTTCTTTCCTTTCCTCATTTTAAGGATATCTTTTGAGGTTTGATTGACAACGACCATTGGTACATAACCTACACCCCCAAAGGATACTTTCGTTCCATGAGGCCAAATTACATGGTTCATTTCGTCTCCTGTATGTGTCCTTAACATTAATATACTGCTGATCATTCCTGGTAGATTTGGTACCTCAGCTGAGGCAATAGTAACTTCGTACAAGACATTTCCCTATGACCTCCTGCAAGAAGGTGGTACCAGCATTCATTGACAAAGACCCCCATCCTGGAATCTGGAACTCCTTGACCCTCGACCAAGGCCCCGTTCTCTCTTGTGTAACCTCTTGTCCATCCTCCGGGTACGTGTTCTGATGGATATCGCCTCGGACATTTTCTTCTACTCATCCTCTGGAGCAATGCTGAAGAAGAGGGTGGAATCGATTGGGTAATTCTCATGACCTACAGCTGATTCAAGGATTAAAGGAATTTGGAATGACTGAAAAAATGAGATTTCATCTTTTAGCTGGAAGAAAATACGTTTGTCACGTTTATAAATGAATAGGTGATGATTGTATATTAACATCGAGGACTCAATTAGTGTGAATAATCACCTTTGCAGTGATTATTAATTTGATAATTTAATTATTATTTCATTTTTCAGATTTCATACAGACGAATTATAGGGTCTATACAATTATAGATTCTTTACCAAACATTAATAAGAGATATAATGTTTATAGAATTATTGAAAAGTATTCAATTATAACAGTACATCTTATTTGCTTGAGAGCTGCAGGAAACCAGGACGATGTTAATCCTGGCGGGGTAGTAACGGGGAAGCGGGGTAGCTCTTAGTAACCGTGCCAAAGATCCCGGGTTCGAATCCATTTGTGGCAGATGGTTTATTTTAACCGTTAACAGTTTGATCTACTGCAGGAGGCGGTACTTATCATTTCGCATCACATGAGCAAAGTATGAAAATATATATCTTTCTAAATTTATATCTATCTAATTTGTGTATCTAAGGTTATATGCTGTCCAATATTTCGAAGGGCTTCTGTAATTATAGTTACTTTGTTTTGTCTGTTTTCTTTCATTGTTCAACGTCGAATTGATCGAAACGTCGGCACAAATGATAAATAAGTATTCACTTATTTGGTGTTTAGTTTGACTGCACCCCCCCCCCAACTAACTCCATCCTTACATTAGATCATCCAGTCAAATAATTTCCTCTCTACAGGCTTCTGTAAATCTGTTTCAATTATGACATGGTGCACCCAACTCTAATTGTCCATGCCTCTAATCCGTATGATAAAAAGGGGAATTCATAGCATCTGAGTACTTTGAATTGTGCCGGCATCTTCCTGATCTTATGGAATTAAGAAAAGTAAAAAACTGTACCAATACTAGAACTATCAGCGAATGACCGAAAATTTCCCTTTCCCAATAATATTCAACAGTTTAATGATAGTATTATTTTTTCATTGGTTGAATTAAGGTAATGAAATAATAAAACAGTAAACGAAATATGTATAGCTACAATCAATGATGCTATTGGGTTCAAAACATGATTGAAACTGTACTGTTTCAACGCCAACGCTTGTGCAGGGAGGTGATATAACTGAGGTCATACTCAACCGACCCAAGTATGGGTACCCATTGTATAGAGACTGGATGAGTTCCAGCAGGGTCGATAGATCATACAGGGTTTATCTAAAGATGTTAAAAGATTAAATAATTTTTCCCAGAATTGGATTTCATCCCAGGAATTTCAGCACACCTATTGAGTGCTCCACGCAGTGCTGCCCCACCATTTATGGAACAATACTTTGTAATAAAAAAATGCATTTGTCTTTTTGAAGATAAAATATTCTTTGACATTCTCTAACACAATTTTTACATTTTGACGACACACTTCACATTGGGGTTAGTTGTCACAAAAACCTAAAACTGAATTATCATGAATAGTAAGGATGTATGAGTAGTGAGAACAGCCATTGGTACAAAGAAACTTGTAAAATATTGAACATAAAAAAATATGTAAGTGACAATAGCCTCTATACCTGCTTATTATTAGAAATCAAATTACTCTTTTTATTCAGTTTGTCAGTTCCACCTTATCTCATAATGTAATCATTCTTATTGAGATATGTAACTGGGTCAAGTTTCTCTACTGTTTGGATTTGTTCTCGTTTGTGTAATACCTAGCGAATCATTTTTCAGGTCGAGATCTTGACACTCCTAGTATATTGCATCATTTCGCAATGTACCGACCATGGTAACTTCAAGTTCTTTCTCACAAGTTATATATAGTTCTATTCTATGAAACTTATCTGTTCTGTTTGTAACTACTGTTAAAAAAAATTAAAAGTGTTGACTAAAGGGAAACGTATAGTTCTGAGAATAGTAGTATTCTTCAGAGGGCTTTTTCAACTTTCGAAAATATCTGATACCCGTTGTTTCATCTTTCGGTTTATAGAAAAACTGCATTGTCAGGAAACACGTTTCTTCGAAGAAACAGAAGACAGTTGCGTAAGACAGTCACTAATCTGTTAGTCGTTAACCCTTTTTCGGAAGCGATACTAAACTATTAGAAAGTTCTTTTTCTTCTTCAGATCTTATTTAGGTATGTGCCTTCGGATAGTTCTTAGCCAATGATGGAAGGGCGGTGGATAGTTGTGAAGAAGCACCGAGAAAGTAAAGAAACGCCTATGAGAAAGAACATTCGAGCCTTCAACATCATATTTACTGCAGCAAGAAACAGCTCATTAGCGATGTCGAT